>CM039680.1:21867982-22345482 GCA_022537955.1 Schmidtea mediterranea | reverse complement strand
ATTTTTCCCTACTTTACCATATTCATTATTTTTATAAAAATCACCTTTGAAATAACGATACTTAACCAACTCAACCCCTTAAAAATATCAACAAATCTGTTCTTAATCGATTATTTCCCATTAAAAAATCATAAATTCGCTTCTTAACAAATCATTTCTCTTTAAATGACAATATTTCCACTCTCTCAAAAGATTTACACACAAATTGATATCTATCTGAACAAATCCCCTAAAAATATTATAAATTCCTCATCTATATTCTCAATTTAGAAAATACTTACCCTTTGAACACAGATATTCAACCAACTCAACCCCTTAAAAATGACAACAAACTTGTTCTTAATCGACTATTTCCTTAAAATATCATAAAATTTACTCTTAACCATTCATTTCCATTGAAATAACATTTTTCCCCACTGCACCAATAATATACATATTTTTTAAAAAACCTACAAGGTAAAATTTCTTTAGAAATCTATGTTTAACCGACTCTACTCATTAAAAATCCATCATTCGGATCATATTTACTATATTTATTCAACCAATCAAATTCCCTTAAAATTATCATAAAAATCTGAATTTTACCAATAAAAATAAATTTTTTTTAAAGTATTATAAAATTGTTATCGATACCCAATTCGATCACCACAATTTGATTCTGGCAACAAATTCTATAAATAAAAAATTCATCAAAATAACTAAAATCGAATAAAATTTATGTTTTCCAAATAAATGAAATTATTGTAAAATCATAAAATATATATCATATTGCTCATTAAAATTAATCAGTAAATCAAGTATAAATTCAATAAAATTTACCAGTCAACCATAGAGATATATCAATGATTTTCATAAGTATACTACTTTTATGTTTGATATCCATGAAATCAATAAAATTGAAAGTAATTATTGATCCCCTTTTTTTACACTGTAAAATCAATTAAAATTTTAGGTTTCACTAAAATATTTTTAAAAATTAACTGATTTAATTAACTATTTAAACAGATCATAAAATTATAATTAAAATATCATTTATTATTCAAAATCTATCAGTCAAATTTGATTCTAATTGGTAAATAATTATCTTAAATAGATGTTTCATAAACATTTTGATCCTAAATTAACTTTTATTTAAAATATTCCTAAAATCAACTCAAATCTAATAAATTATCAAGAAATTAAGTGTTTCTAAATTTATAGATTTACCCTAATTTCTTCAATAATTTCATTAAAAACCATAAAATTCAAAAGATGATTAAAATTTACTAAACTAAACACCTCGTTAAACTAGATATCACTTAAATTATCATAAAATTTCCTTAAAAGCTCTAATTGATTTACATAGCCTAAAATTATTTTATTTTTGTTGAGTACAACCTAATCTATTGAAAGATGTAATTTATTTAGTTAAATTTTCATTGAAAATAACAAGTCAACAAATGGAATTTTAATTAGTAGAGATTATATTCTATAAAGAAAATTTTCAGTGAAGAAGTGATATTGGTGAGAGAGTACATTAAGTGACTAAAATCGTTGAAATTACTGAAAAAAGTGGGATAGCTAAAGATATCTACTAAATAGATGAAATACCAATTGATATATTAAAAACTTACAAGTGTAATATACTTTGAATGGAGAAAATATACATTGAAGAGGAAAATATTAATTGAAGAGAAAATATTCGTTGAAGAGGAAAGCAATCATTAAAGTGAGAAAATATGAATTGAAGCTAACAAATATTCAGTGAATCGAGAATTGCTTATAATAAATTAGTCGGTAAAATTTCTCAATGATGAGATGAAATATCAATTAAATATTGAGAAATACTTGAAAGAAAAGGAGTCTGAATTATTTACTGATCAACAAATATACTTAAAAGATGAAAATATTCACTGAAAATGAATTGTACTTTAAGAGTGGATAATTTTTATAATGTTAAATAAAATTTTCACGTATTTCATTAAAATAATTATTATATCTAGCAAAACAAAATAAATAAAATCAACCAAATAATTATTTTTATAATGTTAAATAAAATTTTCACGAATTTCATTAAAATAATCATTATATCTAGCAAAACAAAATAAATAAAATCAACCAAATATTTATTTTTATAATGTATTTGAGTTCAAAAAAAATGTATCGATAGTTTTATATAAAACTAACTTTCATCCTCATAATACAATACTTCACTTTATTCAAAATTGACTTCACATTTCATCATTGCCGTTTTCTGTAAAATGGACATTATATCCTTTAACACTTCCACAATGCTGTTTTCTAGATCAGTGTGAACTTGTAACAATAGTCTCCAGTTGTTTGAATCGAAACCCCAATGAAATGTGTTTGATACTTCATCTAATTTGTGAGTATGATCAATGAAATCAAATGTTTTGAAAAGGTTCCTACGCGTTAATCGATCTTTGTTGGCTAAGTTTTGATTAGTTTCAGATATTGGGCTATAGTTTGGATTCGGTTGAAAAAGATAGTTGCACAAAAGCTCAGCATCACTCTTTCGAATAAGTCCACATCGAACAAGGAGGTTTGAAAAAAATTTTTCATTATCATGTAACACTCCGCTTTGGTGATTATTGCTTTGGTGGTTAAGAAAGTGACTGCCCAGTGTAAGGCAGATGAATTTACCTATTATTATTATTATTAATAATATTATTATTATTATTATTATTATTATTATTATTATTATTATTATTATTATTATCATAACAATTATAAAGAATAAAAACCAAAATTTTTAAATTTTGATCTTTTCAAATGAATAGATTCGAGAGCGAATCTTTATTAAAGGGGGAGATATGTTGGAGTATTACAAAAAAGCATGGTAAAATCGATAAAACACCAAAATGATAAAAGTGCAATATAAATTAAAAAACTTATAAAAATTCGTAAGTAATATTGATCGGGGGAAATTGGTATGGTTGAACGTCAAATTGAGAGACGAGTCCAGAAATAATAATAAAAATTTAGTGAAGGGTCCCTAGAAAATAATATAAGATAAAAAAAGAAATTAATTAATAATGGGAAACCCGAGTCAATGGGAAGCATGAGGCAATGGGAAACCCGAGAGATGTGGAAAATCCGAGAGATGAGGACAATCCGGCGTATAGACGGAATAATATAGCAGGATAAATTGGACTAAACAACATTAAATGGGCGCCACTGAGTTACGGAGAGGTAGTTATTTCGTAATTGGTAATTTAGTAATGGACCAAACGTTGTTGACAAATGTCGGTCTGTGGAAAGTAATTATAATTAATAATTTAATAATGTAGAAAATGTTGTTGACAATCGTCGGAAAACAGTCTGAGCAGGAGTATAAAAGAAAAAGGAAAAAATAAGAAAGGGCAGACATTATTGACCAGAGTGGATCGACGTGAACGAGTTGTGTAACTAGAAAGGTGGTTAAAAAGTGCAAATAAATTAGTGAAATTGTGATTACAAACATTGAAATAAAACGGATTGAGTTGTAACTGTGATAAAGTGCAAACAAAATTATTCTGTGTTGGGTTTGCTTATTTGATTCGAAAAGGACACGAGGAGTCAGAGGGAACCGACTTTCAATAATAATAACCCAACATAACTAACAAGTATTTTCGGTAATACATTTATCTATATTTTATTACCTTGATGCACATGGGCGGCTTTGCATTGAGAATGTACAGAATAATGATTTGTTTTGTGACGATCCAGGATTTGCTTAACTTTACTATTGTAAAACTCCTTGCCTAAAATAATAATAATAATAATAATAATAATAATAATAATAAAAATATTAATAATAATAATAAAAATAATAATAATATTAATATAATTAATAATAATAATAATTAATTTTTAAAAATTAGAATATAAGTAAAAAATTTAAAATTTAAAATTAATTTAAAATATATTTTTAAAAATATTTATTTATTAAAAAATTAAATTAATAAAAAATAATTTGTTTAAATTAAATGTTAATTCATAATATTTTTAATTAGTTTTGAGTACCTGAAGATGATAGCTGTGCTATCGAAATATATCGTACGAAAGGTTTTTTATTGGCGTTATCGTTTAATAATAATAATAATAATAATAAAAGATTTTTTTAAGTAATAATTGCATAATAAATAATAATAAAAATATTAATAAAAAAATTAATTTACAAAATTTATACTACTTATAAAAATAAGTATTAAATTTATTTTTAATTATGTTAAAAAATAATATGACCTTGAGAAATTTTGAATGACCTTGACCTACTTTTCAATGACCTTGAAAAATTATGATGAGTCATCTAATGACCTTTACAATAAAAATAATAATAATAACAAAAATCATGATAATAAATAATAATAACAATAATAATAATATTAAAAATAATAATAATAATAATAATAATAATAAAAATCATGATAATTAAAATAATAATAACAATAATAATAATAATTATAATAATAATATTAATAATAATAATAATAATAATAATAAAATAAATTTACAAAATATATACTACTTATAAAAATAAGTAGTAAATTAAAATTTAAAAATGTTTGTTTTAATGTATTTGTTTAAATGACCTTGAAATTTTTTTGATGAGTCATGGTCTATGTTTAAATTACCTTGATAAAATATGATGAGTCATCCAATAACCTTGACAATATTAAAAAAATAATAATAATAATAATTTTAATAATAATAATATTAATAATAATAATATTAATAATAATAATATTAATAATAATAATATTAATAATAATAAAAATATTAATAATAAAAATAATAATAATAAAATTACAAAATATATACTACTTATAATGAAAAGTTTTTGATGACTCATGCAATGACCTTACCTACTTTTGAATGACCTTGAAAAATTTGATGAGTCATCCAATGACCTTGAATGAGTCATGGTCTTTGTTTTAAATGACCTTGAACCAGTCATTGTCTTTGTTCCAAAAAAATTTGTACTTTGAAACTTAGAAAAAAAAAATTTTTTGCCGGGAGGTGGTATGTGAGCTAGATGGCCTCTGAGCTAGAGGGCCGGTATCCCACTACTAGAAATGTATGCAAACTTTCAAAATTTATTCAAGCTGCGTAGAGATACACTCCTATAATAACATAATTATAGACATTTTTAGAGAATAAAATCGCAGAAAACATTTAAACTCAAATTGTAATGATTCTACTCTGAGGTTATTGTAAATGAGGAAATATAACCATAAGATTTGCT
Organism: Schmidtea mediterranea; assembly: GCA_022537955.1. Lineage (NCBI taxonomy): Eukaryota > Metazoa > Platyhelminthes > Tricladida > Dugesiidae > Schmidtea > Schmidtea mediterranea. Next base: position 22,340,255 of record CM039680.1, on the reverse strand, counting down.
ATAATGTTATTAACATTTAGGATATTTCTGTTAAAATCCTTCCATTTTGCGAATGGTGACTTTTTTGTAAAATTTGCATACAAGTTATAATTAATTTACTTAATCAAATCGATTATTTATCAATCAAATTCACATTTGGAAAGCCATATTAATCGACAGATGAATCCAGTTCCACGTCTTTTCAATGCGTATTTGATGTTTTAAATGAAGCACTTGATAGAATGAAGATTATAGGATAAACTATTTGGAGATTTTTCCTTTGATGTTTGAAAACAACTTATTTATGAAGATCAAATATTACCTCAAAAAATATATTCTTAATTCATTTTATTTCCAATTAATTCCAAAAATAAAATAAATCATATCTTGAATATTCATTAAATCTAATATATATCTACAATATTTGACCGTTGATCATATTTATTTAAGGTATTCTCGATTTTTCGACACAATTATTGCGATTGGTCAAAATTAAAATTAAACATTGGCTGCATCCGGAAATTGAATATTTATTTTAATATTTAATAGCAGTAGAAAATTAATAATAATAGAATAATACATTCTAATAGTAAAGTCGTTGCCTAAGAATTATTTTTAAAGTTCTTCAGTTTGAATGAATTTACCAAAACCCCATTGTTTGGTCAACAATAAATCTTTTATTGTGGAATTAATTCGGAGAACCTTTGACATCTAATAGCAAGTTCTTATCCTTTGAATGTCTTGCTATGTGCACTGGGAAGCGTCTATCAGTAATGCAAAACAGATTTCGTCCAGCATCTTGTGACCGTCTCCCTTTATATGAAATTGAATCTAAAACTGTCAGTACATGGAATAGATTATTTTAATTATTTAAACATTCCGATTCAATCCAAAACGAGATAGCTTCATAGAAAAGGTTTCATATCATAGTCGCAATAAAAAATTAGATATTATAAAAAAGAATTGTTTATCGTTCCGATGGTTGAACGCAGTTCCTTACCAAATAAATTTCTTCAAACCCTTTGGCAAATTGACTAAAATATATAATTTTTCATAGAGCTCAAGCCTCATCTATCATTTAATCTCGGATAACCACGCTGTCAATTTACCTGTCAAAACTATTGGTAAGGATGAATAATACTATTTCAATAATACTGTTTGGGTTGAATATCAAAACTTAACATGGATATTAACCCAAGATATAGAAAATTTAATTTTTATATTATTTTATCAAGTAATAGTAGTAGGATGTGAGCCCGTCAGATACAAACCCCCTTGGGTTACGTAATTATTAAATAATGTCTGACCTCTGTCCACGCTTTTGCTACATGGAGATTGACCTCTGTCCACTAGTTGGTACCTAGTAATTGACCTTTGTCCATTGACCTAACGATTATGTCACTGGTCAACCACACTTTTATTACTTACCCTTATTACGTCACGCGACCACTTGTCAGTCACTACCCGGAAGCACACTTATTACCTAAGTCTTATTACATCACGTAGTTGTGGACCAACACACTTATAACATCACGTGGTTGTTGACCAACACACTTATTATGTGACGTAGTTGTGGACCGACACACTTATCTTCTAGAATCTTCCACATACCTACGTTCTAGAATCTTCCACACACCTGATTTCTAGAACCGTCCACACACCTACCAAGTTCCACACACATACGTTCTAGAATTTTCCACACACCTACTGTTTTTAAACCGTTCACACACACACAACTAACGACCACCGATATACACCCATCCACACCTATTTGGCAGCCTGTATTTAATTTTTTAAAGAATCATATTTTGCCAAATTTTCCTTATTCACAGTTTCAAAGGTAACCGAAGAATCAAAAGGACATTTAATATCAATTAGCCAATGTGTTTGTTCGGGCACGATGAATAAATTTCCAATGATCCTCTCGTAATTCTCCTTTAAATATTGCTCTATTAATATTAGGGGACAGATAAAATGTTGATGAATTACTAATGTTACTATTTTTCCATTTAGTAAAATATGAATCATAAAGATCAAGATGAAGAACTTTCGAAACCAAACGACGATCAAACTCAGTCAATATTATTGTTCCTTTCAAAGCTGTTGTCAAGCGAAGAATTGGCTTATCATTCAACACTTCAAAGGATATTGTAATATTATGGTTTTTTTCAAAAAACCGAATCGCTGTTCTAGGTCGAAAGAAATGGGTTTTTTCCCAGAGTGCTTTTGAATAATATCAGCTTTATTAATACAACTGTAACTGTCTTGGAGCGACTCCTAGAGCGATTCCCATAGATTTGAAATGTTAATATTCGTGTTCATCTTTTTATTAACTACTTTCCAAGTATTATTTATTGTTAATTAATTTTTACTCTTTAATTTATTTTAATAAATTTTGCATTTTAATTGCTTTTTACACAATTCTCTGCATTTTACATTAGTTTTTATATCTAATAGCTGACTTGAGAGTCTAAAAGCAATTGAGTACTTGAAAATCCTCATTTATTGAAATGCGGTCCACAAGTTGTCATCTGATTCCTTAGGCTTCCACTCTCAATACCTAGCTTCTATTTGCCTTATGCATTGCAGGTTTATTTAGACCTATTATGCATGATTTACATTTTAATAAGTAAATATTATGTCATCATTATGGAAATGGCGTAATAATTGCATCACTGAACATCACTGAACAACGAATCACTGCCGCCCAAAGTGGATGAGCTGAAGAAAGACGGTTAGTACAAGCCATGAAGACGCAGATCCGGGGGTTAGAAGTGGCGCTGAAGGCCTGTCAAGAAGGTCAAGCCGTCACGTACCTTCTGGTCTTCGCGCCGGCCCAACTGGCGTATCGTGATGCCAGCAGTACCTCAAAGCCTGTGATCAAAGCACCCCAACGACGACCAGGAAAATTTGAACGGGCAAGAAGACGAACAATGAGGTCGTCAGAGCAGAAAAAATAAAGATTGTCTTAATAATAAATGTTTTAGTTACAATGCTTGTATTCTTGCTAAAATGTAGTAAGATTCTATATAAAACAACGAGTTTGAGTCAAGGAAATAGACGATGAATTGCATCTACAAGTGAAGGGGATCGGAAGTAGGAATCGCACACATACCTTCTATCGGTGGTGCGTTGAACCATATATGGGATCGGGCCTTAGCAGTGCTCAGGTGGCGCTCACCTTTGGCGATCCCATAACCAGTGGTTGCAGTACCAACGTTGCTGGGCAACGGGTAACCATTGGGGGAGAAACAATAATTTTCATATGGGGTCAAGGTTAAAGACATTCCCCGACCATTACCCCACAAAAGTAATAATGAAATAGAATAATATTTACAAAATTTTGCTACTTATAAAAGTAAGTAGTAAAATTCCGTGACATTGAAAAATTTTTTGAATGACGCTGATATTTTTTTAAATAACCTTGAATGAGTCATGGTCTTTGTTTAAATGACCTTGATAAATAATGATGAGTCATCCAATAACCTTGAATGAGTCATGGTATTTGTTTAAATGACCTTGAAAATTTTTCGATGAGTCATTGTCTTTGTTTCAATGACCTTGAATGAGTCATTGTCTTTGTTTAAAAATTTTTTTTCTTTTAAACTTAGAAAAAATTTTTACCCAGGGGGGTATGTGGTCCCTCGGTGACATATCCATCTACTTATGAAATTGAATCTAAAACAGTAAGTACATGAAATAGATTATTTTAATTATTTAAATATTACCGATTCAATCTAAAACGAAAGAGCTTCATGGAAAAGTTTTCATATCATACTCGCAATCAAGAATTAGATATTATAAAAAGAAATTGTTTCTCGAATCGATGCTTGCACGCAGTTCCTTACCAACTAAATTTCTTCAAACCCTTTGACAAATTGCATAAGTAAATAATTTTTCATAGAGCTCAAGCCTCATCTATCATTTAATCTCGGATAACCACGCTGTCAATTTACCTGTCAAACTTGGAAATTTCTTAAATAATATTGCTTAGGGACTCCCATAGATTTGAAATGTTTATATTCGTGTTCATCTTTTTATTAACTACTTTCCAAGTATTATTTATTGTTAATTAATTTTTACTCTTTAATTTATTTTAATAAATTTTGAATTTTATTTGCTTTTTACACAATTCTCTGCATTTTACATAAGTTTTATATCTAATAGCTGACTTGAGAGTCCAAAAGCAATGGAGTACTTGAAAATCCTCATTTATTGAAATGCGGTCCACAAGTTGTCATCTGATTCCTTAGGCTTCCACTCTCAATACCTAGCTTCTATTTGCCTTATGCATTGCAGGTTTATTTAGACCTATTATGCATGATTTACATTTTAATAAGTAAATATTATGTCATCATTATGGAAATGGCGTAATAATTGCATCAGTGAACATTTATATAAACGCAAGCCGCCTTCTCATAATTATTGTTCGGAAAATGATCAATTTATTTATAGAAATTCTTGAAACAGTTTTGGATTCTCTTGATAGATTTTGGGATATTTACATGCCAGCCATTTCATTTTCTATTAGCGAATATAATGGGGAGGAGAGAGATGAAAACAATAATTTAATTTCTCAATAATTCATTTGTAAAATTCCTAAAATCAAGGTCAAAGTTACGTGAGGGGTTTTCTGTAAAATCTTAAAGAGTTTATAATAGAATGTCCTCTTTAGAATGCAACAAGCAGAGTATAGCTGCAAACATTGCCAACTAGACCGATCATAATGGTGCCCAAAATCTGTACCTTAATTTTCATTTTAAGTAAAAATGTTGATGAATTATTAATGTTACTATTTTTCCATTTAGTAAAATATGAATCATAAAGATCAAGATGAAGAACTTTCGAAACCAACGACGATCGAACTCAGTCAATATTATTGTTCCTTTCAAAGCTGTTGTCAAGCGAAGAATTGGCTTATCATTCAACACTTCAAAGGATATTGTAATATTATGGGTTTTTTCAAAAAACCGAATCGCTGTTCTAAGTCGAAAGAAACGGGTTTCTTTCTAAGAGTGCTATTGAATAATATCAGCTTTATTAATCCAACTGAAACTGTCTTGGAGCGATTGGTTATTATTCCCAAGTCTAGGTCCAGTGACAAATTTTAAAGAATCTATATTAGTACGTTTTGTAAATTCACAATTAGCACTAAAGAGTCTAAAAAAGTGGTTATAGTTTTGACTTACGAAGTTTCTTAGTATTATTACAAACATTTGCAGAAAGAGCACTACTTTTAATTTCTCTCGTTCTAAATAGGAAGGTTTGGCAAGAGTGAAGGAAGGTCTTATAAGCTTTCAACTTTTGCCAACCGCACAAATCGGAATCCGCTGGCTTTTTCGCATCACTGACAACCTTATCCAAGATTTCATAAGGATTTTGGTTAGGTTGCTCACCTATTGGAACTCCAAGATATTGATAAAATTCTTTACTCAATAAATTCTTTATTTTTATATTATTAATTTAAATTTCACTAATCGTGTCGACATTTGGCAGTTGAATATATGCACACTTTTCAGGTCGATATTCAAATCCAATTTCACGAGTTACATCAAAAGCAATGTTTAAGATATTTTACAAATCATGAGTATTATTAGCAATAAGAGCGATATCATCATCGTAAGCAAGAACTTGGATTGAAGATTCACCAATTTTGAAAGGTTTTACTTTAGAAAGACTAACAGTTTGAAGGACAGGATTTATTGCAATGGCAAACAAAATCATTGAAAGAGGGCATCCTTGTTTGACGCCCTGCTTTATAAGAATATTCAGAGTAACAATTGGACCACATGTATAGTATGAGCTAGTTTCAGTGTATAGAAGTTTCAAAGTGTTTGTGAATTTTTCACCAACTCCAATGTGTCGTAAAATCTTCCACATATAATCATGGAGTAAACTGCCAAAAGCGTCTTTGATGTCAAGAAATGCAATTATGATAGGTGTATCTTTACTATATTTCGAGTGCTCAAGACAAGGTGAAAGTATAGAATTGTGTTCTACACAACCATCATGCACAGAACCCCCTTTTTGTCCAATATGGAGTAAATTGTTTCGATTTACCCACGATGTTAAGCGTCTAGCTAATATTGATGCAAATATTTTATAAACAACGGATAACAAAGCAATTGGTCGCCAAGAAGAGATCTGTTTTTAATTTATAATAAGGGTTATGTAATAAGTGTGGTTGACCAGTGACATAATCGTGAGGTCAATGGACAAAGGTCAATTACTAGGTACCAACTAGTGGACAGAAGTCAATCTCCATGTAGCAAAAGCGTGGACAGAGGTCAGACACTATATAATAATTACGTAACCCAATGGGGTTTGTATCTGACGGACTCACATCCTACTACTATTACTTGGTAAAATAATATTATAGAACAATAATTACTTTACATAAAGTAAAAAAGTTAATTCAAAAAAATATATACATATGTAAACATAATTACATCTATAATTTAAAAAAATAATACATAGTTATATTCGAATGACGAATAATTTATTGCTTTTATTGAGTGTTCATTATACACCTTTTTTTGGAAATTATCGCAGCATTGCTTCTGCATTTTGGATTTTGCGTATGGACACAAATGACACCGTTTCCTTTTTCGGATCTTTTCATCTGAAGGGGAAGTGAAGGTCTATTAGAAGAACTTTAATATATAGGTTTTAATATAAAAAAGGACGATTGGTGTAAGTTTTTGTTATTTTGACTCTTTCTTATGTAAGGTTCAACTAGAGATTCACCCATTTCTAACAGGAATAAATTTCATATATTGGGTTTCCTTTGGTTCTAATAAGGAAAGTTTTTCATCCACAGAACATATGCAGTTATTCCAGTGGCATCTAGTATATTCATAAAAAAGCTAAGGGCCAACGATTAGTTTTTCTCTTTATCATATATTCGTGAATAAGTTAATCAAAAGTATTAACACTCCTTTGGTTAAGTCCTAATATTTATTTATTTCCGACATAACTTTATCTTTTTTTTCGGTCATCTTGTTGTCATGGTGCATTATTGACAAATAATTACTGCTTTACCTGGCTTGGGTACATGCAACGCAATCGTAATATTTTTATTTGAGAACCAAATAAAGTTGATAGTGTTTCCTGTTTTTTGTTTGGCAGAAATTCGGGTGAAATACAGGCCTTATTTTTACGCAGAGTGCCAACTTTTAATTTTTGATCCTCTTTATGATATTGCACGATTTTGAGCGGGAACTTTCATATGGTTTGGCCATCCACTCAGTTCCATCTTTACCGTTAAATGTTTTGTTATTTGGAGGTATATCAAACAGGTATATCAAATATTTTGGCCTGCTTTGATTTTTAATATCTAAATATTGAAAATAGACGAATACAAGAAAGTTTTAGAGAAATCTAATAAATTTAATCAATAAATTTATCAGTAATTTGAATTCAAATAGAGACTGACAAGCTCTGTTGTGCTCTTTAGGGTTAAAGGATGAATATTATAAGGGTGAAATATTACATTGGAAATTGTAATGATGGTACTCAATGATATTCTCAATATTCGAAGATGCATGATGGAAGAGCAAATCTATTACGTCATACATTGGAAATCGTCGTGATTGTTCCAATATATTACGTTGCGGTAATTTAGGCAATCGTTTATGATTGTCATCAAATAAACTTATTGTCTTTTTCAAATAATGGATTTACAGAAATATAGAGGATTTTGTGAAAAATAATGAGCATAGCTGGGAGAGTGAACATTTTGTCATTTAAAGACAAATTATTATTTAAGAATAACTATTATGTTATTTTAAGAGGATCTAGTCAGTTGAACATCGTTATTTAAAGGTGGAATACTCTAGGAAAATTGATTTATTTTCGATGATTTAAGGTGAATAAGAATATGTGGATAAGAAGGATAAGATATCAGTTAATTGGGAATGATGTTATTTTTATCTGAATCAAATTGAGAAAATATGCGACAGAAGTATGGTTCAAGAAAGAAATTATTTGCATTTGTCCACCTTATTATTTTAAAAATATTTGTAATTCAATTTAATGGAATTGATTAGTATTAGATCGAGTTAAAACATTCATTTAAAAAAAATATTTATTAATATAACAAATTTAGATTCCTTCGAAAATCAGCCGTTCTCAGGATAGTTATACAATTCTATTTTGAGAATTCTGTATTATTATTAGAATTATTAAAATTAATTATTTATTTATAAATATTATTTTTTAATATTTATCCTTACACCCCCCTCATTTAAAATGTTTCAGCCGCTCTATATTTCTAAATAAAATAAAACCATTATTCAATTTTATTTTATAACTTCTTTCGTAGTTCTTTCCTACAATTGTACCAGGACTTGCATATTTGTTCTCTGATTTATTTATATTATTTTTCTTTATCGAAACAACATCATCAATCACAAATTTCCTATAATTTCTTACTGTTATTAGTATACGTTTTCCGCTTTTTGCAATTTTCACATCTTTCGATGACTTTTTATTTTGCTACTAAGGTTATTCACTGCAGTTAAATCCAATTCATTTTTAAAAAAATTAAATTCTATCAATATTTATTTCATAAATGTACCAAATAACTAATAATTTAAACACAAGATAATTTAAATATCTTAACTAAAATAAAATTGTGGCATATGTATTTTTATACTTTATTGCGACCCACGTGGCACTATTTCTTAAGATATTCACCGATGAATGCGCTTCTGCTTCATCTGGTATCCAAATTTTACCTTTGATCATTTTAACAATATTAAATTTGGAATCTGTTGTGCTACTTGATTTAATGACTTTTATTTCATTACTCTATTTTTGTAATTTATCAAATAGATTTTCTATCAATGTTGCAATTAATTTTGTTTTCAGTTTCCTAATCTTGCTCTGGATGGATATTTTGACACTGAGTACACGTTGCACAGGCACTTCTCGATTATGAATTTGCGTGAAGTTCACATGTTCTGAATTCAAATTCAATATCTAGAAACCTGAGATGGTTATCCTAGTTTGAAATTATGCGGTTATGGGTTTTTGTTTTTATCATTAAACTTCATTAAATTCAAATCTTCTTCTAACATTCATTATTTAATTACAAAATACAAATTCAAATTTTCCGTTTAAATCTGAAAATTAAAACAACTGAGTCGTGTAAATTATTTATATTGATATAGTTATCGGTCACAAATATAATTAATTTAATTTAAAATACTTTAATATAATTTACTATAATATGATATAATTTAATATCAATTCTAATACAAAAATTTAACACTAGTTATTTCAACTAGCTGATAACACTTGTAACATTTAAACTGTATTATTTAGACTTAGTCGTAGACGTAGTTGTAGGCGTGTTGGGCGATGATGGGCGATGATGGGTGTTGATCGGTACTGATGGGAGTTGATGGGTGCGTATGGGCGATGATGGGTGTTGATCGATACTGATTGGTACTGATCGGTACGGATGGGTACTGATAGGTGATGATCGGTGTGGATGGGTGCGGATCGGCGGTCGTTAGTCGTTGGTCGGTGTGCGTGTGTGAACAGTTTAAGAACAGTAGATGTGTGCAAGTTTCTAGAACGTAGGTGTGTGGAAGGTGCTAGAAGGTAGGTGTGCTGGTCCACAATTACGTGACATAATAACAGTAAGGTAGGTGTGTGGAAGGTTCCAGAAGGTTAGGTGTGTTGGTCCACAACTGCGTGACATAATAACAGTAATGTTGATGATCATAAACTACAACTCTGATGAACATTATCTACTTAATCCTTCATCTTTACTTCCAAACTTTCCTTATTTTTGTACAGCAAACTCTTTATTGACTAAAATCAATTAACATTAACAACTGCCAATGGATTTTATTTGTATACTGTAAAGTCTCTTGTAACTCTTACTTTATTGACTCTGTTTTTAAAAATAAGAGAACGTTTGAAAATAATGAAAGAGCTCACATAATTAATTCTGAATTAAATAATAAATTTGACCTTCAAAATAAAATAATTGACCATCCCCATAAAAATCTGCAATATCAAAATAATAATTTTGATTGTGGACCTTACATTTGCGCTTGTGTGATGATTGTGTGTAAAGAATGGTACTATTTTCCCATGGATTTCATCTTGAATATTAGGAAAGAGATATACGAAATTCAAAGTTTTCATTTAATTCATAATATCAAACTATCGGGAGATGGAATTTCTAAAGATCACTTCCTAAATAAAATTAACTTTAAAAAAGCATTAACACTTAAAAATAAACACCCAACCCTCAAAGCGATAAAAACTATAACGTTGACTCAAGAAAAAGCTTGTATCTCGACTCTCTTAAAAAAATGGTTTGAAAATAATCTTGAGGTGATGGTTCTTTCTCCAGAGCTAACAATTAACTTGATTGCTCAAAACAATATTTATATAGTCGATCATGTTCCTTTTAAACAATTTAAGGGCATTAAAATAATCATTTTTATTATCTCCAATGATAACTATTGGTGTCTATTTCTTTGTTCAGTTTGTCTTGGCTTCAGTTACATCTTTGACGTTCGATCTTCTCAAAATATCAACGGAAGGCTGTTAGGAATAGAAGAGAATATAAAAGATTACTTGAATAAATTTATTCTTGGAAAAACAATTATATTTAAGAAATCTCATACTCTCTTTCGCTTTGCAATGTTCTCTGATGACCCTATACATCACGCTACTACTTTTATACTATTTTTAAAAGAATTTATTTCTGGAAATGTTGTCAATAGAGATAAAGTAATTGAAAAGCTTGTAAATATGCAATCCAAGATGTGCGATGAAGTTGTAGTAAATTTGAATTTAATAAATTGTAAGATTACAGAAAACATTTAACACACTTTTTCATCAATTTAAACTTATCCGAAAATTTCATTTTTTAAATTATACAATGACAACAGCAATACTGGATGATTGAACTCAATACTTCAATGAATTTTTAAATATTGAAAATTTAATGAAAGCAAAAATTGTATTTGCCATTATTGCTCCTCCTAAAACTCGTCAAATTTTGATGATCATCGACTACAACTCTGATGAACATTATCTACTTAATCCTTCATCTTTACTTCCAAACATTCCTTATCTTTGTACAGCAAACTCTTTATTGACTAAAATCAATGAAATCAAAGAAACTCCGGAACTTTGTAAACTACTTGGTAACTGTCCTTATGATATTCGTGGCTCTGGTCTTGTTAGTAGGATTCTCATATGTGCATTTATCAAACACTATGCCTTAGATTTGTCTTTGGAAAATATTAATCTCCGTGATATTGGAAATGTCATAGAATCTTTATTACCGACTGTACAAGACATTATAAAGGATTCGATAAAGAATTTACCTGATAATAAAACAAACGTAAAGCTAAAATTAGATCTAAGCATACTTTTGATAAATGAGAATTTGTTGACCCTACAAAACGCAAGTGTAAACGAAATCAGTTACTTTATTATTAATGAAATACGTATTCGTAAAGAAACAAGTGTAACTAAAATCAGTAGATCATATTTAGGAAATAAAATCAGTAAAGTTCCACCACCAAAAACTAACTTCAAATCATCATTTAATCAAAATATGAAAACGACGGTAAACAACATTTTAGTTAACGATGAAATAAACGAGAGGCCAACAATTAAAGATCACATTAGTAATTTTAGCCATCAAGATCCGCTAATTAAAAGTTATGATAAAGTTTTAAACTTTGGTCTAAAATCTCAAAATACTCGTTTACTTCGACCAATTATAGATAAAGAGGTTATTTTTGAACTGAAAGGAGCTGATAATACATCTCCTGGAATTGATGGAATTAAATATAATGATATTGCCATTTTTGACCCAGAAGGTAAATTTTTGACTCTTCTTTACAACAAAATCATCAGGGAAAATACTATACCTGACGTTTGGAAATCTTTCTAAACTCTAATGATTCCTAAACCTGATAAAAGTGATAATTATAATCTGATCTCTTCTTGGCGACCAATTGCTTTGTTATCCGTTGTTTATAAAACATTTGCGTCAATATTAGCTAGACGCTTAACATCGTGGGTAAATCGAAACAATTTACTCCATATTGGACAAAAAGGGGGTTCTGTGCATGATGGTTGTGTAGAACACAATTCTATACTTTCACCTTGTCTTGAGCACTCGAAATATAGTCCAATTGTTACTCTGAATATTCTTATGAAGCAGGGCGTCAAACAAGGATGCCCTCTTTCAATGATTTTGTTTGCCATTGCAATAAATCCTGTCCTTCAAGCTGTTACTCTTTCTAAAGTAAAACCTTTCAAAATTGGTGAATCTTCAATCCAAGTTCTTGCTTACGATGATGATATCGCTCTTATTGCTAAAAATACTCATGATTTGCAAAATATCTTAAACATTGCTTTAGATGTAACTCGTGAAATTGGATTTGAATATCAACCTAAAAAGTGTGCATATATTCAACTGCCAAATGTCGACACGATTAGTGAAATTTCAATTAATAATATAAAAATAAAGAATTTATTGAGTAAAGAATTTTATCAATATCTTGGAGTTCCAATAGGTGAGCAACCTAACCAAAATCCTTATGAAATCTTTGATAAGGTTGTCAGTGATGCGAAAAAGCCAGCGGATTCCGATTTGTGCGGTTGGCAAAAGTTGAAAGCTTATAAGACCTTCCTTCACTCTTGCCAAACCTTCCTATTTAGAACGAGAGAAATTAAAAGTAGTGCTCTTTCTGCAAATGTTTGTAATAATACTACAAAACTTCGTAAGTCAAAACTATAAGCCACTTTTTTAGACTCTTTAGTGCTAATTGTGAATTTACAAAACGTACTAATATAGATTCTTTAAAATTTGTCACTGGACCTAGACTTGGGAATAATAACCAATCGCTCCAAGACAGTTTCAGTTGGATTAATAAAGCTGATATTATTCAAAAGCACTGTGGGAAAGAAACCCGTTTCTTTCGACCTAGAACAGCGATTCGGTTTTTTGAAAAAACCATAATATTACAATATCCTTTGAAGTGTTGAATGATAAGCCAATTCTTCGCTTGACAACAGCTTTGAAAGGAACAATAATATTGACTGAGTTCGATCGTCGTTGGTTTCGAAAGTTCTTCATCTTGATCTTTATGATTCATATTTTACTAAATGGAAAAATAGTAACATTAGTAATTCATCAACATTTTTACTTAAAATGAAAATTAAGGTAAAATGTTTGGTATTGAGTACTCGTGACTAATCATTTAAGCGCGACTCTGAGAACAGATTTTGGGCACCATTATGATCGGTCTAGTTGGCAATGTTTGCAGCTATACTCTGCTTGTTGCATTCCAAAAAGGATATTCTAACATAAACTCTTTAAGATTTTACAGAAAACCCCTCACGTAACTTTGACCTTGATTTTAGGAATTTTACAAATGAATTATTGAGAAATTAAATTATTGTTTTCATCTCTCTCCTCCCCATTATATTCGCTATTAGAAAATGAAATGGCTGGCATGTAAATATCCCAAAATCTATCAAGATAATCCAAAACTGTTTCAAGAATTTCTATAAATAAATTGATCATTTTCCGAACAATAATTATGAGAAGGCGCTTGCGTTTATATAAATGTTCAGTGATGCAATTATTACGCCATTTCCATAATGATGACATAATATTTCCTTATTAAAATGTAAATCATGCATAATATGTCTAAATAAACCTGCAGTGCATAAGGCAAATAGAAGCTAGGTATTGAGAGTCGAAGCCGAAGGAATCACATGACAACTTGTGGACCGCATTTCAATAAATGAGGATTTTCAAGTACTCAATTGCTTTTGGACTCTCAAGTCAGCTATTAGATATAAAACTTATGTGAAATTCAGTGAATTGTGTAAAAAGCAATTAAAATGCAAAATTTATTAAAATAAATTAAAGAGTAAAAATTAATTAACAATAAATAATACTTGGAAAGTAGTTAATAAAAAGATGAACACGAATATAAACATTTCAAATCGATGGGAGTCCCTAAGCAATATTATTTTAGAAATCTCCAAGATTGACAGGTAAATTGACAGCGTGGTTATCCGAGATTAAATGATAGATGAGGCTTGAGCTCTATGAAAAATTATTTACTTATGCAATTTGCCAAAGGGTTTGAAGAAATTTAGTTGGTAAGGAACTGCGTGCAAGCATCGATTCGAGAAACAATTTCTTTTTATAATATCTAATTCTTGATTGCGAGTATGATATGAAAACTTTTCCATGAAGCTCTTTCGTTTTGGATTGAATCGGTAATATTTAAATAATTAAAATAATATATTTCATGTACTTACTGTTTTAGATTCAATTTCATAAGTAGATGGATATGTCACCGAGGGACCACATACCCCCCGGGGTAAAATTTTTTTCTAAGTTTAAAAGAAAAAAATTTTTTAAACAAAGACAATGACTCATCGAAAAATTTTCAAGGTCATTTAAACAAATACCATGACTCATTCAAGGTTATTGGATGACTCATCATTATTTATCAGGGTCATTTAAACAAAGACCATGACTCATTCAAGGTTATTTAAAAAAATATCAGCGTCATTCAAAAATTTTTTCAATGTCACGGAATTTTACTACTTACTTTTATAAGTAGTAAAATTTTGTAAATATTATTCTATTTCATTATTACTTTTGTGGGGTAATGGTCGGGGAATGTCTTTAACCTTGACCCCATATGAAAATTATTGTTTCTCCCCCAATGGTTACCCGTTGCCCAGAAACGTTGGTACTGCAACCACTGGTTATGGGATCGCCAAAGGTGAGCGCCACCTGAGCACTGCTAAGGCCCGATCCCATATATGGTTCAACGCACCACCGATAGAAGATATGTGTGCGATTCCTACTTCCGATCCCCTTCACTTGTAGATGCAATTCATAGTCTATTTCCTTGACTCAAACTCGTTGTTTTATATAGAATCTTACTACATTTTAGCAAGAATACAAGCATTGTAACTAAAACATTTATTATTAAGACAATCTTTATTTTTTCTGCTCTGACGACCTCATTGTTCGTCTTCTCGCCCGTTTAAATTTTCCTGGTCGTCGTTGGGGTGCTTTGATCACAGGCTTTGAGGTACTGGTGGCATCAAGATACGCCAGTTGGGCCGGCGCGAAGACCAGAGGGTACGTGACGGCTTGACCTTCTTGACAGGCCGTCAGCGCCACTTCTAACCCCCGGATCTGCGTCTTCATGGCTTGTACTATCCGTCTTTCTTCAGCTCATCCACTTTGGGCGGCAGTGATTCGTTGGTACAAAATCTTTGCCTTGGTCGGTTCTACCCATGTAGACTTTATGTGGTGTATTTCTCGAGTTATTTCCATTAGTTGTTTGTAGAGATTGGCATTCTCTTTCCGTGTGTCCTTGTAAATTACATTCAACCTTTCATTTGAATCCATTTCTGCAAATAAAACGATTCTTTAGCAACTTAATCAATTTATTATTTAAATTAATGATTTCAATACATTAAACTATTTACACTACAAGAGTTATAGGTGAGGCGGTATGTAATAAGACAATGTCTAAACGACTTAAATTAAGAAATGAAAAATAAGAACAAACAATTTATTTTATAATTTCAGTAATAACGAGATGATGGATAACGGCGGTTCGAATTTGATCTATATACCCGTCGTGTGTAAGGGTGGTTTTTATTTGGTTCTCCTCCTCTTAATTCTGGCCTCATCACTGTCGGTAGAGCCTTCTTTGGTAAGGACACGGTCATTGGTTGGATTGGATGGCTTATCCTCGGGTCATCAAGTTCAAAGGAGATGCCATAAGAGGGTGCGTGTCCATCAGTGCTCGGGATTATTCCAGCTGCAATGTCCCGATTTATTTGGTAGAGGTGTTGGCGTGCTCGGGCTACTTCTCTGTTCGTTTTTTTTCTGATGCTCTTCTAGTCGAGTAAGTATATCCTCGGCTTGATTGCGGAGTTCGCGAGCTGGGTTCCGCCCTGGTTCTCGTTTGATAGCTACAAATGTCCGTTCTATTTCGGCCGTTCCCTCTCGTCTTCCGGTCATCGATACTCGATCCTCGTATAGGAGAGATTGAATACCCCTCATCCCACATCGCTTGTCGGTATTTCGCAGCGATGTGAGATGGGAATCTCATGGTTATGCGGGACTCGTCTATCCAGGAGTCTATTGAAGGAAATATCATTAATTTGATTCATAAACAAAAGAACACAATTATATGCTGTATTAAGGCAGATTTTCTACATGAAAAAGATGCTCTTTTCGGCGGTAGTGAAAAACATCGGGTTGAATTTTTGTGCTAGTATAACGACTCTTTTCGAACGGGTTACGGGTATTTGTGCGGAGTGGCGATTTGGTAAAGGAATCGACTATTTTATTGGGATCGTCTTACTGTGACATGAGCTTAACCTGGGGTTCGCACGTATATTACGTCGGCATTTTGTGCAGTCCTATTGCATCTGAGAAGTAAAAAGCTCTATACTCTGGAGGTTCATTTTGGCAGAAATTATTGCAGTCGATTGCTAGAATGACACATTATGGAAGAGTTGCGTGTTAACTCATCAGGTTTCAAGTTCAATAGTCTTCTCGAATTAATATTTTTACGCGAATCAGTATACTTAGGTTCGGCTGAGTTTGATTTACGTGTACCGTTATGGTTGGATTCGTTGAGCTGTGATTTAACGGATAGTTTTCAACTCGAAAGCTCTCCCGTTGTTTCGCGAATTGTACCATTATGATTGAGATTGCAATTTCACAGTAGGGGCGTGTGTTTCGCGATACTTGTACAGAAAAGAAAGTCAAATTGAAATTAACAAGATTTAATTTTTTATTTGGCCGTTAACATTCTACATTCCATTATTCTGAACTGGCTTCATCTTGTTTATACATAATCACTCCGGGTTGAATTTGCACTTCTCTTCGCCTAATAAACTAGATGATTTTCATGGTCATTTGAGGTATATGAATTTATAACAATTAACATGGAATTATGTAAGCGTTAATTTTACCTCTTTTAGCGCCCGTCCGGCGTTCCGTAGTTATTTTGTCGTCACTGCGTTGATGAGAAGCACATTCATGTATTCCGGCTTTCCCTCGTCTATTGAATTTAGCTGAATTGTTCATATTAGACTAAACAGAAAATTTTCCTTCGTCTGTCTATTTATACTACTTCGTTTAATTGCACACATGTCTACATTGGTAATCAAACTTATGTGTATGCTACAACCACTCTGAGTGGTTGAATTAACGTCAACGTAGGAATTTATCGATTAACAATTTCCTACGATTCGAATTTCCTCTGATTGACTATGTGCAACGTGGAATTTTGTCAGTTAATACTTGCAATCGATTCAGTATTTTACTCCCATGCTACGTGGAGATTTGCCAATTACTATTTCTGATCAATCCTATATTTAGATTATACGCGACGTGGAAATTGTCAATTGCTAATTGGAACCGTTTGCTAGCCGCGTCACTTCGGCTGTTTTCAACAGTTTTCCTTCCATGGTGTTCCTATGAATTCATATGTCGAGTTATGGAAACTATTTCACTAATCTTACATGGATTCGTTTGCTTCGTCGATCAAGGTTCAGGTAATTGGTTTTATGAATTTTCATGATTGTTTATTTCGGTTCTAGTTGTCCAATAATTACTTCTACTTGATTTTGTAAATCTGGATAATTGATCGTCATGGCGGCACTCGCGGGTGATTCGCAGTCTATTCGGGATGTTTGGGGGTTCAATCCTTATTTCCATTCAATCTGCAATGGTATCTGTGGGCGGAAATGGAGCTAGATGATGCGGAATCTTTTCCGTTAACGTGATTTTTTGATCTCGTTTTTCTATTTGATGATTTTGTTGAAAAAACAAATTGTATTTATCTAAGACAATTTTAAATTCTTGGTTCCTACCTTTTATTCGGTGGAGGGTTATAATCTATTGGTTATGATTTATTTAATCACCAAACAACTTATTTTATTTTTGGGTTTAAATTTGCCTACGAGGGGTTACATTAGCGTTCTATCGTTAGAGCTTGATCGATTATGATGATTTTTGGTCTGAGTATTGGGAAGTAAATTTATATCTCTGGTTTTGATAAAATGTTAGTTTACTAATAATAACTATTATTGATCTCAAAGGATCTTTACAATAGCGTAAGTTTAGTCTAGTCGTAACATTTGCATGTTTGGGTGGTAATACCTAAAGTAACATATAAATTTGATCATTTTATTCGCGTTTAATTTTTCCTTATTTTTCTATGCCGCGGTGAAATTTCTCAGCTAAATTATTTTATAAATGGTTATTTCATAATTTCTTTTTAATTCGAGTTAATTAGAAGACAGTACAACGATTTTTCGAATTCTTTTCCCGAGTCCTTTCCCTGCATATTAATCCTAGGTTGATTATGTTTATGTTAGAAGTTTAAGAGTGCTCACCAAGCTACTCAATGTTTATGATTTTGGCCGATGTGTGAAATAAAATTTAGGTCGAATTTATAGGAAAATGGGTGGCGGAGGAATAGCCAAAAGACTACTTCCCCTCCTCCCAATTTCTCCCTATAACGGTTATAAATTGACGTTCGGGCCTTGCGTTATTCACGCCGGAACCTTCACGGGCACAGGCTATTGGCAGATGAACTGCTCCTACACAGCCTGAATTGTATGTATATTTTACTAACCTGCGGTGCGTGAGTGGCTGTGGGCCAAAAAACACAATTATAGCATAGACGGAAAAATTTGATTTTATATTTATATTTATCATATAACATATTTCATAACCTTTCTTCATGATCATATAACAACATTGCATACTTTTCGAGCATAAATTCATAATGCATATCATATAACAATATTCTCTCCCCACGCCGACATCCAAGCAGAGCTCCATTGAGGTTGCGGGGATGCGACGTGGAGAGAGTTTCTAACAACTCTCTCACTCACATCAAATTATAGAGTTCCACTAGTAAACTGAGTTCAGATTCGAAAAAAACTGATTTAACGATGATTTCGATTAAACTATTGATGTGTGTTTTTGTTTTTTGAAAAAAACTGCTTCTTTTGTGTAAAAATGAATCGGTATATATATACCTATTGTACGACCCTAACCTTGTGTGTTCTTTTTGATTTAGTGAAACAAAATTTGACCTTGTTATTTTCTGGTATATTCTAATCTTTAATTTTATTATTTTGAAATTTTATTTGACAATTTTTCTTTTGATTTTTTAATTGAATTATTTTTAATTTAAATTATTTAATTTTTTATTTCAAATTTCATGAAATTTCGCATTTTTGATAAATTGTCAAATTTCGGTCAAATTTTTAGGTTTTCATGTTATATTTATGTTTATTTCGTGCGATCCGCACTGCACTTTTGTTATTATTTTAATTTACTTTTATGTTTTATAATTTTATATTTAATTGTTTTTTTTCTCGCATTTTGGTAGGGTTAATAGGTTTGAATTTAAATCTGCATGTTATATTTGCATGTGTGTTACTGATTCATTTAAACATCTACAAGGCCATTTGTGTTCTGGCCCAACACTTTTTATAAATATTATTATTTTTATTATTATTTTTTATAAATATTATTATTTTTGTTACTATTTTTAAAAAACTTATTAATTTTCAAGGTCATTCAAAAAAATTTTAAGGTCATTCAAAAGAAGGTCAAGGTCATTTAAAAGTAGGTCATGGTCATTCAAAAACTTTTTAAGGTCATTCAAAAGAAGTTCAAGGTCATTTAAAAGTAGGTCAAGATCATTCAAAAAAAATTTCAAAAATGTTCAAAAGTACACATATTTTCTCAAGGTCATTCAAAAAAATTTTCAAGGTCACGGAATTTTTAATCATTTTTTATCTATATTCTATCTACTTACTTTTATAAGTAGTATATATTTTGTAATATTTTTTATTATTATTTTTTATAAATATTATTAATATATAATTAAAAACCAAAAGATACAACAAAATTTTTATTATAAAGTGATAAATCTACTATAGTAATATTGTCGAAGAGCTTTATTCAAAGCCCATTCCACATACTTTCGATATTGGGCAGCGCAGCAATGAAATCCATCACCACAGGGATATTCAGGTTCTATATCTTTTGACATTTTGTTTTGTTCGATATCCCATAGGAACTCGTCGATTAATGTAAATATCCATATTGATGTATGATTGAATATCAAGTCTGGAATTATTATTGCTAGATTATCCATAATTTCATGTATTTCTGGAAAATAGAATTCCAGGCGTTCTTTGATAACTTTAAAATAATCATCTAAAAAATCAAGTAATAATAATCGTAATAATAAATTACCATAATGTTTAATTTCATTCATAGCTTGAACTGCACTAGCCATTTTAATGATAAAATGTGAAATAACAATTACTTTTATACTAATTTAGACCAATGAAAAGTTAAATACACACACACGCTTTTAGCTATAATCAATAAATATTAATTTATATAGATTTGAAAAAATGATTAAAGAAATTTTAATAATAATATTAGTTTTTAATATGGTCAACTCAATTATTGTAACTGTTCAAGGTAAAAATTCAACAAGATGTGTATGTCCTGATACCTTCGTATTAATGGATATTTTGTATATGATAGATAGACCTAGATATTTGAAAACTCCAGTCAAAAGGTTATCTGAAAGAATGAGTAATTTAGAAGTCAGATTTGAACTCACATTTCAGACTTTAAAAAGATCTAAAAACGAATTATATGATGATATTCTATATCTAAATAAGACCATTGGTATCATCAAACATGATTTACGAAAATCGATATTAGAATTGAATGAAAATCGTAAACTTAATGAAAAAAGGATGAATCAAGTTCAAAATAGTATAAATTTTATTATAATAAAACATCTGATCAGTTCAATCGTATAATAAAATTACAACAACCAGTTACCAAAGAATTTAATGTTAACAGTGGCAACAAATCATCATTGCCATTTATTATATATTTTTACATATTTTCTTAGTATTGCAACATGAATGCCAATAAACCGCAACAGAAATGCATGATTCTGATTGGTCGAATATAGTATAAATAAGCTTATACTTCCAAGTATATTTATAAAATGCCAGAAACTAATTTTTTATAACTTTGTTGGATGAGCTGGTTTCTAATAATAGAGAAAAAGATAATATCATTAAAAACATCAAATTCATGGTAATCCGTACTTAGAAAATCGTAGAAGACTTCCCATTTGATTATAAAAATAAATTCTCAATTTGCCAACATAGGAGAGAAAGAAGGCATTCCAATCGATATTTAGTTACATTTTCGATGAAAATAATAAATGGATGCGAATAATAGTAGGATTAATGTGTATGAAACACATGATATTAAAATCTGGATCCGACTATGAAAATTATTTCCAATGGTCTATAGAGGTATATTACTTTATATTGTTATTAATTTATCAATATTTAGGTGGTAGAAACAAAATTGATCCGTGGGTAGAAACAAACGGTGGATGGTCATCGATTATTCAAGTTGCTGCAGAAGCCAAACGTTCAGATATTTATATCGCAAATTGCAAATTTCTATTGAAACTATTAACTGTAGCATCGGTTTTATATTTATGTAATAAAGTTTATAATAGATTTTAATAAATATTTCTTTCTTGTTAATAAAAAACTGCATTTTTAAAGATTTATTGATTAATACATGTAGATTCTTCATCACCACAATATTCTATCATAATATTTTCTATAACATGGTCAATACAATTCTTAAATTCGAGTTTATCAAACAAAAAGTTTATTAAATATTCTAAACAAAAATTAATTAATTATTTTATATTTTATATTTTACCTTTTTCAGACATCATTTTTTAAACTATTTCAAAACTAATTATAATTTTGTTTATAGAATAACAAAGAAAACATTAATACATTTATTAAACACTAAACATTAAAATAATTGTGAAAGTTTAGCAGTAACAACTTTCCAGATTGGAGAAAGCTCATCATTTTGATCAGCTTTATATCCTTGGATTGCTATTGTTAAATACCAGTTTTCCTGTTCTTTGAAACCTATTTCTGTATATGCATCATAGTATCTGGTATATTGACTGGTGAAGAAAGCATTTTCATTGCATTTTAAATTTAAATTGATCTTTTTGAACACTATCAATATCCTTGATATCTAACATTAAGAGAGTCCCAGCGAGAGAATGAAATTGAGTTCTATTGAGTTTGATTGGATTTGCCAATTGCATACTGATAGGTTTCTTTAAAAAATACATTTTATAATTGTGGAACATTTGAACTGGTTGGACACTAATTTTCTTGGTCATGTTTGATTTATGATATATATAAGATGGTGACGAGCTTTTATACCCTTGACAGATACTAATTAACCAATCAGAATCATGCATATTATTATTAATTAATTAATTATGACAAAGACAGTGCGTTACTGCATACATACACAAAACTGAATAAAGAAAACCCATACATTGTGTTTTTATATGATTTTACATACATCAAAATTTCTCATCTATATAAAATTTCTTTATATGATTATTATTAATATCATGTTTTATTATTATTATTTTTATCATTATTATTCTATTATTATTGTTACAACCAAATAAAACTATAATAAATAAAAATATTATCAACAAATGAAACAAAACAAAACAAAAATCAAAATTCTAAACATTTATTTCCTAAAAAGTTGAAATTTACACGAATTCTTAACCTATTTTGCAAGGCACCATTCGACATATTGCTGTTACAGAAAATCGCAGCAACTGCAACCCAGAATACAGGGGTATTCGGGTTCCATGTCCTTAGGTCTTCGGTCAAGCTTTATATCCCATAATGCTTGATCTATGATATTGAAGATTCATATATTAGTCTCGGTGTATACGAGATCTGGAATCATTGATTCTGGTTGATCTTGCAGAATTTTTTGCAGTTGCGGATAGAAGAAAAATAAACGTTCTAAAATTACTGCTTGGTATTTATCTGGAAACAATAATAATAAATAATAAATAATAAATTTACCATAGTTTTCTATTTCTTTCTTTGATAATTTTGTGCTTGTCATCTGCATAAGTTTTTCCATTTTTAAAAAATGAAATGAAATAAATAAACAAGTTGTTTTAATCAAACATTAGCCAATCAGATGTCGACCAATCCCGTGATTTCATTTTGTATGTCACTAACAATATTTTTGTACTCTAGATTTCGCAAACCTAATATGACTATTTTCACACTGGCAAACACGTTAACACACATTGGGTTGTATTTTAAAAGCCTCAGAGCAGGAAATAATTCTGGCTCGAACATACAAAGACATTTTATTGACATGTTGTATAGATTGATAGATTGTCCCATATCCATGGTAACCATAATTGACTGTATTTTAATATCTATTATTCTATATTGTAATTTATTGATGTCTAAAGGTTTCTTGCATCCCATGATTCTGCATTTGCCAGATTTGCAAAATATTATAGGTATTTTCACTTCTATCAACCATTTGCTGGGGTTTACTATTTGGAAACGTCATTTTTGATACGTCGAAAGTTCCTTTATAATTTATATTTGATAACATAATTAATCAATAAAGAAATATTAATCTATATATATGATTTTTAGAAAGAGTTCATTAAATTATATAATATAAACAAAAACCTATAATTATACAAATTAATAATTGAATTAAGAAATGATGCAGTATATCAAATCGTCGGCCCAAGTGGTAGTGGTAAAACTATGTCTGTTTGTAAATTACTGATATCTAATTTATTTCAAACAAAATTCAACAAGATTTATTGGCATTGGGGTGCAGATGAAGAGCATGGATGAACTCAAGATAATTTCTGTAAATTGAAAAACATGAAAATAGTAAAGGGTTTTGATAAAAACTGGTCAATTCGATTAAGGAAAGGTGATGTCATTATTATCGATGATTTGTATCAGGAAGCTAATAAAGAAAAGTATTTTAATAATTTATTCACAAAAATCAGTAGACATGTTGGTCTTACTGTGATCTTTATTACTCAAAATCTATTTCATCAGGGTGGCGCACATCGAACCAGGAATTTAAATGTTCAATATTTAGTTATTTTCAAGAATCCCAGAGATGCAACAGTTATTGATTTTCTTGCTCGACAGGCATACCCTAATAATCGTAATTTTCTCATCAGTGCATTTCAAGATGCTACAAATTCACCACATGGATATATATTTCTTGATTTCACACAACAATGCAATGACGATTTACGGGTAAAAACCGATATTTTCAATAAAGAAGGTGCCATGGTATATAAACAAAGTTGAAAACTTTAACATGTAAAAATGTTTATGAAATCCAGGCTTAAAAATATCCGAAAACTTAGACAAAGTATTAAAAAGAAAAACAAAGTTCCACCAAAAACCAGTTATACACCATCTAAAAAACTAATAACCGAGAATTACCCTGCAATGAATCTAATTTCGAAAAACATTATTAAAAAGAGTAAGAAAACAGATAAAATTGTAAAAAATCATAGGAGTTTCCCATATTATAATGCATTGTTAAAGGCTTCGAGTATGAAAAGAATGTCTATTTTACAATCATTTCCAACTTTCGTTGTCGATGATTTACTCAAAATTCTATTAAAAGTAGTCATAAGTAAAATTAAAAATAAAATTAGTCGTTTTGCCGGCGTAGTACCAACAAAGACAAAATCTGCAGAGGAAATACCTAAAGCAATTAATATTTTATTTAAAAATGAGCATCCAGACAATTTGCAAACCGATTTAGGTATTATTATTATTATTATTATTATTATTATTATTATTATTATTATTATTATTATTATTATTATTATTATTATTATTATTATTATTATTATTATTATTATTATTATTATTATTATTATTTTAGGCAAGGAGTTTTACAATAGTAAAGTTAAGCAAATTCTGGATCGTCACAAAATAAATCATTATTCTGTACATTCTCAATGCAAAGCCGCCCATGTGCATCAAGGTAATAAAATATAGATAAATGTATTACCGAAAATACTTGTTAGTTATGTTGGGTTATTATTATTGAAAGTCGGTTCCTTCTGACTCCTCGTGTCCTTTTCGAATCAAATAAGCAAACCCAACACAGAATAATTTTATTTGCACTTTATCACAGTTACAACTCAATCCGTTTTATTTCAATGTTTGTAATCACAATTTCACTAATTTATTTGCACTTTTTAACCACCTTTCTAGTTACACAACTCGTTCACGTCGATCCACTCTGGTCAATAATGTCTGCCCTTTCTTATTTTTTCCTTTATTTTTATACTCCTGCTCAGACTGTTTTCCGACGATTGTCAACAACATTTTCTACATTATTAAATTATTAATTATAATTACTTTCCACAGACCGACATTTGTCAACAACGTTTGGTCCATTACTAAATTACCAATTACGAAATAACTACCTCTCCGTAACTCAGTGGCGCCCATTTAATGTTGTTTAGGCCAATTTATCCTGCTATATTATTCCGTCTATACGCCGGATTGTCCTCATCTCTCGGATTTTCCACATCTCTCGGGTTTCCCATTGCCTCATGCTTTCCATTGACTCGGGTTTCCCATTATTAATTAATTTCTTTTTTTATCTTATATTATTTTCTAGGGACCCCTCACTAAATTTTTATTATTATTTCTGGACTCGTCTCTCAATTTGACGTTCAACCATACCAATTTCCCCCGATCAATATTACTTACGAGTTTTTATAAGTTTTTTAATTTATATTGCACTTTTATCATTTTGGTGTTTTATCGATTTTACCATGCTTTTTTGTAATACCCCAACATATCTCCCCCTTTAATAAAGATTGGCTCTCGAATCTATTCATTTGAAAAGATCAAAATTTAAAAATTTTGGTTTTTATTCTATATTAATGTTATGATAATAATAATAATAATAATAATAATAATAATAATAATAATAATAATAATAATAATAATAATAATAATAATAATAATAATAATAATAAATTAAATAATGATAACTCATAATAATAATAAAAATAATAATGTTAAAATATAATTAATAATAATAATGCAAATAATAATAATAATAATAGTGTTAATAATAAATAATAATAATAATAATAATAATAATAATAATATTAGCCAGAAGCTAAATTGAATTATCAAATTATATTGTTTGGCCGTGAAATCATATCATCAGAGATCATTGTAATTTTCCACCAATGATCAATGATGAGCTGCATGCACAACAATAGGCAGTTAAATTCATCTGCCTTACACTGGGCAGTTCACTTTCTTAACCACCAAAGCAATAATCACCAAATCAGAGTGTTACATGATAATGAAAATTTTTTTTCAAACCTCCTTGTTCGATGTGGACTTATTCGAAAGAGTGATGCTGAGCTTTATTGCAACTATCTTTTTCAACCGAATCCAAACTATAGCCCAATATCTGAAACTAATCAAAACTTAGCCAACAAAGATCGATTAACGCGTAAGAACCTTTTCAAAACATTTGATTTCATTGATCATACAGTAAACCCTCCAACTGCGCGGTAGATACGTTCCACAAAAACAACGCGCAAACCGAAACCGCGCACTGTGAACCCGATTTTATATGTAATTATGGGGTTAGGTTCCAGATATTACAAAAATATTAAAAAATATAATAAAAAGTCTTTATTCAACGACTAATATACATATTTACATTTATATAAACATAAAAACTAATAAAAACAGTCTCAATTCAACGACTAAACATAAATAAAAATTAACATAAGTAACGTTATATTAATCACTGATACATGCTGATGAGCTTGATTCTATTGGCTGTGATTGTATATTTTTTGGAAAAAAGCTTGTTAACACTGATTGCTTACCAGCTTTTTGTTTTTCTTTATAAATTTCAGCATATGGTGCTAAAGCTGCTGTCAGATTTCTCCGAAATTTTAAGGCACGCTCCATATCAGGGTCCATATTAAGAGCTTGCTGTTCAAGTTGACTACCAAGTTTTAAAAAACTTGATAGTTTTTCGGTAGTAAACTTTTTCTCTTCTGTAATCTGTACATCTTCTTCACTTTCATCATTTTCATCATTATTACCGCCGAACTGTGTCAAAATATCGTCAACAGTATTATTTTCTTCATTTGACACAAGGACTTCCGTGATATCTTCTGATTCTAAATTTTGAAAACCATCCCCACCAATTGTTCTACCTAAAGTCACAATTTCCACAATTTCTGGCATTTCAACAACAGCTTCTCTAATGCAGCTTTCTGGCCATAACTGCCTTTATTATTTTTATGTAAAAAATACAGTGCATCGAAATACGATGAATCACTAATAATAATAATAATAATAATAATAATAATAATAATAATAATAATAATAATAATAATAATAATAATAATAATAATAATAATAGTTAAATTCATCTGCCTTACACTGGGCAGTCACTTTCTTAACCACCAAAGCAATAATCACCAAAGCAGAGTGTTACATGATAATGAAAAATTTTTTTCAAACCTCCTTGTTCGATGTGGACTTATTCGAAAGATTGATGCTGAGCTTTTGTGCAACTATCTTTTTCAACCGAATCCAAACTATAGCCCAATATCTGAAACTAATCAAAACTTAGCCAACAAAGATCGATTAACGCGTAAGAACCTTTTCAAAACATTTGAATTCATTGATCATACTCACAAATTAGATGAAGTATCAAACACATTTCATTGGGGTTTCGATTCAAACAACTGGAGAATATTGTTACAAGTTCACACTGATCTAGAAAACAGCATCGTGGAAGTGTTAAAGGATATAATGTCCATTTTACAGAAAACGGCAATGATGAAATGTGAAGTCAATTTTGAATAAAGTGAAGTATTGTATTACGAGGATGAAAGTTAGTTTTGTATAAAACTATCGATACATTTTTTTTGAACTCAAATACATTATAAAAATAAATATTTGGTTGATTTTATTTATTTTGTTTTGCTATATATAATAATTATTTTAATGAAATACGTGAAAATTTTATTTAACATTATAAAAATAATTATTTGGTTGATTTTATTTATTTTGTTTTGCTAGATATAATAGTTATTTTTATGAAATATGTGGGGTTTATGGTTGTAATACATCGACCCCAGATGTAAAGCCCGAACTCCTTACCGATATGGAAATGTATAATTTCTATGAAGGAGGGATCAGGGGTGGAATAACATTTGTGAATAAACATTATGTTAAAACTTCTGATGATACAGAATTGTTATATATTGATATCAACAATCTGTATGGTTGGGCTCTTAGCCAAAGTCTTCCTTTCGGTGATTTTAGTTGGGTAATTAATAATCTTGATTCTATTTTGGATGAGTGTATGAGTACAGATATTGAAACGCTTTCATATGGTTACACGATGGAAGTTGATCTCGAAATTCCTGAAAGTGTACATGAGTTTTTGGATAAATTCCCTGTGGCGCCTGAAAAGATGTGTCCACATCATACTAAAGTTGAAAAATTAATGCTCACTCATTATCCCAAGAAAAACTATGTTATTCATTGGAGACTTCTAAAGATGTTTGTTTCTCTTGGTGTTAAGGTTGTTAAGATTCATAGAGCTATAAGGTTTAAACAGGCAAAGATTTTTAAAGAGTATATTGATACAAACACATGTTTGAGAGCAGATGCTACAAATAATCTTGATAAGAACTATTTCAAACTTTTAAATAATAGTCTTTATGGAAAATCTGTGGAAAATCTTAAAAAACGAATGAATTTAAGATTATGTAATTCATTTGAAAAGATGGTTACTTATTCATCAAAGCCGTCTTTCAGAAAGTGTATAAAGATTGACGATGATCTAATAGCAGCTCATCTAAATAAAGAATTAATTTGTTTAGACCGACCTAGTTATATCGGTCAAACAGTTCTTGATTTATCGAAATTACGGATGTATCAGCTCCAGTATGTTGAATTAGAGAAATATAGGAATCTTTTCAATTGTAGGATTGACATTGTTGCTGGCGATACTGACTCTTTCTTCCTTGAAATTAAAAACTGTAAATTAAGTACTCTTTTACCTGCAATGGTTTCGGATAATCTTTTGGACACTTCGAATTATGATATTGGTCATCCTTTGTATTCAAGAAAACTTGACTCAGTAATAGGTAAATTCAAAGATGAGAGTAAGGGACTTGGATATAAGGAATGGGTTTTCTTACGACCGAAATGCTATAGTCTTTTAGGTGAAACTGAAAGTAATAAAGCAAAGGGAATTACTTTGGAAGGAACTGAAATAAAGCATCTTTCTTATCTTGATTGTTATAGAAACGATACAATTTTTTCTGTTCCTCAAACGAGAATAGGGACGAGAAATCATCAGTTGTTTACTTTTAAAAATAGTAAAATAGCTTTAAGTAACAACGATGATAAACGTCAATGGGTAGGTAAAAACAAAAGTTTTGCATTCGGACATTATTTAGGTATCAATGCCACTGAAGATATTGAAGCTTTTACTTAAATAAATGTTGTCTTGTAATGTGTTTGTCTTTTTATTCTATTGTTTTGTAATTATTATTAAATGAGACTTGTAACAGTCTGATGTCGGTAATAATTCGTTGAGTCGTGGGTTCAACTCCTATAGTGGGCGAATTATTTTTTATTTTAAAAATTAAATTTTTTAATAGAATATAAATCTGTATATTTTATTTGGTGTAAATTTAAAATTTTATAGAAATTGGTAAAGTAAATCTTGTATAATTTAATTTTTTACATTTAGTTAAGTTGAAATTTTAAACTTGTTGAATAATTTTCTTAAAATATTGTAAATCCAGTGTTCAAATTTAAGTTTTGAGTGACTTTTAATTAAATAAACTAACAATATACTATAGTGCTTTTAAACTTAAATTTTCATGAAAATTATCAAAGTTTTATGATTATTTTGTTAGAATTGTTACGTAATATACTACTAACAAAATAGTCAGTAAGCTAAATAATTTATAATTGAACATTTATTTTTAAGACGAGTTTGATCTTAATTTATTATGTTTAATGATTATTTTATAATTTTTTATGTAATAATATAATTAACAATTGAAAATTTCATGTAAATATAATTTTTTAATATATCACATGTAAGTAACATGAATCAATGAGGTAAACGAAACTCATACGTTTATATGAAGTAAAAAGTATAATAATAATACCAATAGTACTAGTGAGTGATTTTGTTAAGTCGTAGACTTAGTCGTAGACGTGTTGGGCGATGATGGGTACTGATGGGTACTATTGGGTACTATTGGGTACTCATGGGTACTGATGGGTACTCATGGGTACTCATGGGTGCTGATGGGTACTATTGGGTACTATTGGGTACTATTGGGTACTATTGGGTACTGATGGGTACTGATGGGTGTGGATCGGTGCGGATCGGTGCGGATCGGTGCGGATCTGTAATCATGAGGTCACTGACCAAAGGTCAATTACTAGGTAGCAACTAGTGGACAAAGGTCAATCTCCAGGTAGCAACAGCGCGTGCAGAGGTCAAATGTTACGTAATAATTACGTAAGCTAGTCGGGGGGGTTGTATCGGACGGGCTCACATCCTACTACTAATTACCAGTCAACCCATAGATTTTCATAAGTATACTGATAACCACTGAGCATTCCCTTAAAAATCTCTAAATTATACTACTTTGGTGATTGATATCCAAGAAATCAATAAAATTGAAAATGAAAGTAATTATTGATCTCCTTTTTTACACTGTAAAATCAATTAAAATCTTAGGTTTCACTGAAATATTTTTAAAAATTAATTGATCTAATCAACTATTTAAATAGAAAATAAAATTATAATTAAAATATCATTTACTATTCAAAATCTATCAGTCAAATTGGATTCTAATTGGTAAATAATTATCTTAATTAGATGTTTCATTAACATTTTTATCCTAAATTTAACTTTTATTTAAAATAATCCTAAAATCAAGTCAAGTTTAATAAATTATCAAGAAATTAAGTGTTTCTAAAATTATAGATTTAACCTAATTTCTTCAATAATTTCATTAAAAACATAATCAAACCCTAAATCCTTTAAAATTCAAAAGAAAACCATAAAATTCACAAAGATGATTAAAATTTACTAAAATAAATACCTCGTAAAACTAGATATCACTTAAACTATCATAAAATTTCCCTAAAAGCTCTTATTGATTTACATAGACTAAAATTATTTTATTTTTGTCGAGTACAACCTAATCTATTGAAAAAATGTAATTTATTTAATTAAATTTTCATTGAAAATAACAAGTCAACAAATAGAATTTTAATTAGTAGAGATTATATTCTATAAAGAAAATTTTCAGTGAAGAAGTAATATTGGTGAGAGAGTACATTAAGTGACTGAAATCATTGAAATTACTGGGAAAAAAAGTAGGATAGTTAAAGATATCTAAATAGATAAAATATCAATTGATATATTAAACACTTACAAGGATAATGTACTTTGAATGGGGAAAATATACATCGAAGAGGAAAATATTCATTGAAGAGAAAAATATTCGTTGAAGAGAAAAACATTCATTGAATAAGAAAAGCATTAATTGAAGAGAGAAAATATTCATTAAAGAGGAAAGCAATCATTAAAGTGAGAAAATATGAATTGAAGCTAACAAATATTCAGTGAATCGAGAATTGCTTATAATAAATTAGACGGTAAATTTCTCAATGATGAGATGAAACATAAATTAAATATTGGGAAATACTTTAAACGGAGTCTGAATTATTCATTGATCAACAAATACACTTAAAAGATGAAAATATTCACTGAAAATGAATTGTACTTTAAGAGTGGATGAATTACTATTATGTTCAATTACGAATTATTAACAATTGAGTAGATTTTGTCGGTTAATTATATTTAATATGGAGATATATATATATATATATATATATATATATATATATATATATATATATTGATGGACACTTATGGGCGGAGGAATAGTTATTAAAAACAATAAACGCGCGTGCGTATACTAATTCGGCGAATATACACAAATCCAACGATAATTCAACAAATCCTACGAATATTCAACAAATCCAACAAATATATCGATAAGCATAATTGGGTGGGTATAAATTCCAGTCTAACATTTGGCCATTATTTAGGAATCGATGCCATTGCACAAGTATCGCACAGCCCCAGCTATCAGAGTACTACAGCCCAATCTATGACAGCTCCTACAGGTGTTTCAGTCGAGATATTGACGATTTATTTGATTGATGTGAATATATTTTTATCGATTTATTTTATGTTTGTGATTTTTTATTAATTTTTATTATTAAAATAGCATATATAAAACTTTTCTCATATTTTAAGCTATAACATGAATATTATATCAATAGTAAACTCAAAAAAAATTGAATGATATATTTTGAATGAACATTATTGAATTTATTACTTTTAAGAATTATTGTCTAAATGTAATTAATGTCGAAAAAACTTATAATAATAATAATAATAATAATAATAATAATGATAATAATAATAATAATAATAATAATAATAATAAAAATAATAATAATAATAATAATAATAATAATAGTAATAAAAATAATAATAATAATAATAATAGTAATAAAAATAATAATAATAATAATAATAATAATAATAATAATAATAATAATAATAGCAATAATAATATTAAAATATAATAATAATAATAATAGTAATAATAATAATAATGATAATAAAAAATAATATTAATAATAATAATAATAATAATAATAATAATAATAGTAATAAAAATAATAATAATAATAATAATAATAATAATAATAATAGTAATAAAAATAATAATAATAATAATAATAATAATAATAAAATAATAATAATAATAGCAATAATAATATTAAAATATAATAATAATAATAATAGTAATAATAATAATAATGATAATAAAAAATAATATTATTAATAATAATAATAATAATAATAATAATAATAATAATAATAATATTAATAATAAAAATAATAATAATAATAATAAAAATAATAATAATAATAAATAAAACTTATAATAAAAAAATGTTAACAATAATAATAATAATAATAATAATAATAATAATAATAATAATAATAATAGTAATAATAATAAATATTAAAAAACATTACTGATAAAAATAAATAATAGAATAAAATTAAAAATATATATATATATATATATATATATATAAATAATTAAAACACTACTTATAAAAAATAAGTAGTAAATTTAAATTTAAAAATGTTTAAAAATACTATGACCTTGAAAAAATTTGAATGATCTTGAATGAATCATCCAATGACATTGACCTACTTTTGAATGACCTTGACCTACTTTTGAATGCCTTGAAAAAGTATGATGAGTCCTCCAATTACCTTGAATGAGTCATGGTCTTTGTTTAAATGACCTTGAGAAAATATTATGGGTCATCCAATGACCTTGAATGAGTCATAGTCTTTGTTTAAATTACCTTGAAAAATTATGATGAGTCATCCAATGACCTTGAGTGAGTCACGGTCTTTGTTTAAATGGCGTTGAGAGATTATGATGAGTCATTCAATGACCTTGAATGAGTCATGGTCTTTGTTTAAATGGCCTTGAATGAGTCATTGTCTTTGTCTTAAAATTTTTTGTACTTTTGGGCTTAGAAAAATTTTCTTTCAGTAGGGGGGGAGGGGGTGTGCTGGATGTTACATGTACTGGATGTGACACATCCCATTACTGTGGCTTACTCGAGGGATTTCATTTTAGCCTTTTGGATCAAACCGTCCAGATTTTTCATACGTGTCGTGGGTAATTGGTGACTAAAAATGCTGGCTTTGCCCAAATCAGTTGCGGATTATTTAACTATATCTAATGTATTCAGACGAAATCGTCAAGTGATTTTTTATTCATACGATTCGAGGAATATCTGCGTCAATCTCTGACTAATTGGGATTTCAAAACTGAACCTGATTTGATGGTCTACCGTATTCTACTCAGCATGTAGATGAGTGTCTCGGAGAAATTAATTTAGAGTTTTCTGCGTCGTTGGTCTCTCAGTTGGACATGGTGTGATCGCTATATTTCCTCTATTGTGTATCAACGTCAAGGTGTGATTCTTCCAGTCATTTTATTGGAGTAATTTATATGCTACGTGTTATTCTAAGTCTGCCGTGCAAGTAATGGCACTTGATTAATTAATAAAAATATTTTATTCGTTATATTGACTTATCCCTGCTACCCGTCGTGATGTACTTTCGAGGAGTACTTGAAAAAACATTTCTTAGCGACCAAATAAGGATCGTTCTTAACACCCTTATCTGTTTTCGCTCTCTTCGAATTTTAGAATTTTCCCTGCTCACCTCGACCGGCGTTTCCATTAGTCGTTGTGAGTTGTTTAACGATGCCCTGCGCGGAGGGTCCTGTGCCATTTTGCCAGGCCCCGTCGCGGATAGACCAAGATTTCAGATAGGCTCGACCCGCGATCACAACTATGGAACTCAATCCACCAACCGGATCGCCGATCTGTCTATCTGAGAGCTATTGTGATACTTAATATAAATAATATTTTAATTTGGTGACCTCGATATATAAATATGTATAAATGATAAAAATAGGAATTCATAAAATAGTTTAATTATTGAGAACATCAAAAGGTTTTATTATTACTAAAAATCATAAAATTACAATAAAAACTACAATCCTTACTCCGTTAAATTGAATCGAAATAAGTTGCAAAATAAAGTCGTC
The DNA here is from genome assembly GCA_022537955.1 of Schmidtea mediterranea. NCBI lineage: Eukaryota > Metazoa > Platyhelminthes > Tricladida > Dugesiidae > Schmidtea > Schmidtea mediterranea. The sequence goes on along the minus strand of CM039680.1, from coordinate 22,305,480 downwards.
AGATTATTAGTTTAGCTGGTGAAGATGAAGATGAAGATGAAGATGAAGATGAAGATGAAGATTATTTAATGGATTTGGTCACTGCTTATATAATATTTTTGTGTCTGTGTGCGACCAATGAGAGATTTTTCGCCATTTTTAGTGCTTTTTAATTATTTTATTAATTTCTGATTATTTCTATAATTTTTTGTGTAATTTTCCTTATTTTTTAATATATCAATTTTACGATATTGAATTTTATTTCTTTATTATTGTTTTTCACAATATTCTTTTTACTCTTGATATTTTATTTATTTGATCGCCTCTTCTGCCTGTGTTTTTTCTAAACCTTATTTTGCAAGGTTTTGGCAGTTTATTTCCTTTCTCGTATGTTTCTGTCTGCAGCTGTAGGCTTTTTCCGGATTTTAATTAATTATTTGTTTTATTTAATTTTGTTATATTTTTAATTTGTTTTAATTAATATGTTTTATTTTATTTTTAGTCTCTTCTTGCAGTGCGTGTGTATGTCAGTGACCATTTTCCTTATTCTCATCTTTTTATTTTTTGTTTTAATTTTTGGCTCTAAGCCCAACAATTAATATTTGAAGGAGATAGGAGAATAATGGGACCTAAAAATTGAAATCGAGCACAAGCCTTCTATCGGCAGCGCGTTGGACACATGGATCGTTTGTTCAATTATAGCATTACCAATTACGCTCACTTTTTGCGGACGATCCACCAACTCGAACACAGTTCCAACGTTGCTTAGCAACGAGTTCCGAGTGGTAAGCGAAAAATATTTGTATGGGTAACAATCATATAGCTTTAAAATATCAACACCTGGGAACCCACCAAAAAAATAAATACAACATTTAAACAAATCACAAACTAATGATCAGATATAACTAAACTAAAAACAAGAAAATTCTTAAAGTTGGAAAGATTTAAGAAAACAACGAAGGAAGTTATTGTGAGTCTCGGTAACACTAAATCATCTTTTACAAAATTTGACTATAAATCAGATTTATTTAAGGCATTCACAAATTTTAGTCACAGTCTTTCTCAAGTAATTTTCAAAATACATGCAGACTGAACATATTTTATCAACTACGCCTCGCAAGTTATTCATTCTCAATAATTACTCAGATTTTTTGCAATTATCTTGAAGTCAGACATACCTATTTTCTTACTAGTACATTTCCTAAAATGATCATTTTCTCAATATAAAGTTGCTTATATTGAACGATTTTATAGGACCTTGCCAGATAAACTCAAACAAATTTTTGTGCATTAATGTAATAAAACATGGATTAATTTTTTACCGAAAATTATACACAGTTATAATCATTCATTACAGGTTTAAATGGATTAAGACCTGTTGAAATTTTCTCGGAAAATAGTTTCGATTTATGGCTATCGAGAAAAATTGAAAAAGTTAAGAAACCCAAATATAAATTAGTAACTATTTTGGAATATCTAAAATATCTCCTTCTCAATTCATTAAACTTTTGGACACAAATTGAAGTGATGAAGTTTTAACAATTTCAAAAATTAATACTAAACAGAATCGTGTAATGTTTGTTATTAAAGACTATGATAATAATGAAGTACAGGAATTACAAGTTATTTTACCATCCACTGTATTTAGGAATTGAAAAACAATTGAAAATTAAAACTATTGGTAAGGATAAATAATATAATTTCAAATGAGTTGGATATCAAAACCTAACATAAATATTAGCACAAGATCTAGAAAAGTTAATTTTTATATTATTTTACCAAGTAATAGTTATCCAACAATACATTAATAGACTATTGATAGAATGCTGACTGATAAAAATCATTATACCAAGAAAAAATGATAAATGATATCTTATTCACCTTTGTATGATACTCGAAATATTTTCTATTTTTTCCTAAATTTTGCCCTTTATTGATTTTTATTCTATACAGACAGACACACACATTTCGTCCCCCAAAATACTTAATTTTATAAATTTATAGAAAATTACATGTGTTTTTTTAAAAATTGCTGAAACTTTCCATACACATGCTTGTTTTAGTGAGATCCTATTCCTATACTAATAAGGAGGGTAAAAAATAGCATTATTTAAGGGAAAATAATCGGTCTAACATTGATATTTAATTATTATCTAAGGGGGGGATTTTATGAAAAAATAATGAATAATGTGGGTGGAAATATCCATATTTGAGGGGAATGATTGTTATGATTTTTATGATATTAAATTTTATTATATTTATAAGGGTGTCGAGTCGGTTGAATATCATTATATAAAGGGTAAACATTATCTACATTGGAAATTGTAATGATGGTACTCAATGATATTCTCAATATTCGAAGATGCATGATGGGAGGGCAAGTTTATTACGTCATATGTGGGAAATCGTCTTGATTGTTCCCACATATTACGTTCGGGTAATTTAGGCAATCATTTATGATTGTCATCAAATAAACTTATTGCCTTTATTTAGTAATGGATTTACAGAAATATATAGGTTTTTGTGAAAAATAATGAGCATAGCTGGGAGAGTGAACATTTTGTCATTTAAGGCAAATTATTAGTTAAGAATAAATGTTATGTTATTTTAAGAGGATCTAATCGGTTGAACATCGTTATTTAAAGGTGGAATATTTTAGGAAAATTGATTTATTTTCGATGATTTAGGGTGAATAAGAATATATGGATAAGATATCAGTTAATTGGAAATAATGTTATTTTTATCTGAATCAAATTGAGAAAATATGCGACAGAAGTATGGTTCAAGAAAGAAATTATTTGTATTTGTCTACCTTATTATTTTAAAAATATTTGTAATTCAATTTAATGGAATTGATTAGTATTATATCGAGTTAGAACATTCATTATAAGAAAATATTTATTAATATAACGAATTTAAATTCCTTCGAAAATCAACCGTTCTCAGGATAGTTATACAATTCTATTTTGAGAATTCTGTATTATTATTAAAATTATTAAAATTAATTATTTATTTATAAATATTATTTTTAATATTTATCCTTACAACCCCTTATTTAAAATGTTTCAGCCGCTCTATATTTCTAAATAAAATAAAACCATTATTCAATTTTATTTTATAACTTTTTTCGTAGTTCTTTCCTACAATTGTACCAGGACCTTCAATTTGTTCTCTGATTTATTTATTTTATTTTTCTTTATCGAAACCACATCATCAATGACAAATTTCTTATCACTGCTTACTGTTATTTCTACTTAAAGCATTGCCAAATATGATTTCGGCTGGAGATGTCTTAATTGTTTTCTGATATGCACTATTTGGCATAAATTCTATTTCTGGTAATAGTTCGACCCGATCTCAATATTTATTATCTTTTAATGATATATGTTCGGAATTTCTTATTGTTCGAAAATGGCATTCAACTTGACCTTTTGCTTAATGATAATACGGACTTGAATGACATATCTCAGTGTTATAATCTTTTGACAATTCTTGAAACATTTCCCTTTCAAATATCTTACTTCTATCAACTTTTATGATAAGAGGAACACAGAAATTTAACAACCAACAGTTTCTTAACTCATTAATCAAATTATATTCATTTTGAGAAGATATTGCTATATATTTATTTACTTTTTTATATTTACTTTATATTTACTTTTTTGATCGATAATTCCTAAAATATATTTCTTTCCATATAGAGTTTAGAAAAGGACCACATATATCCATATAAATTACCCCAAATATTTTAGAATCTTTTTGAAACATTATTAGTTCTTTGATTCTATTAGTATACGTTTTCCGCTAATTGCGATTTTCACATGTTTCTATGACTTTTTATTTTGCTACTAAGGTTATTCATTACGGTTAAATCCAACTCATTTTTAAAAGAATTAAATTCAATCATTGTTAATTTCATAAAAGTGCCAAATAACTAATTATTTAAACACAAGATAATTTAAATATCTTAACTCTCACCTTCTTAAAATTTTCTCCACTTCTTCAGCCACTTGATTTTTCTTTCTTTTGTTCTGTCTTGGGAATGAAGTTCCATTCGATGCGGAGATAAAAATTATACGATTTTGAATTGGCATTCGTATTGCATATCATCTATGCGGCTCCTTGCGCACTAATACCTCTTCCCCAACCTCAAAAACACTAGGGCCTCTCTTTGTCGTGTCCATAGCTCTCAAAGTATCTGCAGCTTTACCTGAGTTATGTTTCGTATTTTCCATTAATTATCCTCCATAGATATTTGCTTGCTTCAAATTTGAATGTAAATTAACACTTCGACCATAAATGATCTCAAATAGTGAAAAGCCCGTCGCGTTCTGCCGACGGCTATTTATGTTGAACTCTATTCTAGGTAAAAGTTCATGCCAGTTCTTCTCTTCACATCCTCCTGCCAATGTTGCTGTAATAAGATCTCTTAATAAGATCCGTTTGATTGATGCTGGTAAGGTGAGCTGGATTCCTGATTGATACCAAGTTTCTGTAGTCTTTCATTTAAAGTTTTTCTCTTTGGTTTTCCGAAACGATAGATCCAATTGTTAAGTATTGGCTTAAAAACTGTTCCTTCGTCTTGCTTCGTTATTTGTGTCAAAGAAATCAGTTTACTAAAACGATCGACCATTACTAACATATTTTTTATGGTATTCCTCTCAATATAGACAATATCCATAACAATTTGTTCTAGGAATTCAGAGCTATCTCTAGGGATAAATATTTCCTTGGTTTTTATCTGATCAATCTTCCTCTTAGAACAGATACTTTAATTTATGACGTCCGCATCTTGTGTCGTAATAAATTAGTAATTCCCAGATCAAAATTTAATGCCATGAAAATTCCACTGTATTTCTTGATCATTCCTTCAATGTCTTTGTTCTTCTCACCTGTCAACGCCATCAGAGCTTTGTTTATTTTTTCTTCATAAGTGTGAATTTTATTTATATATGTAGTTTCTATATTATTGATCTTCATCAACTTTACTCCGAACTCTTCCATTGTATCAATACCACCGATGAATTCTGGCTTAATCTCTTTTACAACTACTACTGTAATAACTTTGGTCTACGGATTCCATATGGCTGGTATAGTCATACATGCCATTGATTCTTCTTTTCTAGTTGAAAATACTAATAGTATACCACTACGTTGAAGGTCTGGTTTGCCTATTTTCTTCATTAAATTCAAATCTTCTTCTAACATTTATTATTTAATTACAAAATTAAAATTTTTCCGTTAAAATTTGAAAATTAAAACAGCTGAGTCGTGTAAATTATTAATATTGATATAATTATCGGTCACAAATATAATTAATTTAATTTAAAATGCTTTAATATAATTTACTATAATATGATATAATTTAATATAAATTTTAATACAAAAATTTAACACAGTAGTTATTTCAACTAGCTGATCACAATTGTAACATTTAAACTGTATTACTTTTAAATAGGAGTTTTAGAGCTCTTTACATCTCCTATCGTTAAAATCCTTTATCTTTTTCAATATTTATTGTTATGGTCCTCCCGTTTTTGTCTGTTAATAAATAGCTTTTAACGTGATTTTGTTTTACTACTGTATATGGTCCTTCATTTCTCTCGTGAACTTTATTTCTAACCTCTTATTTCACTAACACTTTGTCCCCTACTTCTAGACTCATTGTTGTACAATTTCTATAGCTCTCTTATAGCTTCAAATCTCTGAATAATTCCTTTTCTATCTACTTCATTATTACTATGCCATTGCGATTTATCAATTTTCTTCCTAATATAATTTCTGCATGACATACTTCAGTAGTTTTCTGAACTGTCGCATTTAAAACGTATTCTATATCAGGTATTAATTCTGCCCAGTTTTTCTTAACTTCATCTTTAACTGATGCTTTAATTAAACCTCTTATAGTACGAAAATTGTCGTTCAACTACATCGTTAGTATAATGATGATACGGACTTGAAAATATCAACTCAGTTACTGCTGTCTTCGCTAGTTTTTTTTACTTTATACTTGATTTTACTCTTTCTTGATTTCTGGAGAACTAAGGAACTGTTAGAGGATTTTATTTCTGATTCTTCTTCGTTAAACAAAGACGCAACTTTTTTTATGAATAATGTTTCGATTCTTTCTTAATGTTCCCAAGAAGGTTCCTTTAAAAACACACAAATAGTATTTAAAAGAAATATAATCTTTTTCGTTGTTAAACAATACATCTTTTTCATGTAGGATGTCTAGACAAAATATGCGTTATCTCTAAATTATGAGTGTTTTAAGAATAACACTAAAATGTTAATAATTGTATGTTAAAATCCATTTTGAAGCAAGGGAAGCTTGATAACTCATATATTATTATTATTATTATTATTATTATTATTATTATTATTATTATTATTATTATTATTATTATTATTATTATTATTATTATTATTATTATCATTATTATTATCATTATTATTATTATTATTATTATTATTATTATTATTATTATTATTATTATTATTATTATTATCATCATTATTATTATTATTATTATTATTATTATCATTATTATTATTATTATTATTATTATTATTATTATTATTATTATGATATTTATTATTATTAGTATTATTAGATTAAAAAATTAATTTATTTTATTTCTGTATAAAAATGTAAAATATGATACATGAATTGAAAATCCATGAATTCTCTGTAAAACACTGAAAATATTGCCAAAATTGAAAAATAAACATACAAACAGCTTCAGTTTAACTGAACCTTCAAAAGGAAGAAGGAATTCTTTGTATACCAATATCAAATCTGTAAATATGTATACAAAATTGTTAACTGCTATATAAAAAGCACCAAAAGCCATTGTTGAAAAATTTTTACCAATTTTATTGTTCCAAAGTTTTTCCACCAAAATCGCTTCAAATACTGACTGGACAATATTCGAAAGAATTTGCAAGACATATTTGATCAAAATTGCTATGTAAATCGCATTGACTTCATTATACATCAAATATATATATGCGGCAATCACCGCGAAACAATGGACCAATTGTCCACAAAGGCCAAGCCAAATAATAACTTCATTGAAAACATAAATACGAGAGATTGAAAAATCAGTAAAAATAAGGTTTTTCATCATAAATATTGTCAGCCCTATCATGGAAATGTAAGAAAACATTTCCATTCCTATCAAGATGTGCTCGAGGTATTCTTTCGACCTGATGTAAACTGCAATATTAATAGCCAAAAATAAAATCCCAAATAGTAATGTTGAAAAGATTTTTAAATATAATTTTTTCAGATTATTTTTTTGGCTGTTTCTATTAACATCTTCATCATTCGATTTTAAATCATTTGTCTTGCCATCATATTTATAAAATTGCAAATATAAATAATTCCTATAAAGGGACTTAAAAATGAACACTGTTGAAAACAGTCCAAAAAGGACAATGGATTTGTACAAAAATATTCTGACTGATACCCATAAATAATAGGTCCGCTGTGCAATAAAGGGCAAATTATCAATGCAAGACTGATTTATTAAGGATTTATTTATCACTGCCGCAAAGTAATCCATTTGTTCCAAAGACGTATTGAAGACAATGTTGAACACCAAAGACGAAACGATTATTAGACTCACCATCATGTTGACGAAATTCAAGGCCCACGATTCTCCAAAATCAAAAACTGAGTTCGTTTCTGCAATAAACACGACAATCACAACAAAATATATGACTGAAGTAAATATAAATAAAACTATCATTTTCCCGTTGCATTCTGCAATATAGAGACTTTTCACAAGCGTAATTATTAGTGTAGAAATCACAAAAATTGTTGCCGGAATACAAAAATAGTAAAGAATGTCTTGATTTTCCATCGGGCATTTGTTGAACAAGTTTCGATATTTGTGGTTCATATAAAGAGCAAATAAAATGAGAAAAACCACCAATAAATTGAAAACGCTTCCACAAATGTAGAGAGGGGCCCAAACGAATTCCAGGAAGCTGTTCGATGCCAAAGTCAAAGTATTCCAACCGTAAGTTATTAATAAACCAATACTAAACGTGATGACTGTCAGAGAAATTGACAATTTTTCAAAAAGAACCTTTTCAAAATTCGTTAAAGTTTTCATTTTATTATTCGTTTGTGTCCAAAATAAATATTTTCCAATTGAAAATAATAAAATCGGCACAAGGTTCAAAATTGAACTAAAATTTAATATTATTATGAATTCAGAATATTCACATAGCAATGGACTTTCACAAAATAATTATTAACTAATAAATAATATGAAAAAAATTAAAATTATTAGAAAATTAAAATTGTCATTATTTTTGTATATACTTTTAATTAAAATCAATTGTACTTTACTGAGGGGCCAAGCGACATCCCCTGTAACCTCAATTTTACGAGAAAATCATTTTAACCAATCCAACGCAATTGTTTGTTTCGGCAAAAATATTCGATTTCGATTGGATGCGCATAAATTAGCAACAAAAATTACATTCATTTTGAATAATTTTTTATGTTTATCGAATTTTATCAATTTATATTTCATATTAAGTGAATTTTTTTCCATAGTAAAGCAATAAAAAATAGATACTTTGTATATATTACATAAATATTGAAGTTATCTTTCACTAAATTTAAATTATATTTTAACTCTTTATAATTATTCAAACAAAAAATGATTCTAATTCCTCTCCTCAAAATATGGAGCATTAACATAAGTTGTTTAGGAATAAATAAGATGTTTATTTTATATTTATTGTAAAAATATAAGTAAAATTTTCAATATATTTTCAATTTCGAATTTACCTGACGATGACTGTGTGTGTGTGTGTGTGTTGGGTTGGGGCTTTTTTTACATTATTATTATATATTATTGATATATTTATAACATAAAGAATCTTCTTTTTTATGTCAAACCAACCAATAATAATGTTACTACTATATTTTCTACATGTTATTAAATAATATTATTATCAAATTTGTTGTATGTATTTATTATTTCTATTGACCAACAAAAAAGTAAAACAATAATTTACCCAACAATCATCATCAAACGTTTTTTCTGCTTTTTTTAATTTTTCGAATAGGTTTGATTCGGTCTTTGGATACATTGTATCTTCGAATGAGCACTGTAATCATGCAGTTGATTATGCTTATCTTCCTTTCTATTGGCAATAACTACCAAATCACATTTTATAAACATGTTATGTTCATGAAAATCAATATCTTTATGCATTCTTGCGACAATTTGACCAAATATTATCCTGACATCAAACTTGATCTTTGAAAATCTGACATTATGGTAACATTTTCCAAGGTTACTTGTTTCTATCAACAAACAAAATACAAAAGAAACAAATTAAATTAATTAAATTAATTAATTATATAAGTAATCGGGTAATACAAATAATTTGTTTTATATTATATAATTTCGATAGTCTTCTTTTTTGCTAGGACGAAATGTCTTCAGACAAAATGTTACGAACAAAATGTTACTTTCTTTAAGTTTATATATATATATATATATATATATATATATATATATAGGCACTGATATTCACGGGCAATCCCAAAAATTTGAAACCCAAGTCATGCTCAAGTGATAGTGCTGAAAATTAATTTTTTAAGCGAGACAAAGTTAATTTTATTTTGTATAACTGTTTTTAATTTAAAGACAAAACGAATATTTGTTTCATTGTTACTGTTTCAATAGTTGTCATAAGTTATTTCATGGAAAATGCTTTAATTGTATTGCAGTTTTTATCTCATTCGTGAGAATTTTAAATCTAAAAAGTACAATTTTCCCCTACAATTTTGTCCGGCCACCGCTTCTTTGTATCTATTCGAATAAAGAATAAATTTTTTAAAGACAAATTCCCATCGTTTTCACTTAAATTTATTAATTAGCTATTAAATTAAACTTTTAACTTGGCATTCAGTTTTAGGTCTAAACTTCATTTGTAAATATATTAAGGATAATATCCATCAGAGATTTTAATTAAATTATATATATTTAAAGTCTTTGTGATAAAATTGCATTTTTGTTATTAGGCTGTCCGGATGAAGTGTCCGCTAAATGGATTATAATTCAATAGACGTTAAATATATTTAAACATTTATTCCCTCTGTTCCTAAATAATGTTTACATTTAAAAAATTTTATAGCATTATTAACAAACAGTCATAATATTTATTGTAAAAAATGTTAATATTTATTAGATAAAACATTTTATTCGTGACAAGGAGGGAGGATTCAATTTTATAGGGTCTGTTCATCAATATTTTGGCGAGCCGTAAGAATCGTGTCTGGTTTACAAGTTAGGGATACTGGTAGAGTACCATTGTTGCGGAGCTTTGCTTTGCTAATATGCGGCAACTTATAATTAGTTCCCCATTTGCAATCATCGTCTCCTCCATGCACTGCTGGAGTGTTAAAAATATATTATCCAGTTTATCTGGGTGTAGCTCATCAAAGGCATTACTCGCACAGCTAAACAATTCATCAATGGTCTTCTGAGAATGTTCACGCTGAATGGATTGAATGGCATTGGAGAATCCAAGATCTAATACGTTCATGTTGGAACTATTAGGTGGTTTATTTTTAAACATAATAGAAAACCCATCTTTTGATATTTCTTCGAGCATATCTGGATCAAGTATTATTTAGTCAAAATATGACCCATCAATATTTCATTACTGACAACCTAATAGTTTTATATGAAACTTACACCTAAACATCTTATTATTGAAATCAGTTCTAGACAATATTTAACAAACCATAAATATGTTAAATAGTAAATCATGGATATCTGTATATCATTTACAAATTCTATGGTAATACGTAGTTATTTTGAGTAACATTTAACAAATTACTAGATCTTTTAGTAAGGAATGAAGATATTTTAGTGTAATTAAACAAATTTATTGGCAATTTCGGTTGAAATACAATGATATTTAAGGTAAAATTAAACAAATTCCTAGGCAATATATATAAGTGTAGAAACATTTTATCAAGATATCTTAAATTTTTGGATTTGTGAGAGTTTGTAAAGTTTTTCTAGGAATTTCAATTTTTGGGATATTTTGTGTTGGGTCATTTATTCTAGAATGGAATGGTTATGTCTTGTTAATAATTGTATCGAATAAGAAGTATAGATAAAAACTGTATTTTTCTCTTGAGTAAAATACAAAATCTCGCAGTATAAACAACTCGAATTCTTACACTTCCCTAACCGTAAAGTAAGTCGTCTACAAACGATTTAATGCCAACACGTAAATCATTAAAAATGATTCAAACCTCCAAACTACTTTCATAGCCTGGTTAGAGTTTAAATATATGGGTAAGCCACATCCGTTAACTTGCGTTAAGGAATAATAATATTACCTGATTACGAGTATGGCACAAAATATCATGATTTTTAGGCGAGATTCAGACTTAGAGGCGTTCAGTTTTAATTTCTTGGATGGTAGCTTCGTGCCACTGACTTTTCGATCAAGCACATTTACCGGTGATTCGAATCTGCGGTTCCTCTCGGTACTGAGCAGAATATATTATGAAGCAATTATACAATGTCTTAATGCATGTACATTTTCCTGACTAACATAGTTTAATAAAATTTATATACTATATATATAGTTAAATATTTACAATTTTACTTTAATTTTTCTAAGAAAATCAATAAATTTGAGTTTATTTATACTTAATTTTGAATTGACTTACATAAAAACTTTGAAACCTTTTGTAAAATATCAATAAAGTTTTGTGACCTACATAAAATTTTAAGTTGACATACGGTTTTAATGAGGAAATTTTATTTGTTTTATTTTAATGAGAATGAAAATAAATGAAATTTTATAAAGAAGTTAAAAATAAAAAAACTTGTTTTGTTTATTCATTCAGATATAACTCTATTGTGATTCAGGACAAAAAGGTAAACCTAAAATGTCACCTTGGTCACCGAAGCAAGGTCTGAAGGAAGTACCTTTAGATTATTTCCATATAGAAATCACATTCACTACCCAGGTACAAAAATCGTGTTACATAGTGCATTAAATACAAAATAAATAATCAAAGTGTATCTGATTAATAAAAATATTTGACAATAAATGATAAATAAAATAGTTTCAAAAAAGGGTTCACAAATTGCACGTATATACCACTGGCTTGTTGATTATATAATATTTAAAGTAATATACAAATACAATGGCGCCGTGAATTCGATGCAAAACGCTAAATATCATTCCCAAGTGATTGAAGACGCTTTCAAACAACTGAACACGGAATTGGCCAGACACGGCCGAATGACTATACAAAAGATAAAAAGGCAAGAAAATAAATCCCGTATTATGAAAACATTTACAGAAAAATATTTAGAGGATTTCACGATTAAATGTTCTTGATTCTAGTATCATTTAGGATAGAAAATCTTGATTATTCGTGTTTTTGACAATCTTACAATGAAATTTGAAACAATTCATGGCCAGTGAAGTTGTAAGCCTTGTGGTTGGCACCTGATGGTAAAAGAAAATAAGATATTACGACCACCTCCAAGGGTTTCCCATCTGATACGCACCATAAGAGTCATTATCATTGGATACTCGTCAAAATGAAGTTGGAAATGTATTCCAATTGGCGGTTTCCAGTAAAAGGTGAGCCATATTGCCATGACTGCTAATACTTGGAAAACCTTTAAGTCCAAGAGCAAACATAGAAAGTGTTTGCTCATTTTAAATCAATACCCGTGCACTATCTATGAGTTAACGTGTTCAGTCAAAACACTTATCAGTGTTAATTGGCTGAATGCACGGCTCTCAGCTAGTTATGCACACTAACTCGATGTATACTAGAAAATTTTTCTCTGAAAAATAAGACTGAAAATTTGTGAAAACACATCAGTATTTATACCTATAATTTGGCCTTAACCTTGCGTGTTAATTTTACTGCGATTAAACAAAATTCGACCTTGAAATTATTTGTGTTATCTAAATTAAATTTTTATTTATTCAGTAAAAAATATTTTATTTTTATTCATTTAATTCATTAATTTTTACTTTTATATAAATGGTCATTTTACGGTCGAATTTTCTTGTTATTATGTTATTTTTTATTTAAATTTCGTGCGGTTCTTGATGCATTTTGTATTTATTTTATTTTACTTTTATGTTTTTGATTTTATATTTATTTATATTCTCTCAGATTTTAAAGTGTTTAGTTGGTGTTGTATATTGTATTTTAAGTTATCTTGGTGCTGGGTTTTCGTGCTGTATTACTAATGCATTTAAACCATTCTCAAGGCTATTTGTGTGCTGGCCCAACAATAATAAGAATATCTAAAAACAATTATAAGGTTATTAGTGTATTGAAGGTCATTGGATGAGTCATCATATTTTTCAAGGAGATTTAAACAAAGACCATGAGTCATCAAATTTTTTCTCAAGGTCATTCTAAACCTTTTCAAGGTCATAGTATTTTTTTAAAAATTTTATTTAAATGTAGTGTTTTAATTATTAATATTTTTTAATTTTTTTTTTTTTCTATTACTTATTATTATTATTACTTATTATTATTAGTATTATTATTATTATTATTATTATTATTAATATTATTATTATTAATATTATTATTATTATTATTATTATTATTATTATTATTATTAATCAAAATCTATATAAATCTTATTACAACAATAAAAAGTATTTATACAATAAAAAAGTATTTCAAGTTATTTTATTATTATTAAAACTTGTTATTATTATTACTAAAATTATTATTATTATTATTAATCAATATTTATATACATCTTATTCCAAAATAAAAAATATTTCAAATAAATTAAATAAATCGATAAAATCAATAAAAAAATATTCGCATAAATAAATCAATCTGAATAAAGTAAATCGTCAATGTCTCGACTGAAACAGCTGTTTTGGTAGGAGCTGTCATAGTTGGGATGTAAGTGCTTTGATAGCTTGGGCTGTGCGATACTTGGTCATCAATGACATCGATTCCTAAATAATGGCCAAATGCGAGACTGGAATTTCTACCCACCCAATTACCCTTATCATTTTTATTGGTAAGTGCAATTTTACTGTTCCTAATGTAAACAATTGGTGGTTCCGAGTCCCTATCCTAGTTTGAGGCACCGTGAATATTGTGTCATTATTAAAACAATATAAATATGACTGGTGCTCAATCTTTGTCCCCAAAAACTTCACCCCCTTAACCCTCATCTTATTTTCAGTACCTAAACGACTAGCACTTGGGTCTTAATAAAACCCATTACTCATATGCAAGACCCTTACTCTCATCTTTAAATTTTCCTATTGCTGGGCACTGATGGGTCTTTAAAATAGTTTTGAACTGCCTAAGGGTTATCATCCCCACCTAGCGCCTGCATAAGAATTTGAACCGCTAGTCACCCGTCATAAATGACGTTGGTACTGTGAACTAGTGGGTGGAAGGTTAGCAAAAGGTGAGCTCCTTCTCAAGAACTGCTAATACCCTAACCCCCCTCTGGTCCATGAGCTGTCATAGAAGACTTCATGCTCTTACTTAATCGGTCCCTTTCTCACTCATCTATCTAATTACTAATCTATCTAATCATTTGATCCCTCAGTTCCCCATACTCAACAACTTCAATCCCACCCACACGTCAATAATAAGTTCAACATTAAGTTAACAAGTTATATTGAAATAAATAAACAATTAACATCTATAAATTACACGGTTAATAAGTTATTCACATCTATTAATTAAGTCAAATTAAGGGTATGGTCACATAAATCAAAACCCATTGGCATCTAAGATATGCCCCAATAGGCGAGCGCGATTTAATCTAAACTGCCGCTCCCTCTCTCTTTTGTTTGGCCGGTTTTTCTTGCGATTCCTTTTCGGCAACTCTTCTGATGCATGTGAGGGGCCTGATATTAAGTTTCCTATGCCAGCGTCTTTTCCGGTGGCATTCCTCAACACTATTGCTTATTGTTCTTCAGACAGGTGGACACCACTCTGTAGGAGGCCTGTCAGGATGTTATCCCTCAACCTCCATTCTGCTACCTGTTTTTCTAGCTCCTGTGCCTTCTGTTCGGCCGACCGCAGGGCCTCGTCCTTCTGAGTTAACTGAGTCTTCAAGGTGTCAATTTCTACCCTCAACTTGGTTGCCGCTTCGGGGCGAAGCCATGTCTGCTCCATGTAGCGACACTTCCGTACCATGGCCTCTGCCCGCTGGGTTTGTACTATCGCTGTCTCGTGGTAGCCGGCTATGTCTCTTCGGAATTGCTCTAGGGTCTTTTTATGTGGATCCACTAAACAAAATTAATTTTTAACTTCGTTTTTATTATTCTCTATTTCATGCACAATAAGTATTAATGTAGTAATATATTGTAATCATTTTTAATACAACAAACAATTATGTCATCTGGGTGGGGGAAGGATGGGTATGTCCTTTTCTACTTATCTGTCTTAACGGCCTCTATCAGTTTCTTATGATCAATTAATTATAACAGGCATTAGCAACGATAACGTTGACAATACCTATGATAACCAAGCATAGGTACATAATTCATTATATTATCAATATTATAATAACATTTCGAAATTTATTTTTCTATTTAAGAAACTGATTTACAAAATTCAAAATTTATTAAATTCAAATGTAAAAAATTTCTAATTTAAATTACCCTAAGATAGTTTACAAAAATTTTACTGTAAAATGATAAATAGAAAATTAATGTTACCAATAAAATATTTTATTTTAATTTCGTTTTGTTTTGTTTTCTCGTATTTAGGTATTTATCTTTAGCTTTTCGCTCGTTGTGTTGGGCTTAGAGCCAAAATTAAAACAAATTTTCAAAACCAATTTAAACAAAAAGGTGAAAATTGTATAAGTTAGAACAAAATGATTAATGTAGTTTTGAAATTGTCAATATGGCTGCCGTAACATAAACACGCACCGCAAGAAGAGACCAAAAATAAAATAAAACATATTAATTAAAACAAATTAAAAATATAACAAAAATTAAATAAAACAAATAATTAATTAAAATTCGGAAAAATGCCTACAGATGCAAAAAGAAACATATGAAAAATAAAATAAACTGCCAAAACCTTGCAAAATAAGGTTTAGAAAAAACACAGGCAGAAGAGGCGACCAGAAAACAAAATATTGGGGTTTAAAAATAATATTTTAAGAAAATAATAATAAGAATAAAATCCAACAATAAAATATTAATATATCAAAAAATAAAGAAAACTATACAAAAAATTATAAAAATATTTCGAAATAAATAGAATAATTAAAAAACCCTAAAAATGGCTAAAAATCGCCCATTGGTCGCACACAGGCACAAAAATACTATATATACGGCAGTCATTTTCATAATTACTAACCAAATTTAGACAGAATTTTAACAGACTTACAGACTTACAGAATTCTAGACTACAAATTTTTAGACATTTTTTCAGTCAGACAAAGTGTTTATGCCAATTTATGCCAATTTTTCAAATCTGGTTGCATGATTGTGGATTGTAAGTACTGTTATTTTTTGTATAAATATATATTTCGAAGTCTTGTTACTTTGATTTTATTCTGGATGATCGTGGAATCTTTTGGTGCCACAGACAAGTCCCCCTAAAATCTTATTTATATATATGTATCTAAATAGATGGTTCATGGGACGGACCGTGTGCCGGCTAGTGGGTGAAAACCCTTAGTTGAGCTCGTGGGTCATGCCTCGTGAACCCCTCGGCAGTTCGCAGTCGGTTCTGGCTTTGTGCACAGGACCGCTACGCAGGGCGCCGTTGTATACTCGAGGCGGCTGCTGAAAATGTGGCCGGAGCGAGTCGGAATAAAATTCGGGAAGTGCGACTTTAGTTAAGCGGGAATAAAGTTTTGTAGGAAAAATTTAAAACGTCGTCAGGAAATTAATTGAAAAATAAAGTAGGAAAGGATAGGATAGTATAGGAGTGCAAATTTGAAAGTATTTTTTCCAATAGTTGAATGATATAACCTGACAGAAGAGAGTAACGTTTATTGAAGTGATCGCAGAGGGTTGTAATTACTTAAATTCATGGGAAACGTACCGGGAATTAAGGAATTGTTAATCAAATCTTAATATAGGTAAAGATTAGGAAAAATGTAGTCGATACCGGGATTAAACAAGTGAAATAGGAAATTTACCGAAAAATAAGGGAGGAACGCTGCCCAAATTTTTCAAGGATATTTTTATAAATAATGCGTAAAGATGACAAACAAGTATGGAAATTGTCGGAATAGACGAGTAAGGACCAGGATATAGAAAAAGAAAGACGTAAGACCTTCCATCGGCAGTCCAGAACCCGAAAGTGAAAATATCATGAGGAGTAGTTCTAGAAATGGAGCTCACCTGCTCATGAATTTTCAACCTCTATGTACAGTACCAACATGGAAATCACCATGGGTACATAGGAGGGATAGAATAATAATCTTGCTGGCGTTTAGGGGTTAGATGCACAAAAAACCCTAGAAAAAATAAATAAAAACCAACCCTATTCGCCAACAGTTGTCATAGCAACGAGTCAAACAATTAGAAATTTCCAAGGTCATATTTTGGTATTTCTTTTTATAAATTAATTTTATGTATTTTAGGTACTTTAGGCTCTCCTGATCCGCCAGATCTCCTCAAGAGGTATCCTCTAGGTTCGACGTCTACTATCAAGTATAATCTTTCATTTTTTAATCATTTCGTTCATTGTTAAGCCTCAGGACACCCAAAAACAATCCGCAAAGAAGATTCCGAAAATTGGAACTCTCTCAATGATAATTTTCATGTTTATGCAAGTGATATAATTCCCGGTATATTTTTATTTTAATAAAGTTTACGGTGTTGATTTATTTATTATTTTTTTCTTTTCTACTGTTACAATAATTATCAATAAGGATAATTTTGGTAATATTAATAACATTAATTATCATTAAATAATCTTAATAATAAATTTGGTAATAATAATAATCATTTATAATAATAATAGCAACGATGATAATAATATTAATAATACTGCTAATAATAATAATAATCATCATAACAACTTAACAACACAGATAATATTAACAATGATGCTGTTAATACAACAATAACAACAATAATAATAATAATAATAATAATGATAATGTATTAGAGGCAATGAGCGTAATAATAATAATAAAAGGAAACTTTGTTAATGATGGTGTTGATGGTGCCAATAAGAAAATGTTAACAATAAAAATGTTAACCTATAGTGGGGGTATTAGTGGGGTACTAGGAATAATAGTACTATATAGTTGGTTATATTATTAGTAATGATATTTAATAATCACAATAGTAATAAAAATAATAATATTAATAATAATAATATTTTAGTGATAATAATAATAATAATAATAATAATAATAATAATAATAGCATAGGTTGTAATAACACTAACAATAATAGCAATAACAATAATACTTTAATAATAATGATACTTAACAATATTAGAAGCACACTGAGTAAGTTATTGAGTTTAATAATACTACATAGTTTTTAATAATATTAATAATAGTAATAATAATAATAATAATTTAATAATAATAATATTAATAATAACAATAATAATAATAATAATATCAATCTGTATTTAATTATGATTTTAATAATAAAATTGGTAAGGGAATAATAATACTAATAATATTATGAGTAGTTAACAACTTTAATAATAAAATGGGTGGGTTTAAATATATAACCGAAATAATAAAATCATGTAACCGACAGTAATAACAATGATAAAATTTTATTAATAATAACAATAGGGTTATAAAATAATATATTTAATAGTAATAATAATTATTAAAAATAAATGAAATTAATAATAAAATTTTTAATAATGATAATAATAAATATGAGAGATACGTTAATAGTTGTTTTGCAGATTATGAGACGTGAATTCGATTTTATGAAATGAACGGCGTTCAATTTCTAGGTAACGAGTAACGTACAGTCTTTTGGGTAACATTCAAAATCGATGTTAACACGTAAATTTGATACGAAAATCTGGTCTGTGGCCGATTTAACTTCCTAATGTGATTAGTCGCGAATTTTAATGAGCTATATAATACTTTTATACTGGAATAACATTTGTTGATCTAACCAAAAAATTCTTTCTGATTCTTCTATATGCTAGTCGGTGTATTTTTCATTTGTTGTGTTATAAACTTTATATTTAACCTTTCCCAGGACCTCAACACTACTCTTTCGAGGGTCGGGCGATAGGATTTAGGAAGGGGAGAATACTGGGCAGGCCTGGTTACTACCGGCACCGCGGCTTCCCCCACTAACGACCGGTTCGATCCGGGGTATCGAAAATAAAATACTTTCATTTTATTAGCTTGTATGCATGTGGTCTATCATTTGTACGTCGTAATTCAATTATTGTCGACAAAATTTAATTAGTATACTTCAAGAACAAATCCTTTCATGATGGAGGTTCAACAATACGGAGTCGAATTTCTCGATCACAAAAGAACGTTTCTTTAAAGCTTTTTCAAAAGTGAAATTTAGGAATAAAACACAAAAAAAATCATCAATAGTTAAGTCATATTAATCAATCAAATACAAAACAAAAATTAAAATTACTTCTTCCAAATAAACTAAAATTTTGCGAGAGTCAAAAAGAGTAAATAATAATGTAATAGTAAGAGGGTGAATTTTTGAGTGAGAGTTTTTGAGTGTTTTTTGTTCAACCAGCTTCGCCTTATATATCATGATTGTTTGTGTGTGTGTTTTGATGCAGTAAAACAAGGAATTTCTAGAATATTCCAAAATTATAAAAAAATTTATTCTTTTCGATTTAAATTTAATTTTTACATTTTTGTATCTCAAAATTTTTATTAAATTTTTATTTATTTTATTTTTTCTTTAAATTTCCTTTTTTAACTAATTTTAAATTTTCTGCTCAAAACCACACAGGCGTTATCGTGCTGGCTAAACAAAAATAAAAGAAAATGGTTTTTATCAGTTTTTGCCCAACACTATTACAGAGTCAAGTTTTCTTGAGTACAAGGGATGTGCCGGGTAAGTAATTGGACGTATCTAAAAGGTTGTCTCTTATCATTGCCGGCAAAAGAGTGTCTAGCTTACAGTGCTTAACCCCAAGGAAAAATAAATCTGTTTCGCTGACAACGATATTTATCTCACAATTAAATTCAGTACGATATTTTGCAAATTTCTTATATTGTAGTTCATACAGTCTAAGTTTAGACAGGTCTAGAACTGATTATCCGATATAACTAGGCTTGTCTAAACATATCGAATCCTTATTCAGATGAGCAGCAATCAGATTATCATCAATTACGATAGATTTTTTTAAAGTCGGCTTTGAGGCATATACAATCATCTTTTCATCAGAATTACATAGCCTCAAATTCATCCGTTTTTTAAGGTTTTCGACAAACTTTCCATACAAACTATTATTATAAAGTTTAAACAAGTCCCTATATAGCTTGCTAGTAATAGTTAGTAATAATAGAAATAAGTAATATAGGCTTGTATAGAAATACATACATGCAACATCGATGCAACAACGATTTTGATTGGTTAATCAGTATCTAGCAAGGGTATAAAAGCTCGTCACCGCCTTATAAAGATCATAAATCAAACATGACAAAGAAAATCAATGCTATCAATGTCCACCCAGTTCAGATGTTCCACAATTATAAAATGTATTTTTAAAAGGAGCCTATCAATATGCAATTGTCAAATCCTGTCAAACTCCATCGAACTCAATTTTAATCTCTCGCTGAGACACTCTCAATGATAGATATCAAGGATATTGATACGGTTTTCAATAAGATCAATTCGAATTTAAAATGCACTGAAAATGCATTCTTCACCAGTCAATATACCAGATATTATGATGCATTTACAGAAATATATTTCAAAGAACAGGAAAACTGGTTTTTAACAATAACAATACAAGGATATGCAGCTGATCAAAATGATGTGCTTTTTCCAATCTGGAAAATTGTTACTGCTAGACTTTCACAATTATTTTAATGTATATTTGAGTGTTTAATGTGGATGTTAATAAATGTATTTAAACAGATTTTGTTTGTTTTCTTTACAACATATTCTATAAACAAAACTATAATTAGTTTTAAAATTGTTTAAAAATGGTGTCTGAAAAAGGTAAAATATAAAATATAAAATAATTAATTAATTTTTGTTTAGAATATTTAATAAACTTTTTGTTTGATAAACTCGAAGAAATAACCGGTGTAAAAATTAGAGATACGTTGACTCTAGTTGAAGCATTGGGTAAAGAAAATTCATGTTGTGATTCAGAATGTCAGAGTGATGATGAAGAAATTGTTTATGATGAAGATACTGAAATTATTAATGATGAAGATACTGAAATTATTAATGATGAAGAAATCCCTACTGCAAATTTAGTTGAGCCTAACGAGTTAAAGACTTGTGTTGACCATGTTATAAAAAATATAATGATATAATATTGTGGTGATGAAGCATGTACATGTAATAATCAATAAATCTTTAAAAATGTAGTTTATTATTAATAATTCAGTTAATAACAAAGAATAATACATTTATTAAAATTTATGATAAACTTTATTACAGAAATATATGGCAGATGCTCCAGTTAATAGTTTTAATAAAAATTTACAATTTGAAATATAAATATCTGAACGTTTGGCTTCTGTGGCAACTTGAATAATTGTTACCTATCCACCGTTTGCTTCTACCCATGGATCAAATAATTTTCATAGTCGGATCCGGATTTTAATATCATGTGTTTCATATATATTAATCCTACTATTATTCGCATCCATTTATTATTTTCATCAAACATATAACTAAATATCGATTGGAATGAATTTTTCTTTCTCTCCAATGTTGGCAAATTGAGAATAGGCTCAAATGGGATATCTTCTAAGATTTTTTCATTATGATTTACCATGAATTTTATGTTTTTAATGATATCATCATCATCTCCATTATTAGAAACCAGCTTATTCAACAAAGTCATAAAATGTTTGGAACTATAAGCTTATTTATTCGACCAATCAGAATCATGCATGGACATAGCATTTAAGTTGCAATGTCTTTATTTAAGAAAATAGGTAAAAATATATAAAGGAAATGTGAATATTGATGATTTGCTACCACTGTTTAGCATAACCGGTTGCATCGGCAGTTGAACTTCTTTTATTATACGATTGAACTGATCATTTGTTTTATTAGAATAAACTTTTATACTATATTGAACTTGATTTATCATTTTTTCATTAAGTTTTCAATTTTCATTTAAATTGAATATTGATTTTCTTAATTCATTTTTGATAATACCTATGGTCTGATTTAGATATAGAATATCATCATATATTGCGTTCCGAGATCTTTTTAAAGTTTCATATCTGAGTTCAAATCGGATTTCTAAATTACTCATTCTTTCAGATAATGTTTTGACTGGAGTTTTCAAATATCTAGGTCTATCTATCATATACAAAATATCCATCAACACGGCTGTATCAGGACATACACATCTTGTTGAATTTTTACCTTGAACGGTTACAACAATTGAGTTAGCCATTTTAAAAACACTAACAACTAATAATATTATTAAAATTTCTTTAAACATTTTCAAATCTATATAAATTAATATTTATTGTTTATAGCTAAAAGTTTGTGTGTGTGTTTACTTCTCATTAGTTTAAATTAGTATAAAACTAATTGTTATTTCAATTTTTATCATTATAATGGATGTTATTGTACCGAGCGCAGTTCAATCAATGAACGAAATTGAACATTATGGTAATTTATTATTATTATTATTATTATTATTATTATAAGTTTTGTAGATGATTATTTTAAAGAACGTCTGGACTTCTATTATCCAGATATTCATGAAATATTGAAGGATAAGCCAGCATCAATGAATTCAGACTTGGTCTTTAATTATACATCTACATGGATATTTTCCGTAATCGATAAGTTCCAATGGGACGTCAAATAAAACAAAATGTTAAAGGATATGGAACCCGAATATCCATGTAGTGATGGATGTCATTGCTGCGCCGCCCGATATCGGAAGTATGTGGAATGGGCTTTGAATAAAGCTCTTCGACAAATATTACTATAGTCGAATTATTTCTTTTTAATAAAAGTTTTTGTTGTTAATGACTTTGTTTTTATTATATATTAATTATACTATAATAATAATAATTATAATAATAAGTAATAGAATAGAAATTAAAAATATTAATAATTAAAACACTACTTATAAAAATAAGTAGTAAATTAAAAGTAAAATTTTTTAAAAGATTCTATGACCTTGAAAATTTTAGAATGACCTTTAGAAAAATATGATGACTCATCCAATGGTCTTGAAAGGTTTTTGAGTGACCTTGAAAACTTTTTGGATGAGTCATGGTCTGTGTTTACGTGACCTTGACAAAATATGGTGAGTCATCTAATGACCTTGAATGAGTCATTGTCTTGAAAATTGACCTTGAAAATTTTTTGTTTGAGTCATGGTCTTTGCTTCAATGACCTTGAATGAGTCATGGTTTTTGTCTTAGAGCACTTGTACTTTTAGAAAAAAATTGTACTTTTGGACCTAGAAAAAATTTACCACGGTTGTGGAGTATGTGTCCAGCGGTGACATGGTCTAGCGGTGACATAACCATCTACTTACCAATTTTTATACTTTTATAATACCAAAGTCGAAGTATTTTTTAAAATCTTAAATAACACATTATTTTTTTAAAAATGACAAAAAAATTATGGAAAAAAAATTAAATTAAATTCCTTTAACATTAAGATAAATAAAAATAATAACTTTCCAGGGAATGATTTAAAAGTATTCCCGTTTCCCGGGAAATGAAATTTACGGGAAAACGAGAAACCCTACTTCTTACTTTGTATTCTTCTTTTTTATACATATACACTATTTAGTCATTCTCCATTGATAACATCAACCAATATATGGTCAGGTAGATGGGTTTAATGGAGGAAAGAACTACTATTACCACTGCATCCCTTTCACTTAATCACTAATGAGACACCTGACGGCGAATATGCAATTTTCTATTTTTGTATGTATAACCACTTTTATGATCTAATTTCGGTATAGATAACGCTTTGGACATAATTAAGTCCTGAATACATAAAATTTATGGTTATAATTAAAATGGTAAATTTTTATTTCAGAAATCATAGCACCTAAAATCCTGAATATATTTCCTGAATACATAAAATTTATGGTTATAATTAAAATGGTAAATTTTTATTTCAGAAATCATAGCACCTAAAATCCTGAATATATTTCCTGAATACATAAAATTTATGGTTATAATTAAAATGGTAAATTTTTATTTCAAAAATCATAGAATCTAAAAATCCTGAATATATTAAGTTTATGTCATGAATACTGATCTTCAACTCATGACTCCATGAAGGGAAATCATGAGTATATACATGATTCCAAAATTTTCAAGTTTATTTGATGGAAGAATCTAGAAAAGATACGAAAAGGTTGTGGTCAGCAATTATATAAGTGACGTTATTTATTTATATATATATATATATATATATATATATATATATATATATATATATTTGTGTGTGTTTGTGTATATGTATTTACATTGAAATATATAAATATATATATATATATATATATATATATATATATATATATATATATATATATATATATAAAGTACAATATATGTACGTATGTATGTATGTATGTATTGTATGCATTACTTCCCTGTTCATTCGATCACCAAGAAACTTTAAGAAGACATTGAGTACACTATTGCGAAGGTTTTAGGTATAAATATTTTCAGATTTCGCCCCCTAGAGCCAGTGCTGATAAAAATTATGAAATATTATTATGTTACACACTACTGACAAGAAATGCAGTTAGCTAAATTATTAAAATTTTAATATTTATTTAAATTTTACTTAATTGAAAAATTTTATAATTATGTAGTGTAAATATATACTAAATTTTGAAAATAAAATTAATTAAATATTTATTTATTTATCGACCTGCAAATGACAGTTATGATCATGATTTACAACGTGAAACTCAATTCAATGTGGATGATTAGGGTACATTTATTGAAATGAATCTTCCGAAATTGGTTCCAGGACAATACTTTGTACATTATAAAATCATAAAAGCAATTAAAATTCAAAACGGCAGATTATACTTCATAGATACGCCTGGAGGTACAGGGATTTTATGGTGATATGTTAAAAAATGGATTTTGAAAACCAACATGCGTGTTCAACTACAAAGCGATGCATCCGGCGAACGTTTCGCAAAACAATTGCTTGATATTCGGAATGAGAAGATAGACAGATCTGCAATAGACAGATCTTCATTGATTCAAAAAGTTGTTCCAAGTATTAATTACAAAAATCAAAAGTGTCTCAGTTCACGTGTTATATTAGCCGCTACTAACAATGTTATGAATGCCCCCAATTTCAAAATTCAAAGTTTAATACCAGGCGAAGCTACAACATATAAGCCCATCGATACCGTGATGAATCAAGAAGTTGTCAATTATCCAACGGAATTCTCGAATTCACTGGATTTGCCAGGTATTCTACAAAACCTTTTAATATTGAAAATTTGAGTGCCTTTCATTCTTCTCCGAAACATCAATCCACCACAACTTTGTAACGATTCGAGACCTTCGGTAAAAATAATAATGAAAAATTTCCTCGAAGCTACAATTTTGAATGGCAAAATCAAAGGGGAAGATGTACTGTTACCACGAATTTCAATGATCACAACAGATATGCCATTTGAATTTAATGGTTTACAGTTTCCGGTGCGACTCACTTTTGCAATGACCATAAACAAATCACAACGGCAATCGCTGCAAGTGTGTGGAATAGATTTGGAGAATCCTTGCTTCTCAAATGGAAAACTGTTTGTGGAAACTTCACGAGTGGGAAAACCTTTTGATTTTTTCGTATACACCGGACAAAAAAACAAAAAATATTGTATATCCGAAAGCACTCGAATAAATAAATAAATCGTATTAAAATATATATATTTCAATTGTTTTAATTTTTTTGTCCTTGAATTTCCTTTTTTGGGGATCGGAGCAACGCGTGACGAGTAAGCTAGTTTTCTATAATTTTGCCAAAACAAATCTTTGAAAATTTCAACTCTTCGCGCTATAGCACGATAAAATAAAAAATTAAAATGTCACTTTACAATATCATTTTACGATATCCCTTTCAAAACTTTAAACGCTGTCCGGAAAAGTTTCTCGCAAACAGACACAAATATCTCCTTTAATTCCACCACCTACTAATAACTATTTATTCCTTATTCATTATATACATGCAAATAAGTGTGGTTACAATCTTGTGATACACATCACATAATACCTTAATAGATCGGGCCATATAAAGTGTTGAGGATACCTAAATAATAGAGTAAAATAATTAATAAACATGTAAAATGATTGGGGGAAACAATGAGAAGTGAGTAAGATGTTGTTCTGGAGCTTAATAAAAAGGAAATGAAAAAGAAATGTTGAACAACGAGTAAGGAATAAGAGAAAATTAATAAAAACAGACAATTAAATCAAAGAAGGTCATTTATAATTAACAAGTGCAAATTTTAGAAAACAAAAACAAATGCAAAATTTGCACGTTATCTCGAAAGCCCTTTCAAGATAAGGGAAGAAATAGTATTTGGAAGGAACAAATACTATCACAGATCCAGGAAGACAATGAAGAAGACATGTATATTGAACCTTCCCAAATCGAATTAAAATTCAATAAAGATGGCACCCGAAGAACATTCGAAGACGAATTGCGGGATAGCGATGATGAAGTCATCTTTATAAAAGAGAACAAGAAACAAAAACTTACGGAAACAGTTAAACTGGAACCGCAAGAGCCAACAACATCCAAACAAATGGAATGTGATATGGATTCGGACGACGAGTATTTGTCATGCGAAGAAGAAACAAACGAGACAGATACCATGGATACAGAAGACTCAGAGGAATTAGGCTCAGAACCCGATATTGAAATAGAAGAGCCATACTTCGTCATAGAGAAAGAAAAAGAAAAAATTACAGAAAGAGATTTGTGCCACCACTTCGGGAGGAGAATTAATGAAGGAGATGTTCTGAACCTAGCATTGGGAAAAGGGTTCAAGAGAACGAAACTGATGATTCAAGACGTAGAAGTGGAAATGGTACGGACAGAGAAAGATAATGCGGACATTATCTTAACGGCCCAGGGAGGAATGTTGGATGATGAGGGTAGACCCATCTCCACATTTATCCTAAACAAGTACTACAAGGCGGGGCCTAGCAAGTTCAGGGTGAACATATATGCTGAGGAACGGGCATAAAAAACAAATAAATACAGAATCCCAAAATCAATGTCAATTCCTAATATGCAGATCATTCAAACTCTTAATCAGAACAAATCAATATTCGATCTACCCCCGACAAATCTATTCCTTGTGTATCAAACAATTAATATGACAATTATCTATTTGATGTGAATATTTAATTTTATGATTATTTTGTATATAAGTCGAACAATTAATGTTTATCCAAATAACTATGATTATGTTTTTATTTTTGGGACAATCAATTTTTATATGTTTTTATTATTATCATTCGTGGTCATGTTTAGTATTATAATTAAAAATATTTTTTTGATTTTATTATTTTGGTATGAACCATGTTTTAAATATCTAAAAAACAAATAAATAAATAAATATAAATTGAAACAGGAAACAGATTTAAATAAATAAATAATTTTTGAAATGTAACGTAACAGATTTCCTTGAATAAATAAATTTTGAAATTCAATGTAACAGATTAAATAAATAAATTTTTGAAATAAATAAATTTTAAGCAAATAATTTTTAATGCGCATGGGAGAAAAATAAAATAAATAAATTTACTAGGTAAATACATATTTTTTTTCAGTATAAATACTGAAGAATTTTCATTCAAATTGCCCTTAAAATTTTACCTAAAGAAGTGATCTTAAAAAGGAAATCTTTTTTGAGATCTTAAATTCGAACAGATAACGTTCTACACTATTTTTTGCACGTATTCACATAACACGCACCGACATACATTTTAACAATTACACAACACGCACCCAATTTTTATTTATCAATTGCTTCAAAATAAATTATATCTATCTGAATCTTGGAGTGTATATTTGGTAAATTTTATTTATTAATAAAGTATATACATATATTTGACTTTGTCTTCTGATTTATATAAGTAACCAGTGCAAGTTGAGACTCACTAAAATCGAGACCTCAACAGAAAGGTCATCTCTAAAAAATTAGTTATTTGGACAGATGTCAGTGATTATGGAGGCCCAAAAGGAATTAGCGTTAAAAGATATCAGAAATTCTATTCGACATCAGTAAGTGTTATTGAATGATGGAGTATAAAAAGGAAGCGCAATTGAAATCGTGACACACAAAAATAAGACAAGAAATGTTGCAGGAGACAAAAATTACAGAAGACAAAGAAAGACAAGAAAAAAAGAAATTAAAGAGAAATTTGAAACAGAAATTAATCAAGGTCAAATCAAAGCAAAGCAACTAAATCAGAGTTACCGATCTCAGAAACCCACCGCAGTAGTCAGGTGATTATAAAGCCAATTGATCCGAAAAGTGCTATTCTTCCCGAAGGGTTGTAATAAGCACTAATTGTGATTTATTGATAATTCGTTGTGTCATTTTAAAGTGGAGATAAAGTGTATTAATCAATAAAGTTTATATCATTTGGAGTTCGTTAATGTTGTTTAAAAGCACACTTGGAGTCAGATTGACAATAATTTCTATTCGAATTCCTCGACGAAACTCTAACAAAAGTAATATTCACCAGAGACAACAACATTGTCACAATTTTACTCGAAAATTAAGAAATTGTAGTAAATATTGAAAAATTAATACCCGTCTATGGGGTCGGTTACAAGCTTAAATATGCAAAACAGCCAACAGAGTACAAAACCATAGACAAAGATGAATCAAAATAATAAGTACTCTTACCCGAGATTACAATACTCAGACTTCAAACTTCATTACGTCCTTCATTCAAAGTTAACAACCTTACTTCTAAAAAGCCCCTGTTTTTTTCGCAATGGTCGAAAATACAAAGTATAAACCCTTGAAAAGATAACCCACTTTATTAATCAGTTAATAAATTAATCGTAATAAATCAATTTTTAAATGTGTCAAAATACATAGAATAAAAACTGCACCAAAATCATTAAAAATTCATTCTCACACCAATTAAAACAAAATAAGACAACACACAACACTGGAAGAAGGAATAATACACATTTAAATAAAATAAAAGACGCAAAAAAATACAAAATATTTATTTAAAATAAAATAAAAATAATAAAACACAATTGTGCATAATTATCACCATCTTGAATCGGAAATGCATCATGGTGAAATAATAAAAAAAAGAAAAGAAAAGAACTTAAAATATTGTTTTATTAACAAGAGGCCAAAATTTTGGAATAATTGAATTAACTTAGCCATAAGTTGGATAAGGAAAAAACAATGGAAAATAATTGTTTTAATTCATCTTGGGCATTTTTGAATCTTACATTTCCAATAGTAATGTTAAGTACAGGCTATTAGCCTTAAAAAGATTGTTGAGTCATTCTGACGTCACTAAACAGTGACGTTTTAAAAATATATATATTGTGATGACTTTTAGTGACGTCACGAAAACAATTACCAAATTTAGAATTAAGCAATTGAAAATTGCTAAAAATGGAAATGCGTCATCGGAAAATTACTAAATTTGGATTTCCGATGACGCGGGTCTAAAATTGGTAAAGGCAACAGGACTTAAGCAAAGCAACTTACGAAGGAATTCCCAGGAGAATCAATAGAGGATACATACCTATCCTGTCCTACAGTAAATTTGTTGTATTTTTAATATAAAATAATTAAGAAAAGCGGATTCTCTAATCCGGCTTGTAAATAATATAAATAATATTAAAATCAAGTAGTGTCCAAAGTAGTTGACCGCTTTCGGATACTCGGGGTGCCCCAAAATCAAAACTTGCTTACCCTCTGTTTGTTAAGATAAGTCGTTGCGTCTGCTTAGTGACCATCGACTTCTTGCGGGCCATTTAGCAAGGATCATTTGATCCAGTTTCTGTGAAATCTTTGTAACATACACATATACATTTGTAAATTTCGAACTACCGCCAAATAAATTTTATAAGTAATTAATTGTCTTTGTCTTATTTATTTGCATAGGACCACAACCGACCTTTTTATATTTTACATTTTGATCAGTTTATTGTTTATATTTTATATTTTATTGTTATTGATTTGGAGTCAGATAAACGATCAGTGTTAAGATCTTAGTCCCCCATCATATCTCATATTTTTGATCTTAACATTTTTGTGAGCCCGATGTGATATAAAATCGGGGGATAAAGGCGGTTTTGAGTAATTAAGACAGATATTGAATTTTTTTTAAATCATTGAGCTAAGAAATCGTAGATTGCAAAATTTCAGAGAGGGTATTAGAAATAGACAAATAATGGCAGATGCACAGAATCTATTAAATAATAATTTACCAAATATTAATAACAACATACCCAATGTTAATAATTTACCGAATGTTAATAATATACCAGAGCAACCACCAGCGGCGGATTTTTTGAGATACCCAACTATACCCGTAAAACCCTATAATGGAAATCCAGGTGAATTTCCTGAGTTTATGTCCGAATATTTTCAAATGGCGAGAGCATTAGGCCTTCCTGAACCGGTTATGATTTTAAGATTGGCCTTATATCTAAAAGGTATGGCGCGTGAAAAGTATAATGATGTTATTTTAGCAAACCACCCAGTAGCGTGGAATGAGCTCAGAGTAGCACTGACTAATAGAATTTTACCGGGGGATGCCACGAGAATATTACGACAGCAATTTTATAATAGACGACAGAATGCGGGTGAGCATGTTGGGGAATTTGCGTACCAAATTATGATGCTGGCTGAAAGAGCTTTTGGAGATAGAGCCCGTTGGAATGAGGCTACCCTTGCATTAGTTAAAGACCAGTTTTGGGCAGGTCTATCATCGGCAATGAGAAATGCGTTGAGTTTGCACATAGGGGATAATTTTGAGGAATTAACGAGAAAAGCGGTTTTAATAGAAAGTAGTATAGAGAAAGTAAATAATTTTGCAGTTAGCGCGAATAAATCTGATGTCGAGTGTTTTAATTGTCATAAAAGAGGACATCTATCTAAAAATTGTACTAGTAAGAGGAGTAATTCACCAGGGGATAAATTATGTACCAGATGTGGGAGAAACAATCATCTCGCTATTGATTGCAAATGTTCAGACTTAAGCTGTGATAAATGTAAACGAAAGGGACATGTAGCGTCAGTTTGTAAAACTAAATTCGGGGGAAATTCTCAGGGTAATAATTTTAATAATAATAATAATAATAATAATAATAGAAATTCAAATCGAGGCTTTCAAAGTAATAATAATAATAATAATTATCGAAATAATAATATACAGAGAGATGAGGTAAATTCGACAGGTAAAGTAAAGTGTCATAAATGTGGAAAATTTGGTCATATGATGCGTTCTTGTCCACAGAATCAGATGGGTAATGTCAATAACAATAATAATAATAATAATAATAATCGGCCAAAAACAACTACGTTTGCAGTTAATTCGGAACAGAGATTAACGTATCTACAACAACTCGAATTAGAGATCCAAGAGGAAAGAAACAGGTTAGCTCGGCTAACGACAAATGATAATATTGATGATAAGGAGGTTTATATGCTTTCGAGCCAGAAAAAGCATCAAGGAACGGACCATGAGTTTAATACCGTGGATTCGGAAAATGATTTCAAGGTTAGAACCAGTGAGTTCGTAACCAGCAGTATGGGTTTAGCGGTTTCACCAGGTAAAAATCGATTGGCTATGGACAATGAGCCAGACGCCAGAATAAATGGTTTAGCGGTTTCACCAGGTAAAAATCGATTGGCTTTGGACAATGAGCCAGACGCCAGAATAAATGGTTTAGCGGTTTCACCAGGTAAAAATCGATTGGCTATGGTCAATGAGCCAGAAGCCTGCAATGAGGTTTTAGCGGTTTTGCCCAAGAAAAATCGATGTAATATGGTCAGTGAACCAGAAGCAGTAAAAGCCACGTCATCCACAAGAGATGTTGATGGAAAAGCTGAAATACCATTCGGTAGACGAGAATTTGGGAAATCTCTAAGAAAGGAAACTATAGAGAAATGCACAGCATTAGTAAAATATCGCGATCAGTGGGAAAGCGAAGTAGTAGAGAAATTAAAAGAGATTGATAAAGAGGAAATTGAGGAAGCTGAAATTGATAAAATTCTCGGAATAATAGCCACCCTAGAAAGGGATGAAGACTATTATTATCTGATCAAAAGCCCGAGATATGCCAATGAAACAAGTGAGGCAGTAGTGTTCACAGTATTACCTGGGAAAATGCTGCTTAGGTTTGAAATAAACCCCAAGGAAACTGTGGGAGAACTCGTGAAACTATTAAAAGAAGCGAGGCCCGGTTGTAATTATGTGTTGTATAAATATGGAGCTGAAATGCTAGAGGGAGACACGCTATTGAGTTATGGAATATTGCCAAACTACAATAATACGGTAGACGTGGTTTACCCGACAGAAAAAGTAAAAGTGATAGACACAGATAATGTGTTTATGATAACTGAAATGGAAATTGAACAGTTAAATCAGGCTAATGCAATTCCACAAAGGTTGGGATTTGAGCTAATGCAAACCCCTAGAGATGGGGAAGCCATTAAAGGAATAATGGATTGGATGTTAGAATTATGCATCCCAGTAAATACTTTGAGAGGTATAATGCCATTGGTGCTGCCTTTATTAAAAGTGACTTCACCATTTCAGGCACAAGCAAAGCTGTTATGTATCAAAAATGGACATGCTATTCGCCATGAAACCAGCAGACAAGGTCCATTGTGGTTAGAAATCAGAATACCTGGGAGAGGGAAATTGAAGCAACAATGTTCCTGTTTTCACAAGGTGAGAAAACTCAGGGAGAGAATTTCGGAGATATTGCAAGGATTATTTCTGATATTGATACACGGATGCCAGGTGGACGATGACGAGTTCCTGGTAGATGTGGGATGTTTCCCAAGAGAGGAAACCCTAGTGTTAATAGTACCAATTGAACTTCCAAGGGAGCCATGGTCAATAATGAGATTGCCAGACTGCCAAGAAATGGAAAGTGAACCAGTACAGGTGGAATCGCCAAAAGGGGAATTCGCACACTACCTCCATATCCGGTGGATTTGGATAAAGAAATTGAGAGATTTCTTGAAAACTATGATCAACCCACAGAGGGAGAAAATAGAGAAGCTGATACCGGGAGAGCATTCGGACAGCAGATAATAGAGGACGAGAGAGATACAATTATCCTGCTCGATCCAGAAGAAACAAATGTGGGTGCAAGCACGTCACGAGAACCAGACCCACCAGCCAGACCAGGAATAATCCAACCAGAGATTAAAGTAAAAAAAAGATGGGAGGGGTAGGCCAAAGAAAAGTCAAATGAAACCACCCCCAAATGAACAATTAAATCCAGAGACAATACAGAATCTAACTCGTCAAGCTTTGGCGGGGATAGCAAAACAAATTGATGATGATAGTGAAAATCATCCAACATTTAAATCAATGATGTGGAGAAGATTGCAACAAATCATGAGACTTTTAAAACAAGACTGGCAAATCCCAAAAGATCCAGGCGTAAATGTGAAAAAGTTAACAGTAGAAATTAGAGAAGCTATGAGGAAAATTCCTGAAGTTATGAGAGGAGCAGATATACTAGATATGGCTGAACGATTTATCGAAGAAGGCCTGACAAGAGGTAAAATGATAATGATCCTGGCAATGATGTTCAAGGATGTGTTTAAAGTAATACAAAAAGATCAGTCACGTATAAATCCAGAACTAGATAGAATGGCTAAAGTTATGTCAGACAATTTCGAAGAATGGATGGCAGAAAATCGGTTTTGGGCGATCAAAGGAACGGCAAAACCAACGTTTGTGTTAAATGAAAACACTTCACACCATGGCGGAAATCAAGGAGCAAATCCACAAAATATGGGAAGCTTCGCGAATATAATGATGATGATGTTAGTAATGATGGGAATATTACGACAAGTGAACTCAATGACGGCATATGACTGCAGTAATCCGTCATTAGGCAAAATTTATTCGTTGGTAGATACAGTGGATTGCAGGGAAGCATATCCAGATAAAGTAACCAAGGGAGAGGATGTGGAATACCATGTCTATCAAGAAACAGATTTTTACCGAACAAGAGTGAAAGAGTGCAGATTGCAGAAAGCAACATTTGAATATTATTGTGGCAGACACAGTTATTCGGTATTTTTGGAAGCCAAATTGATACCCAGATCAGTACCAATACAGGTAGATGACTGTATAAATGCATTTCGTACCAGTACTCTCAAAATAGACAATGAAGTAACGATTTCAGCGGAAGTCGGAAAGAAACTGGGGATAACTATCACCAGAGGAGGTCCAATAGAAGCAGATGGATCATGTGTGGGTAAAACCAAAACAAGAGGCAGAGATGTGATAAACAGTATAGTAGACGTTGAGGATTATTCAATAGAATTACGGGAGTATGAAGGAACATTTGAAGTGGCATCAGGAACGGGAGCTGCTACTCTCGTGTACTCAACCATGAAAGAATTCTGTGAACTGGGATATCTAAAGAAAACAACATTTACAAAATTAAATGGATCAAGATTTACGAGCCATAAATACCAAGATGGAGTATGGGGAGAAAAGAAAATGCAGCAAATCAATAGAGAGGATATCTCTGAAAAAAGCACACCATTGGTGCTAGTGTCTAAAGATCCTAATGATGCCATACGTTTGGTCCGAAAAGGTCAAAAAATGAAATGTAGCACAACGGTTTATGAAACCAATTACAAGGGTATATATTTATCTCATAAATATATACCAGCAGCAGAAAAAATGCACACGTCAGATGTGAAAATTATAAAATACGTGAACAACAAAATTGATTTCTTGTATCATGATTTGCAAAGGCAAATGCAAGAAATGTACCAAGAGGTTGTATTGGACGATTGTCGGCTGAACAGAGAAATAATACGAAATAGATTAGCAATTTCTGTGGCAAATCCAGATCTAATAATGCCAATGTTGATGGAACATGGGTGAGGCTATCTACAGTTATCAATGCAAGATAGTTGAAGTAGAGATTGCCAAGTATGATAAATACACTCTGGAACTCCCAGTGCTATACGAAGGTAAGCTACGTTTCATGGCACCTGTGACGCATAGAATCTTAAAAGCAAGGGAAGAACCCCAGAAATCAACGTGTAATCCGGCAATGTCACCGCTTTACAAGATAAACAATCACTGGATAACATTACCAGATCGTAAACCACCATCGAAGTCAGTAGAAATACTTCAAGCTATCAAGTTGACATCAAAAGTGGAATTCAGACCACTAAACGAATTGTCCAAGGGAGGGGTATACACTCCAGAAGACATAGAGGAAGCCAGGAGAGCTATTGCTTTTCCACAAGTGCGTGATCGAGGGGTTACAGAAATAATAACCAGAATTTACAAGCACTATGATGGAAAACGGGATTATAATTTATTATTCGGACCAGATCATTACAGACAAGCAGCATCAAACGTAATAAGGAAAATCTGGGGAAGATTTACCAGTTTTGGCATCTTTGTAGCAGGATGTTCAGGAATATATGCAATATTTATGATACTAAAAATCATTGCATCACAACTATTATCCACGTATAGTATCTTCAAGATCGGAGGATGGTCTTGGAAGCTATTATTGGGAATGTGCCCATTATGTGCAGATTTCGCAGTATTCCGACATCATAACAAGGAAATTAAAATGATGAAGCAGAGAAACTTAATCAAGCACGAAATAGTGAGAGAGTGGGACGAGGAGTATAGTCATCGAGACGATGACAATTCTGACGAGGGAGGTAACGTAGAGGGCAACACAGCCCGAGATTACAACTCATCAAAACCAGACAAAAAACCGAATTTTCAAAATTTTGAAAGCGGAAAATTTCTACAGTACCCATCTCAGCGGAGAAAGAGGAGAAAGCAAAACTTTGCCAAAAAGTTTAGACCCCCGTATGAGGCCAACAAACGGATCATACCGAGGGAAGTCGAACAAGAGATTCTATATCGCTATGATGATAGAACAGATTTGGAAAAAACTCCGTTTTCACCATGGCCAAAACGTGAAAGACAATACGATACAATGCCCACATTGGGGATGAAAACTACGGGAAAAGTACCAATATACCCGTTCAGCACTTTGGAGAAATTGAAACAAAGTTATGACGAACAAAGTCAGCCAGAAGCAGAAAGAATCGAATTTGAAGCAAAGAAATTCAGAGAAAACGTTTTGGGAATTTCATCGATATGTATGGTAGCCACAGGAAATTTGGCGAATAAACCAACAATCAAAATGAAAGTCAATAGACATACAGTCCATGCACTGATCGACTCAGGATCAGATTTGACAATGATAGAGGTAAACTTGTTAAATGAAACTGAATTGCAAGCAATTGTTCCCACCTTGACAACTGCAACAGGAGTTAACGGTCAAGCAATCAATGTCATTGGAATATTAGACTGTGAATTGAGACTTTGTGACCAAAAGTTCAGGCATGACATATAAGTCACCAGAGAATGCATGGCAGAATGCATTGTGGGTATGGATATACTCAAAAAGTTGAAAGACATTGTATTTGATTGTCCGACAGGCGAGTTAGTAAAATTAACGGGAAGGGAAAGAAAATCATATAATATAGATGTGGTTTTCCTAGACCGGGTGGTTACCATACCACCGCGGACAGAAACAGCATTGTGGGTATGGATATACTCAAAAAGTTGAAAGACATTGTATTTGATTGTGCGACAGGCGAGTTAGTAAAATTAACGGGAAGGGAAAGAAAATCATATAATATAGATGTGGTTTTCCTAGACCGGGTGGTTACCATACCACCGTGGACAGAAACAGTTTGTTTTGTAGCAACCCACCAAGAAATGGAAGGTGATGTCATTTTCGAACCAAAAGCGGAATTTGCGAGTAAGTATAATACTCCCATTGCACAAAATCTAGCAACTATACGGGGAGGAAGAATCCCGATCAGAATAGCGAATATGGATAACAAAACGCTGAGATTGTATCCAGATACACGAGTGGGGAAAATTGTGAAACTAAAAGACCCCCAAGAGAAAGTTGCACAAGTAATGTCAGTGCACGAAGAGGAAAAAGATCCAGATATAGAGTACTATGATGCTCCAAATTGTGATAGTAAAGCCCTCACGAGAAGGGAAAATATCAAAGTGAATCAATTATTACGAAAATATGACCAAGTTTTCGCAAAACATGAATATGACTTAGGCCAAGTAAATATATTAGAGCATGAAATTAATTTAACTGAAACTAAACCTATTAAAATCAGACCGTATAGAATCCCACAAAGCTTACAGGAACCAGTAAATAAACAAATTAAATTAATGCAAAAGTATAATATAATTAGATCAAGTAAATCTCCTTATTCTTCTCCGCTTGTGGTTGTAGCTAAAAGGGACGGGTCGGTAAGATTATGTAATGATTATCGTAAATTAAATGAGCAGACTGTAAGTGATAATCACCCGCTGCCACTGTTGGACTATATATATGATAAAATGAAAAATTCGAGACTTTTCACTGTGATGGATGCACAAAAAGGTTTTTACCAAATTAAAATGAGTGAAAATTCGATACCGATGACAGGCTTTTCTACAGCCGAAGATCACTTCGAGTATTTAGTGATGCCATTCGGATTAAAAGGAGCACCTCCAACATTTCAGAGGGCGATGAATATAATGTTGATGGACGCACATCATGCGATGGTGTATATTGATGATATTATCATATTTTCGGAAGACTTAGATAAACATCTAGAACATTTAGAGGACATATTCAAAAGATTAATAATGGCTAATCTCAAAGTGAAACCCAGTAAATGTAAATGAGCGGAGCAAGAAGTGATCTACGTGGGACATGTGATATCTCATGATTGTGTAAAACCAGACCCAGCTAATACAGAGAAAGTGAGAAACTTTCCCCAGCCAACGAATGTCAAACAAATCAAAGGATTCTTAGGTTTGACGGGGTATTATCGGAAATTCATTAGAAATTTTTCCGCGATAGCATTTCCATTGACTGTTCTAGAAAAGAAAGGAATAAAATTTGCTTGGGGAAATGAGCAACAACAAGCCTTTGACAATCTAAAAGATGCGTTGGTAAAACCACCCATCTTGAGATTTCCAGATTTTAAGAGACAATTTATGGTAATGAC
The DNA here is from genome assembly GCA_022537955.1 of Schmidtea mediterranea. Classification (NCBI taxonomy): domain Eukaryota; kingdom Metazoa; phylum Platyhelminthes; order Tricladida; family Dugesiidae; genus Schmidtea; species Schmidtea mediterranea. The sequence goes on along the minus strand of CM039680.1, from coordinate 22,267,022 downwards.
GGATGCCAGTACTAGAGGAATTGGTGCAGTACTGGGACAACAAGATGAAATTGGAGATGAATATGCTGTTGCATATGCAAGCCGAGGATTAAAACCACGCGAAAAGAGCTATGCAGTTATTGAATTAGAAGCGTTAGCTTTAGTTTTTGCTGTGGAAAAATTTAGTCATTACCTGTGGGGTAGAAAAGTCATTTTCTACACTGATCATAGACCATTACAATGGTTATTGAAACACAGAGATGAAGCATCGAAGTTAGTAAGATGGGCTTTGAGACTACAGCCGTACAATATTGAAATTGTTTATCATAAAGGGAAGGCGAATGGTAATGCCGATGCCCTATCACGAATGAAACAAGAACCTGAAAAAGATGACCTAAAAGAAGGTAGACTGGAAGGAACAATCTTTGTCTTAACAAGAGAAGCGAACACACTATCAGAATTAGTAGAAGCACAAAAGTGTGATGACGAAATAAATATGATCAGACAAGCCATAGAGACAAAAGCAGTAAAAATGCAGCAAATGAATTTCAAAAGTACTGGGAAAAGAATAAAGAAAAGTTTATCTTGGAAGAAGGTCTCATTAAATACGTGGAAACCAAAGACAATGTGATATTGGTACCAAGTAAGTACCGGGAACCTTGAATGTTACAATATCATGATGGAGCCTTGGGAGGGCATCTTTCAGTACGACATACATTGTCTAGATTGAAAGCGAAATATTTTTGGCCAGATATGAAAAAAGATGTTAAACAATGGTGCCAAACATGCAAGATATGTGTTACCAGGAGGAACACTGGGAAAAAGTCACATGTACCATTAAAACCAATGCCTGTACCATCCACCCCGATGGAGATGACAGCTATGGACGTATTGGGTCCGTTCAAAGAATCAGCATGGGGAAATAAATTCATATTGGTCTTTTGTGATTATCTCACAAAATGGTCGGAAGCTTTCCCGATTCCAAATCATAAGGCAGATACTATAGCAAGAATATTTGTTGAGCAAATAGTATTCCGATATGGAGTGCCTTCAAAGCTATTAACAGATAGGGGAAAGGACTTCATGAGCAATCTCCTCAAAAGTATCAATGACTATTTCGGTATATTGAAGTTAAACACATCTCCATACCACCCCCAGACAGATGGATTGGTGGAAAGGTTCAACGGAACCTTGGCCAACATGTTGGCGTCATACGTAAATTCCGGACAAACAGATTGGGATGTGCATATACCATCATGTTTGTTTGCATATCGAAATTCGGTACATTCGGTAACGGGGGAAACACCCTTCTACCTCATGTATTTGAGACACAGTAAAATGCCAGTGGATTTGATTTTCTATCCAAAAGCAACGCAAAATCTAGATGAAACCAATTATCTATTTGAAATGAGAGAAAGGATGCAAGAAGCATGGGCAAAGGCCGGTCTCAATATAAAGTATAACCAAGAAACAATGAAAGAATATTATGATCGGAAAGCAAAAGACCATGGATTCCAAGTTGGGGATTTTGTCATGTTGGAAAGCCACTCAAATAAGAAGGGACTTTCACCAAAGTTGATGAGAAATTTCAAAGGACCGTATCAGGTACTTAAAGCAATCGAAACAAATGTGGTTTTGCAATTGGTAGCTAACAAGAAAGCCGAACCTATTATGGTACACGTAAATCGATGCAAAAAGTGTGCTCCGCCAACAAAACAAAAAACGGACACTACAAAAGTCGAGTATCCAAAATCAGCAACCAAAGAGAAGCAGACGGAAACAGCGAAAATTGAGTATCCAAAAATAGTAATTAAAGAGAAAAAACCAGATAAAGGAATTCTGAGAGAACAATCCGAGAGATATCCATTGAGATCGAGAAAATTACCAAAAACAGTGACGTTTGCGACAATAATAAGTTGCATAATGGCGTTAACATATGCGTTTGAGGATTTCTTACCTGTCGCCAAGAAGATGTCGAATATTGGATACCAGCGTACGGACAGATCATTTAGAATATTTTTGATGCATTACTTCCAAATGAAGTATCAATTTCACTTCTCGACAGAGGAAAGTGAAATGACGTTTGATTTAGATGATGGAAAAAGAGAAAGAGTAATTGATAACTTATCACCAGAAACGGAGTATAGTTTAGAAGTTCATTCATATATACAAAATATGAGAAGGCAATGGGAAGTCGATTATAAAGTCGCTTGGTATATCAAAACAGCGAACTTTACGGAAAAAGTAAAGATTTCATATGATGGGCAAACAGCCTTATTTGCACATAACTTTGGGAGCAAGAACCACAGACTAGTGGTATTGATAGTGATAGAAAACGGAGAATCCATAACCAGGACGGTGTTGAATCAACAATACCAAGGCCGTAAATGGATAATTAGACCAGCTCGAACTACGGAAGCGAATATCACATACTTCGAATTCGATTTAAAGCGTGGCTGGCATACAATATATCGCGAGGTATTAGAATTATCACCTCCCAAGAAGGAAAAAGATAATATAAAAAACCCAAGAGCAAGATTAGTGAATACCACAAAGTGTAATGGAATAAACTTATTGAATATATCGAGTCTGAAGTTGGCAGCGGAGAGTTTACCTATCCCAAAAGTAAATTTATCGATCCCGAAAGAAAATTTAACTATAAATTTAAAAATCCCAAAAGTAAAAAAGTTAAGGGCATTAAGACTCTCGACAGATAATTGTACATGCCCGATTACGAATAAGGGTAAAATCCCGCTATGGATAATAATTTCAATAACAGGGGTGATCACTATAATGTTATTATTAATATTTATAGTTGCTGTGCATATGACCCATATAACGTTATATGATAACAGATATGGGGAAAATCATTATGAAACTGAAGTATAAGGGGGGACAAAGTCTCACCATTTTGTAAGTAGTGTAAGTAAATTATAATATGACATCCGCGAATGTCGTTTTTCCTGGCAATCTTATCACGATATGTGATACAAATAGTTAATCAGTTTACATTGTAGATAGCAGAAAGCCTAATCCACAAAATCCCAATGAAGCACGCAATCCAAACCTACGACAAAACCGTGAGCTCTATCGAAGCCTATACGTCTTACAAAGAAGAATTCGTCTACCGGTTCATGACGACTACCATTACGTCACAAACCAACCCCTTAATTCATAATCACTGGTATTATCCAAGACAAGTGGACATACCTAACGATTTTAAATTCCCGAGAGGCCCAAGGAGGCAAATGCTGATCACAGTAGTGAAGAGCAGCAAAACCCTAAAATTAGCAGATGTTTTTAGAGAATTTAAAGATTGTCCCAGAACTAACCATATTTGGCTCCACGCCGTTAACAAACCTTTGGTAGTACTTCTGAGTGGAATGCCAAATCCCATTGAGTTGGACAGACATAGCACATTCGAGTTATCATATTCTGATGGACGAGAAAAGAATTTGTAAGTAAAGACAACAGAGCCAAACTCGATTGTTTGTTTGGAAATATTAAATTACCAAAAACCATACAGAATAGTAACGGATTTGGAACCTTCCTGGTGTTACAACACAACTGAAGCGACAATCCATAATGGGGAGTCCTTCTTGAGGAAGCGTCTAACCAAAGAAGAAAATCTATCCACAATTTTCGTGGCAGCTGGATATGCCTTATCCCGAGTAGGCATGGATCCTGTTCTATTGGAGATATCTATCTCAGACTTCTCGGGCCAACAACTATTAAACACAATAGTCACCCCCAGAGAACCTGTTAGACACTATCAAACCCACCAATATCATTTAAAAGAGCCAGATGTTCGAGGTAATTTGGATGATGAAGAATGTTGTCACATGATTAGAAAAATTTGTGACAAAAAGATAGTAGTTGGATTAATGGTAAAAAAGTTATTAGCGGTAGCCCATCTACCGGCACAGCGTTTATTGGGTATCCGAGATCTGGCCTCAATCAAAATCTTAGAAGATCGACGGGTACCTAAGATGCAAGGATACTATCACTTGCCTTTCCTTTCAAAATATTTCCTAAAAAAGGCTCCGGAGAGCCGGCAGGATCTAGTAGTAGACAACGAGGTCCGAACTATTAGAGAAATATATATGAGCATTCAGAATGAATGGCTGGATCATATAGCAATCCCACAAAATACCCATTCAGAAGGCGACCAACGAGTTGTAATAAAACGAAAATTACCTATGATACCAAAAGACGCAAAAGTTCAGAAAGAAGACGAATTGTCCCCGCCACCAGACGTTTCAATCTGCGACGAAGAAGAAGTCATGGAGAAACCATCAAATACTGAGATGCGAAAACCCCGAATACAAATAGCCCAAGTAACAAAAAGTGCTGCCGATCAGCCAGAAAAGAGAATCCCGCAAAATGCGAATGCTGCCTATCAGCAAGAAAAGGTCAGGAGACCATCCACGAGTAACCCAAATTATCCCGAAAAAGCCACAAGTTTGAAAAAGGTGGCAATCCCTCCGACGGGACAGAAAGCAAAGACAGAAAGTGGAGGTATGAAAAGCGTAGTTAAAAGGTTATTCAAAAAGAAGGAACCAGTTAAACAAAGTCAACCACAAGTAAAACCGTCACAGTCAAGTCCGACAATACCCAAAAAGATATTCAATGAACCAGATTACGATATAGAAGAAGTTTCCTATATACCCCCAAACGCTGAGTTACAAAAGCAGCTAAAAGTAAAAACGGAGCCTGAAGTGGCCGAGAAGTTGGGAATAAATCAAGAGAATTTGATTCTGAAGCCAATTTCGGTAGACACAGATGGATATGATCCAATGTGGTACCGAAGGCCAAGCAGCCACTGGCGTCCGAGAGTAACCCAATATGATGGGAAAGAAATTACCCGCATGGCGGTAAATTCAAACCCCAAATACCAAGAAATTGACGTGGACGGAGTCCCATACTTTGTATTGTCAGTAATACTAGTAAGCTCCCTAGACAGGGAGGCACTAGCCCTTTCGTATGAACTGGAGACAATGGCGAAGAGACTCGCAAAATCGTTACGTGAGCATAAAGCGCGTAACCGATACAATTCAACAGATCCTCATTTATATCGCGTGCCCGAAGATCCCGAAGAAAACTAAGAGAATTCAATGCCAGGAGAACCAGTGTGAAACAGACATTTATATTTGTGATCCGTGACATATTTGATTTTGATTTGATTTTCTGATTATTAATTTTTGTTATTATGTTTTGGTGTTGTAATTTATTATTGATTTTTTTTTTGTATTGTATATATATATATATATATCTTGTAAGGCAAATGGCTCGCAGTAGGAGAAAATATAAATATATTCTTTTTCGAGGACGAAAATCTTTTAGGGGGTAAGATTTGTTAAGTACAGGCTCTTAGCCTTAAAAAGATTGTTGAGTCATTCTGACGTCACTAAACAGTGACGTTTAGTGACGTCACGAAAACAATTACCAAATTTAGAATTAAGCAATTGAAAATTGCTAAAAATGGAAATGCGTCATCGGAAAATTACTAAATTTGGATTTCCGATGACGCGGGTCTAAAATTGGTAATTTCATTAATTTTTAACTAATATAAATAGAAGACTATTTTTTAGTACAGGGGCCGATAACAAAAAATTAATTGATCCGAGGATAAAAATATCGAAACCTAGTTGATTAAAGGAAGAACAAACCTATATTGGACAAGAAAATAAAAACTTTATTGATTGTATTTGAAAATTATTTCCAGAAGAAAAACAAGAAGCCCGCAGAAAAATTATCCTACAAACACAAGTCCCAATTTCAAGCATAAATTTACCAGCAGAAAATTCCCCAAGCTAATATAAATACAAGGAGAGAGACAGAACGAGAATCGAGGAAAATTTGTGCAACCAGATTTTTGAGTAAATATATTCGAGAAGGAAACTTCGAGAAATCAAAGAAAATTCTGCTCACCTAGGAAGAAATTAAAGCGGATATTTGCCCATCCTGATTAGCAAAGGCAACAGGACTTAAGCAAGGCAACTTACGAAGGAATTCCCAGGAGAATCAATAGAGGATACATACCTATCCTGTCCTACAGTAAATTTGTTGTATTTTTAATATAAAATAATTAAGAAAAGCGGATTCTCTAATCCGGCTTGTAAATAATATAAATAATATTAAAATCAAGTAGTGTCCAAAGTAGTTGACCACTTTCGGATACTCGGGGTGCCCCAAAATCAAAACTTGCTTACCCTCTGTTTGTTAAGATAAGTCGTTGCGTCTGCTTAGTGACCATCGACTTCTTGCGGGCCATTTAGCAGGGATCATTTGATCCAGTTTCTGTGAAATCTTTGTAACATACACATATACATTTGTAAATTTCGAACTACCGCCAAATAAATTTTATAAGTAATTAATTGTCTTTGTCTTATTTATTTCCATAGGACCACAACCGACATTTTTATATTTTACATTTTGATCAGTTTATAGTTTATATTTTATATTTTATTGTTATTGATTTGGAGTCAGATAAACGATCAGTGTTAAGATCTTAGTCCCCCATCATATCTCATATTTTTGATCTTAACAGTAATATCTTGACCATTTGGAAGTTCATAACTCTTCAAGTGATGATGAAGAAGCTGACGTTTGCATTACTTGTTCAAAATTAAGAGCAATATAACACAGGATTTTTATTAGATAATCGGTCAAATCTAGTTCAGCCAAAACCATTAATTGTATGATGCAGCGCATAGCAAAAGCTGCAGCAATAGATTCAAACTGAACAAAGTTATCATTATCGCAGCGTCCATTGTCATCATTAATAAATCCAACATTAATAAATTTTTCAAGTTAAACCATTTAACTTTCCCAATAACTTGTGATTGCACCGTTATACAAAAAAATAAAACGAATATTCCAATAGAAAAATATATTCAAAAATCAAAACCTTCGTCAAAACCTTCAAAACATTACATAAAAAAACATTCAATAATAAAACCTCGAATTAGACCATCAATAACTCAAAATCCAATCGCTTTCAACTTCTAAAAAACTACTCGCGTCTGCGTGCTCACACAACAATCTAACAAAAACAATCACACACACAAACTCGACAAAATTCTAAATTTTCTGTTCATTAGAAATGAACAAGAATTTAAAAAAATTAAAATATGAATTTCGAGAAGAAATTTCATAATAAAAAACTAATTAAATTTAAAAATTGTTACTAAAAATAGATGCATAAAAATCAGGCTATGAATGAAAAGTTATGGATGCATGCATGGAAAAGCTTGCGCGCATATGCAATGCCCGAGATAGTAGCAAACACACAGACACAAAATCAGTATATATAGATGCGTAAGTCTCATTCAATTGAGACATATAATCATCAATCATCAATCATTTACAATTTTCAACGCTGACCTACGATTGCTTTCAGAAAAATTTGTATTAGTGGTAAAGAAGTTTTATTTTATTTTTTTTGTAAATAAATTTTAAGTGGTTATTTGTTTCATATGACTCTAAAATTCAAATACCATCAAATTATTTTATATGCCCGGAAGTTGTACCTAATAGGAAAGCTACTGTTGCTTCCTCGTGCACCGAAAAGTTCAGGTTACAGCACAATGAATTCCGGAGGTCGGAAACTTGCTGGGGGAAAGCGATTAGTTCTTTATCTCCAGCTAACACTAATGAAAATCCAATAAGCTATAATAACTTGTGCTGAGATGAGAATAGGGAGTTGAATGATCTAGGATTGATTTTTTGAATAACCTTAACACTAATAGAATATTAACAAATAAGCTAAGTAGTCGAATTGGGATTAAATACAATTTTTATAAGGAATGAATAAAGAAAATAGTAAATTTTCCATAACAGAGCGGAACACTGACCAAAACCTGAAAAATAAATGTAGATTCCTACTCAAACTTTTAAAATATACACCAATAAATAATGAGTAAAGTTGATCAGTGGAAGTAGTAATTACAGAAATAAATAGACATGGACAGGGGAATCGAAAGAAAGAGACTTAAAGCCTTCCATTGGCAGTCAAGAACCCATAAGTGAAAATATCATGAGTAGTAGTTCTAGAAATTCACACTCAGCGACTTATAGATTTTCAACCACTATGTACAGTACCAACACGGTAACTACCATGGGTCCATAGGTTGGATAGCGTAATAATATTGAAGGCGTTTAGGTAAGAGGCAATGACAGATTCAGACAATAACACTTTAATATTCTTTTATCGATACTCAAAATCCGAGTCAAACATATCTAACAAAATTGTCACTGAAGTTGAACAAGTTGCTAAAGTCGAATCATCAGAAGTAGTTGCTGAAATTGAAGAAACCGAACAAATCCAATCAATAAATTTTGTATTTTAATATGGAATTATATTACAAGTATTTTAGGTCATCTGGTAATGACTGTGTAGAGCCCAGTTATACACCATGAGTGACAAATGTTGAAATTTGCGGTTATCCCTGAAATTTCTAATCATCGATTAAAAGTGAAAATAGTAACAAAACTACAAAATTAAACAAAACCTTCGGCAAGCATTCAACATTAATTAAACTTTAATTAAAGATTTATACTCTGATCACACGATTTGGCCTATTTAGTCACCGAAAATAGTATAAAAATACTTCCAGGAACAATTGTCATCAAAACCACGTATAAATAATTATATTTCTTAGCGTTTTTTGAACGTTCACCAAAGTCTGGACAATATGCAGAATTATATTTCAAGTCGAATTCCGAGTGATTTGGAATGACAATGGTCTCCTTTTTCACTACTTTTTCCTGTCTCTGTAAGACAATCCGGTCCATCCGGTTGAATCGCTCATATAGCCGAAATGCAACCGGATCTGCTGAGGTTGGGGATGAACGATAGCGAGGATCGTGTCGATTCCTAGAATTAATTTTAAGTTTTAAAAAATTGCCAACTTAGATGAAAAAGGCGATACTTTAAGAAATTAAAATCAAATTGATATGGAGAACGAATTTCAAAGAAAGAAGAAATTTCAGTCAAGATTTTAACGACAGAACCAATTCGAACAAGATTCCAAAAATGAAATTTAGAACCGCGTCAAAATCTTCAAAGTTATTCATGCCGTCGAATTGGTCATATTCGCTGTTAATGCCTAAATATTTGTGCAGAGATGTAAAACTTAACGTAGCGATACCAGATAACGTTTTAAAATAAAGTTTAATTTTCCCTTTTTTGTCAATAACTTAACGATTGCCTTTAAAGTTTTATATCACAACAAGTAACAAATAACGTTTCGTAAACATTACTACATAAAGTTATCTTAATTTATTCACGCTTAACAACTGTCCATTATCGTATTTTATTATCTATTGTTATTATATATTACTATTATCTATTGTTATTATATATTGTTATTATCTATTGATATTATACATTCCTATTATCTATTGTTAATATATATTGTTATTATCTATTGATATTATATATTCCTATTATCTATTGTTAATATATATTGTTATTATCTATTAATATTATCTATTGATATTATATATTGTTATTATATATTGTTATTATATATTGTTATTATATATTGTTATTATATATTGTTATTATATATTGTTATTATACATATTGTTATTATATATTGTTATTATATATTGTTATTATATATTGTTATTATATATTGTTATTATATATTGTTATTATATATTGTTATTATATATTGTTATTATATATTGTTATTATATATTGTTATTATATATTGTTATTATATATTGTTATTATCTATTGTTATTATATATTGTTATTATATATTGTTATTATATATTGTTATTATATATTGTTATATTATCTATTGTTTAATATATATTGTTATTATCTATTGATATTATCTATTTGCTATTATCTATTGTTAATATATATTGTTTATTATATATTGTTTATTAATATACTTGTTATTATATATTGTTATTATATATTGTTATTATATATTGTTATTATATATTGTTATTATATATTGTTATTATATATTGTTATTATTATTGTTATTATATATTGTTATTATCTATTGTATTATACTATTGTTATTATATATTGTTATTATATATTGTTATTATATATATTAAGTTAATAATATGTATGTTATTATCTATTGATTATATATATATCTATTACTTTGATATTATCTATTGCTATTTATCTATGTTAATATATATTGTATTAGTCTATGCTACTTATCTTATTGTTTAGATATATATTGTTTTTATCTATTGATATATATCTATTGATAATAATATTATTAGTTATTAATATATTGTATTTAATATTTTATTAATATATTGGTATTATATATTGTTATTATATATTATTATATATTGTATTAATATATTGTTTATTATATATTGTTATTGTATATATTGTTTATTAATATGGGTTATTACATATTGTTATTATTATGGTTAATTATATATTTTTATGAGATATGTTTATGTATAGTAGTTATATATATTGTTTACATATTGTATTATATATTGTTATTATATTTGTTGATTATATTAATTGTTATTATTATACTTTTGGATATATTATATTTTAGTTATTTAATATTGATTGTTATTATATATTGTTTTTAAGTATTGTTATTGTATATAGTCTAGTTTTATCTAATGTTATTAATGTATTGTTTTAATTTTTGGGTTATTATATATTGGTTATTATATATTGTTTTATCTATTGGTTGATTATAATTGTTATTATCTATTGAATAGTTATCTAAATTGCTATTAATCGATTGTTAATATATATTGCGATTATATATTGTTATTATATATGTTGTTATTATATATTGTTTATTATACTCATGTATTATTATTGTTAATTAATATATTGGTTAATTATATATTTGGTTTTATTATATATTGTATTATATATTGTTCATTATCTATTGTTATTAATATATTGGTTATTATATAATTGTTATTATATATTGTTATTATATATTTGTTTATTATATTGTTTTATATAATCCTATTGTTAATATTATATTGTTATTATCCTATTGATATTATCTATTGTATATCTATTGTTAATAAATATTGTTATTAATCTATTGCTATTATCTATTTGTTAATATATATTGTTTAAATTAATCTATTGAATATTCACTAATCTGATATTATATATTCGGTTATTATAATATTTCTGTTATTCATATATTTTTATTATATATTGTTATATAATATTGGCTTATTATATATTGTTATTTATATATTAGTATGTAATATATGTTGAAGAATGTTTATTATAGTATTGGTTATTAATAGTATTGTTATCATATATTGTTATCATATTATTGTTAATTATAGTTTGTTATTATCGTATTGTTATAATATTGTTATTAGTCGTATGATGATTATCGTATTGATATTGAGTCTATGTGCTATTATCTAGTTGTGTAATTATCTATGATATTTACGCTGTTGATATTAATCATTATTGCTATATCTATTGTTAATATATATTATTATATATTGTTTTATTAATCTATTGAATTTATATTTGTTTAATATATTGTTATTATAATATTGTTATTATAGTATGTGTTTAATTATAATATTGTTATTATATATTGTCTATTATATATTGTATTATATATTGTTATTATATAATTGTTATTATATATTGTTATATCTATGATTTAATATATTATTTGAGGTTATTATCTATTGATATTAATCTTTGTTTTCATGGTTTTTTTTAGTTATTCTTTGCTTTTCTTTTGTTATATTTATGATTATTATCATATTTGATATTATCTATTGGATATTATATTTTGTTATTATATTATTGGTTATTTATATTATTGTAATATATTTGTTATTATCTATTGATATTATCTATTGCTATTATCTATTGTTAATATATATTGATATATTATTGCTATTATCTATTGTTAAATAATTGTTATTATTCTATGATATTATCTATTGCTATATCTTATTGTTAATATATATTGAATGATTATCTATTGCTATTATCTATTGTTAATATATAGTTGTTATTTATCCTGATTCTATTATCTAATTGTTAATTATGATATTAATTGTTAATATTGATATTATCTATTGCTATTATCTATTGTTAATTATGATATGTTATTATCTAATTGATATTATGCTATTGATATATCTATTGTGTTATTATATTGTTTATTATATATTGTGATTATAATATTGTTATTATATATTGGTGTATTAATATTGTTATATATATTGGTTATTATATATTGTTATATATATTGTTTTATTATATAGTTTGTTGATTAATATGTTTATTATATATTGTTTTATTATATTTGTTATTATCTATTGATATTATCTATTCGCTATTATCTATATGTAATAGATTATTGTTATATATGATTGGGTTTATTATCTATTGCCTATTATCTAGTTGTTAATAGATATGTATATATTATTATTTTTTTTATTTTATATATTGTTTTATTATATTATGTTTGTTATTATATATGTTATTATTATTGTTATTATATATGTTATTATATATGTTATTATATATTGTTATTATATATTGTTATTATATATTGTTAATTAATATTTGTTATTTAATATGTTTATTAATATATTGTTATTATATATTGTTATTATATATTGTTTTATTATATTTGTTTATTATATATGTTATTAATATTGTTATTAAAATATTGTTAATATATATTGTTTATTATCTAATTGATATTATCTATTGCTATTATCTATTGTTTAATATATATTTGTTATTATATATTGCTATTATCTTATTGTAATATATAATTGTTATTATCATATTGATATTATCTATTGCTATTATCCACTAATTGATATTATATATTGTTAATATATATTGTTAACCTATTTGATATTATCTTATTTGATATTATTATTGATATTATATATTGGTTATTGATATATTGGTTTATTATATATTGTTATTATATATTGTTTATAATATATTGTTTTATTTATTATATTGTTATTATATATTGTTTATTATCTATTGTTTAATATTATATTGTTATTATCTGATTGATATTATCTATTGAATATTATAATATTGTTATTATATATTGTTTATTATATATTGTTATTATAATATTGTTATTCATCCTATTGTTTATTATTATAATTGTTATTAGAGAGGTATTGTTTATATATAGTTTGTTATTATATATTGTTAATTATATATTGTTATTATCTAATTGTTAATATATATTGTTTATTACTCTATTGATATTATCTTATTGCTATTAATCTATTGTTTAATATAATTATTTTATTATCTATGCTATTATCTATTGTTAATATATATGTTTATTATCTATTGATATATACTTTATTGATATTATAATATTGTTAATTATATATTGTTATTATATATTTTTATTATATATTTGTTATTATATATTGTATTATATATTGTTATTAATATATTTGTTATTATATATTGTTATTATATATTGGTATATTATATAATTGTTATTATATATTGTTAATTATAATATTGTTTATTATCTATGTTAAATATATATTTGTTATTATCTATTGGATATTATTCTATTGAATATTATCTATTGCTATTATGTATTGTTTATTATCTATTGATATTAAATCCTATTGCTATTATCTTATTGTTAATATATATTGTTATTATTATTGAATATTATCTATTGATATATATATTGTTATATATATATTGTTATTATATTTGATATTATATATTGTTAATTATATATTGGTTATTAATATTGTTATTATATATTGTTATTATATATTGTTATTATATATTGTTTATTATTATATTGTTTTATTATATTGTTATTATATATTTGTTATTATATATTTATTATATATTGTGTGTATTATATATGTTATTATATATTGTTATTATTTATTGTTATATATATGTTTATTATCTATTGATAATTATCTATTGCTAATCTATTGTTAATATATATTAGTTATTATCCTATTGCTATTTATCTATTTGTTAATGATATAATTGTTTATTAATCCTATTGATATTATCTATTGATATTATTATATTGTTTCACACTTATAATACTTGTTATTATATATTTGTTTATTACATATTGTTATTAATATATTGTTATTATATATTGTTTTAATATAATATTGTTATTATCTATTGATATTATCTATTGCTATTATCTATGTTAATAATAATATTGATATTATCTTTATTGCTATTATCTATTGTAATAATATTGGTTAATTATCTATTGCTAATTCATCTATTGTTTAAATATATATTGTTAATCTATTGATATTATCTATGATATTTATCTATTGAATATATTATCTATGCTATTATCTATGTTGAATATATCAGTTGTTATTGATTATTGTTGATTATCTATTGATATTGATATATTGTTTATTATATATTGTTATATATATTTGTTATTATATATTGGTTATTATATATGTTATTATATTTTGTTATTATAATATTGTTATTAATATATTGTTTATTATTATTGTTATTATATATATTGTTTATAATAATATTGTTTATTATCTAATTGATATTATCTATTGCTATTATCTATTGTTAAATAGATTATTGGTTTATTATATATTGTTTATTACTATTTGCTATTAATCTATTGTTTTTAATAGATATTGTTATTATATAATTTGTTTATTATCTATTGATATATATAATTGTTATTATATAGTTATTATATATTGTGTTATTATATGAGTTGTTTAATTATATATTGTATTATATATTGTTATTATAATTGTTATTATATAAAATTTTTATTATATATTTGTTAAATTATATATTTTTTTTGGGTTGGTTATTAATAATATTGTTATTAATATATTGTTATTATACTATTGTTATTATATATTTGTTATTAATATATGTTATTATATATGTTATATATATCACACATATATTGTTTAATATATATGTTTATTATCTATTTGATATTAATTCTAATTGCTATAATCTAGTTAATATATATTCGTTTTTATTATATATTGCTATTAAATCTATGTTAATATAATAACTGTTATTATCTATTGAATATATCTATTGATATTATCTATTGAATATTATAATATTTTATATATATGTTAATTATCTATTGATATTATCCTATTGATATTATCTATTGATATATATTATTGTTATTATAATATTTTTTATTATATATTGTTTATTAAAATATTGTTATTATATATTGTTATATATATTGTTATATATATTGTTAATTATCTATGTTAATATATATTGTTAATTATCTATTGATATTATCTTATTGAAATATATATATTGTATTATATATTGTTATTAATATATTGTTTATTATATATGTTATTATACATTGTTATTATATATGTTTAATTATATATTGTATTATATAGTTCGGTTATTATATTATTTGTTATTATAATGTTATAATATTATTGTTATTATATATGTTATTATATATTCGTTATTATTATATTGTTATTATCTATTGTTAATATATATTGTTATTATCTATTTGATATATCATTGATATTTAATCTATTGCTATTATCTATTGTTTATAATATATTGTTATTATCTATTGCCTATTATCTATTGTATAATTATATATTGTTTATTATCTATTGATATTATCTAATTGATATTATATATTGTTATTATAATATTGTATATATATTGGTTATTATATATTGTTTATTAATCATATTCGTATTAATATTGTTATATATATTGTTTATAATATATTGTTATTATATATTGTTATTATATATTGTTATTATATATTGTTATTATATATTGTTATTATATATTGTTATTATATATTGTTATTATATATTGTTATTATATATTGTTATTATATATTGTTATTATATATTGTTATTATATATTGTTAATATATATTGTTATTATCTATTGATATTATCTATTGCTATTATCTATTGTTAATATATATTGTTATTATATATTGCTATTATCTATTGTTAATATATATTGTTATTATCTATTGATATTATCTATTGATATTATCTATTGATATTATATATTGTTAATATATATTGTTATTATCTATTGATATTATCTATTGATATTATCTATTGATATTATATATTGTTATTATATATTGTTATTATATATTGTTATTATATATTGTTATTATATATTGTTATTATATATTGTTATTATATATTGTTATTATCTATTGTTAATATATATTGTTATTATCTATTGATATTATCTATTGATATTATATATTGTTATTATATATTGTTATTATATATTGTTATTATATATTGTTATTATATATTGTTATTATATATTGTTATTATATATTGTTATTATATATTGTTATTATATATTGTTATTATATATTGTTATTATATATTGTTATTATATATTGTTATTATATATTGTTATTATATATTGTTATTATCTATTGTTAATATATATTGTTATTATCTATTGATATTATCTATTGATATTATCTATTGCTATTATCTATTGTTAATATATATTGTTATTATCTATTGCTATTATCTATTGTTAATATATATTGTTATTATCTATTGATATTATCTATTGATATTATATATTGTTATTATATATTGTTATTATATATTGTTATTATATATTGTTATTATATATTGTTATTATATATTGTTATTATCTATTGTTAATATATATTGTTATTATCTATTGATATTATCTATTGATATTATATATTGTTATTATATATTGTTATTATATATTGTTATTATATATTGTTATTATATATTGTTATTATATATTGTTATTATATATTGTTATTATATATTGTTATTATATATTGTTATTATATATTGTTATTATATATTGTTATTATATATTGTTATTATCTATTGTTAATATATATTGTTATTATCTATTGATATTATCTATTGATATTATATATTGTTATTATATATTGTTATTATCTATTGATATTATATATTGTTATTATATATTGTTATTATATATTGTTATTATCTATTGATATTATATATTTTTATTATCTATTGTTATTATCTATTGATATTATCTATTGCTATTATCTATTGTTAATATATATTGTTATTATCTATTGATATTATCTATTGATATTATATATTGTTATTATATATTGTTATTATATATTGTTATTATCTATTGATATTATATATTGTTATTATATATTGTTATTATATATTGTTATTATATATTGTTATTATATATTGTTATTATATATTGTTATTATATATTGTTATTATATATTGTTATTATATATTGTTATTATATATTGTTATTATATATTGTTATTATATATTGTTATTATCTATTGTTAATATATATTGTTATTATCTATTGATATTATCTATTGCTATTATCTATTGTTAATATATATTGTTATTATCTATTGATATTATCTATTGCTATTATCTATTGTTAATATATATTGTTATTATCTATATTGATATTATCTATTGATATTATATATTGTTATTATATATTGTTATTATATATTGTTATTATCTATTGATATTATATATTTTTATTATCTATTGTTATTATATATTGTTATTATATATTGCTATTATCTATTGTTATTATATATTGTTATTATATATTGTTATTATATATTGTTATTATATATTGTTATTATATATTGTTATTATCTATTGTTAATATATATTGTTATTATCTATTGATATTATCTATTGCTATTATCTATTGTTAATATATATTGTTATTATCTATTGATATTATCTATTGCTATTATCTATTGTTAATATATATTGTTATTATCTATTGATATTATCTATTGATATTATATATTGTTATTATATATTGTTATTATATATTGTTATTATCTATTGATATTATATATTTTTATTATCTATTGTTATTATATATTGTTATTATATATTGCTATTATCTATTGTTATTATCTATTATTATTATCTATTGTTATATATTGTTTTATATGTTGTTATTAGATTTGATATTCCTAACATCAACATTGACCTTAGGTTATTATTGGACAAATTCGTTCTCAAATGGTTCTTTATGTATTTTATTCTTGAAAAGGTTTGTTTGCACAGGTATTTTGTTCAAAAGATTGAAAGGTAACTTGATGCAAAACTTTTGGCATTAGGAAAGTCTTCCTTGGGAAGAAACTGGTAAAATCCCACTAGTCCCATTTTGAATTTGTCTCTAAGGAGGTCATTTGCTTGCAACTCAATAACTTTCAGTTGCGATTCGTTTGGATAACTGGTCGCATCTGATTCAAATAAGTTTTGAAACAGTTTCACTTCTTCTGTCTGTAAATTCAAGCCGAAAAACGCTCCGGAAACTGTAACCGGAGGTCTTTGATGATCTCACGTGCAAATGACGTGGGGAACTCAGTTGTTGTTTCAGTCATGAAGACTTTGCACTGCCGAAAGTGCGTCAAATTGTTGACTTGTATTTGTTCCAAAAATAAGACAAGTTTGGATCTAAAGGCTTCTGTAAACGGTCTGTCGAACCTTCTAGTCATTTTTCGGTGCTTCCACTTTAGTGTAACTTTCTATCAACTTCTGCATCAAAGGATTCGCGATTTGATTAAAACTGAGGCCGAAGTCTGCAGCCAGTTTTGCAACAATTTCATCAGTTAAAGTGAGTTTTTCCTTAAAATATGTATCGACCGTTTTTCGCTGAGATTGAGTTGCAGCAGAATCTTTTGATTTTTCTGGTTAAACGTATCGATATTGATGAAACTTCCACAAGTGAGAATGAATCTGTTTTGTGTTGTAATCTGTTCGTTTGATGTGCTTGTCTTTTGAGTCATCAAAACAAAGATTGCATTCCACCGTGAATTTGTCGTTTTTCAAAAATCTCCAATGATTTTGCCATTAAGTTCCTCTCGCAACTCTCTCCATATTCGAGCCTTTGTAAATTTAAAATTTATTTATGGCTGATTTATATCCATCAAAACTGACTAACATCGTTGTTGTCTAAACATATTCAAATTACTGTCAAATTTTCAATGATTTGTTCAAATTTTAAATTGATTTTTGAAGAATATTTAGTAAACAGTTTTTTCCCGTCAAAACTGACTAACGTTGTTATTGTCTACACATTTAAATAACATTCTAATAATTACCGAAAAAGCATAGCAATATGCTTAAAATAAGTTTTGGTGTTAAATTATAAAAGTACTAAGTGGTCTATTTAGTAAATTTCTATGTTTATAACAGAATGGTTTATTTAGCAAATTTCTATGTTTAATTTTTTCGATTTTTTAAAATCTCGTAATGGAATCTCGTATTGCCGAGAACGAGATTCCGAGACTCAAAAATGGGCCGAGATGTACGAAGCTGAGATCCTGAGACGAGCGAGATCTGGACATATAATTGAGAGTATTTGAAATTTCGCATGCAATTTTCTTCTGTTGAGCTTCGTTGACTGTTGGAAAGCAATACAATATTTTTTTTGAAATTTTACTCTTCCACGTTTTAGAATGCTCAGTACAAAGCATTTTAAAAATTCAAGAGTTCAAAAACCTTAGCAATTTTAAATATTTTTCGAAATTTTCGCGACACACAGTTTGAGAAACACTGACTTATACAAATATCGACGAAATCAACATAGCAGCAGTGCTAGAAAGTTTTATTGACTCACCTGGAATAAGCCATCTTGGAGTTTTGGGAAATTAAAAAATTCAAATTCCTGAGCTATATCAATTAGCACAAGATGTATTTGGTGTACCCGCAACTCAAGTATCAGTTGGGTGACCTTTTTCGTCACTAAAGTTCCTCCTGTCTTATTTAAAAAAAATTTTGGAAAATATACTTTAAAAAAAATATTTTTAATTTCAGTTTTTCAATTTCTTTTGTATTTTGTTTAGTTTTTGTTACGTTTTTTACTTTTTTAATTTTTAACTTTTATTTTATTTTAATTATAATATTTGAATGTTTTTTAATTTTATTTTAGTTATTGGTTAATTATTTTTTAAATTCTATATTATAAAAGATTGCAATCAATTAATATATTTACGTTTTTTCTTTAAATAAGAAACTTGAATGCATTGTTTTATTTATTCTGAACTAAATTTTATTCTGCCTATATCTTCAAATGCTCTAAAAATGTATACATGGTTCCAAAACAAAAATTGGAAACGTTATTTTTTGTTATAATATTTTACGTTATATAACTAACGTTTAAGAATTGTAAGTTATTTATAACGTTATATAACGCAGGCTTCCGCAAACTTTTTAGGTTGCGCCCCCATTTTCAAAATATTTATTTTTGGCTCCCCGACTTAATATAAAATCATAACGCCACAATAAAAAAGACGTAAATAAAATAAACATCTTTAAAATAAACAAAGTGTATTTTTCTATTTCTTGTAAATTGAACAAATTAAATATTTTGAAAATACCAGTTATCAATAATAATCAATAATAAATAATCAACGAAAAAACCATACTTCGTTTGTAAAATCTAACAATTTTAAAAGTTTCTGGAAACAAAGAATTATTACATTTTAAAATTTTCTGCGTCCTAAAATTATTATCACGCGCCAAATCCGGGGCCCGCCTCCTAGTTTGCGCACCTTTGATATAACGAATGAACATTTAAAATAACTTTATTGAATAACATAACTTTTCAAAAAGTTATTACATCCCTGGTTTGTGCTTTAGTAAGCAAGGTCATTCAAGTTTTAGTTTTTTTCAGGAGTAGAATCGCTAAGAAAGGAGATTCGAAAAAACACCGATCAATACAGAGGAAATTTCAATCGATTCAATAGAAATTATAGTCGATACCTTGATAATTCAAATTGAAAGAATGAACAGAACGACAGAATTCATGTTGCTGTAGTATACGATTACGAGCCAAATGACAATGACGAACGTTTTCTGATTTCTGGATATTCCAAAGCTTCAAGCAGAATGGATATGTTAGAAGCTATAAATCACATTTAAGTAATGATAAAATTTTGAAGACCTTAAATATTGAATGTAATGAATGTTTGATAATTTTAGTACAAATATTGATTTTTCCCCAATCAAGAATTTGATAATATATTATTGTTATACAATCATTTTAATAACCAGAATGAATTTGATACTGTATTTTTGAGTAATGATGATAAGAATGATTGGACTATAAATAAATTCAAATATAATTTTAAATCTCAAGTAAATGTCATTGTAATGTTGATGGTAGACCTTTTAATTACATAAAATTAAATAAGTTTAAATTCTATTCTCTGTGAAATTTTCAAATTTGTGATGGAAAATTGAATATAAAGTGCATTAGTGAAGGAAATAGAAAACTATCATGTGCCAACGGCAGTATGTCAGAAATTTTAGAGAGAGTTTCTTTGCAGATAGAATTTAACTGTAAGAAGATAATCAGTGAATTCTGTTTAGCCAAAGAAATATATCCAGAAGTGATTATAGGAAAAGTTATTAAATCAATTAAATTAAGTTAGTTGAGATTATTAATGATAATATCCTCAGTTTGCAAGCAAAATTTGGCTGCAATAATAAGAAAGATAATAAAACTGTAGATGAGATAATAAAAATTGAAAGTTGTAATCCAGTATATGAAATTATCATTCAGTTTAACCCCGGTGAAAACCAATAAACTAAGAAAAAAAGTTAGAAGAAATTGTTAAAAATTTGAAGGGAAATGAAATAAAAGTGAAATGTAAATCACCTTGGAATTCCCCAATTGCGCGTGTGTCTAAAAAGGGAACGTCTGATATCCGAAACGTTAGATTCTCTGAATGGGGCAAAAATTTTTTCATCGATAGATTTACGAAATGCTTATTACCAAGTTGAATTGGAAGAGCAAAGAAAGTTAAAAACCGCATTTTCTACAAGACATATTGAATATTGTTTTAAAAGGATGTCTTATGGAATAACTGTGGCACCTTTGACGTTCCAAAGACTGATGGCATTTATTATTGGAGAAATGATGTGGATTGAAGCATTAGTTTATTTAGACGATATCTTAACATTTTCAAAATCAATTGAGGAAGACAAGAATAGAATTAATAAACTTTTTCTTCGAATTAGAAAATATGGACTGAAAATTAATCCAGAAAAATGCAAGTTTGTAGTATCTGAATTGAATTGTTTTTTGAGTCGCATAATTAATGGCAAATTTATTAAGACGGATAATTCCAAAATTGAAACAATACAAAACGCAGTCAATCGGCAAACCCAGATACAATGCTCGACATTATCAAAGAAATTTCAACCACATACCCAAACCTCGTAACGAAATCCACGACTATACCACCTACAACTCTATCGACTCACTATATCCACGCATTACCATGCATACCACAATACAACCGAGTCAGACCACTTTCACCCACCAAACTCGATGCAATCAAAACCAAATTTGTTAGCCAAGAAAACGCAGGAATTATAAACCTCTGAAAGCCTATCACCAGTTCTCCATCCACATCGATGATGTTCCCAAAACCGCTGTCACCACACCATTTGGAAATTTTGAAGACATGTTTGTATATTTCGGCCTCAGAAACGCTTTTGCATATCTTGATAATATAATCATTGCATCACCAGATCGCGACAGCCATACTAAAGATTTGCACTGTGTTTTCGACACATTGAATCGCCATAAT
Organism: Schmidtea mediterranea; assembly: GCA_022537955.1. Classification (NCBI taxonomy): domain Eukaryota; kingdom Metazoa; phylum Platyhelminthes; order Tricladida; family Dugesiidae; genus Schmidtea; species Schmidtea mediterranea. The sequence continues at coordinate 22,244,391 of CM039680.1, read as the reverse complement.
TTTCAGATCCACTTAAGTAAATGCAGTTTATTCTCAAAAACGCACCGGATTCCCCTATCACATACTCTCATCTACCACTTGTGAGCCTTTTTCCGAACGACTCGACATTATCCGAAACTTTCCCCTACCAACCTCTGCCACACAACTTCGTTGCTTTTTGGGTATCGTCAATTTCTCCAACACAGATTCATAGAAAACCCGTCCCACAACAACGCCTCTTTCAACACTACCCGCTCCATGTCCAACCATTCACTCTCACAACAGACGCGTCCAATATCGCCGCAGGTGCAGTCATACATCAAATTAAAGACGATATCTCACCCTCAGCAGAGTCAAAGTATAGCGCATTCGACAGAGAATTACTCGCCATTTTTCTAGCTGTTAAACATTTCAGCTACATTTTAGAAGGAAGTCAATACACAATTTTTACTGGCCATAAACCTCTTATCCACTGCCTTACCATGAAAAACCCATCAAACAGAGTAGATCGTCAGATAACGTACCTATCGACTTTCGACATCAAGTTCATTCACGTCTACGGTAAAAATAACGTAGTAGCTGACTATCTTTCCAGGCAGATCCCAGAATCCTTACTCAAAATATTGTTGGGCTCAGAGCCACAAGTTAAACAAAAAATTAAAATTAAAGTCAAAGAGTGGAAGTAATGGAACGAATCACTGTACATAAATATGCACCGCACAAAGATACTAAAAATCAATAAAAAAGAGTAATTAAAACAAAATAAAAACATAACAAAAATTAAATAAAACAAATAATTAATTAAAATTCGGAAAATGCCTACAGACACAAAAAGAAACATACAAAGAAATAAAATAAACTGCCAAAACCTTGCAAAATAAAGTTTAGAAAAAACACAGGCAGAAGTGGCGACCAGAAAACAAATAAAAAGGGCTAAAAATAATATTACAAGAAAATAGTAATAAAAATAAAATCCAAATATAATATAAATTATATATCAAAAAATAAAGAAAAATATACAAAAAATAATAAAAATAATCTTAAAGTAATAAAATAATTAAAAAGCCCGAAAAATCGCCTATTGGTCGCACACACGCATGAAATTAGTATATATACAGTGATGAATTTCATTACTTTAAAAAAAAAAAATCTTTTGCTTTTCACAAAAACAATTTGAATTCTATACAGGATCATCGATTTGAAAAATACGTAAGGAGTTTTCTTTGATTTGTAAATTTTTATTATGATGTTTTTCATTTGTTTTAAAATTAAACCTTTTGATGTCTAACGTTTCATTTAATCGTCTTAATGACTCCACATTTATATATATATATATATATATATATATGTTCGAACCCTCTAATTTATATATGATTACTGTATTGTAATAGATGGTTCATGGGACGGACCGTGTGCCGGCTAGTGGGTGAAAACCCTTAGTTGAGCTCGTGGGTCATGCCTCGTGAACCCCTCGGCAGTTCGCAGTCGGGTCTGGCTTTGTGCACAGGACCGCTACGCAGGGCGCCGTTGTATACTCGAGGCGGCTGCTGAAAAGTGGCCGGAGCGAGTCGTTTTAAAATCACGGGAAGTGCGGATGACTCTAGTTAGGGGGAAATTAGGCCAGATCACGTATTGATCAGAGAGATTTTTTTGTTCGAACAAAAATTCAGAAGTAGATCACGGGTAGCAGGGATGAGGATTAAGTCGATCATAATAAAAGACCTACGTAAAATTTTTAGAAAACATATAAAGGAAAATAATGACAGCATAATTTATTTAAAATTTAAAACAGAACACAGAATAATACAAAATGATTACCACTCTTCGATGGATGTTCCACGGCATACGAGAGTGGCACTATTGATCTTAGTCGACCACCGGAACTGAAATAAGGAGGCCCGTGAATAAAGCGATACCTTCAGAGAACCATTACTACCAGATAAGCGAGATATCCACCACAAATCTCTGTAAAGAACACGCGATGGTTGAAATAGGAGTCCACATAGTTAGGAGAGCGAGATGGAGAAGAGAGAATAGAATTCCAAGATCTGACTACAATAAGACTCCATGCTTTAAGTGCATTAGAATTCCATGACCTAACTGTAATGCAAATTCCAAAATCTGATTACGTCAGAGAATCTCAATAAATCCAATACTATAAAATCTACAATCTTCATGGTTGAGTGGGGACGCACACCTTATATGATCACCGTGACATGCACGGACAGGCTAGGTGAGAATTCCATTATATTGCCACAAATCGATAAATTTGCTAATTATCGATAAACGTTATACCTTTAAGAAGATCTTGGAATTAAATTTTTCTGCACTCATAAATTACTGAGAAAAATCGTAAGTCTCTATATATTACTTAAAATCTCTATAACTTTATATTAATTCTAAAATAACGATAATAGTTTAATTAACCATTAACAGCGAGTTTATTTTCCAGGTGTTTCCACGCGAAATTTCTAATGAAGGTTTCACCCGCCCAATGTTCTTTAGCGAAATCTCAAATAACGATTTACCTTTTTTTTTTAAATTATAGTCTAGATGCATTTTTTTGTGGATGATTAAATATAATAAAAATTAAAACCGCACCTTTTGATGAACTAAATTCCAGCCAAACTCAGCCAAGTCATGGATTAGTTAGTGTAAAATTTATTAAAATCCCGTAATGTTAATAAAGAGATAATTACGGTCGCATTATATTTTTATTTTATGCTAGTTGAATAACTTAACTCATTGTTAATAGAATTATTAGCGACGCCAACATTCCAACTGAAATAACAATCAAAATAAATTTATAAATTTATCAGATAAAATTTGAGCTCATTGACGATCGTAAATGTTGATTTCAAATGATGGTAGTTAGAACATAAACTGGCCAATGCCGTTAAAATGAATTAACACCCGTGAAATTTTGCAAATTAACTTGAAGCAAGCCAAATTAAATCCCCAGGCGCATATAATAGGGAAACCAAGCTGAACAAGCCGGATTGGGAAAATCTTAATTCCAATAACTAAGCTAGAAGTTTCAAATTAGGCGTTACCAATCAATTAATCAGACTCGGTTACGCAGTCGAACGCAGATAAACTCGCTGCAGTATGGCGGAATTCACTGTCCTACCCAAAAAACAAGCATGAAAAAATTTAACACATTGACATTCGATAGCACTGAGCCGAAATCCGGGCCTGATAAGTTATTTATTTCTGAACAATCACTTATATCTATTTTAGCCAATACCAATATGAATACCTGTTTTGATGAATCTCACAATATCCTGCCTCCAACCGATACTATATTTGAATCCAGTCTATCTGAGCTACGCATATTAGCAGATGAAAATAATTATGATCCTCATATAATTGAATTACACTACAGGATGTTTGTTTTCCTGAACGGTACAACAGAAGTTACAATAACAGATGCTACCCGATACTGGAAACAAATTTGCAACACTTGTACTTTTAATATCAAAATCACTGAAACTATGCAACTACTTCTTACAAAACCCCTCCATTATGAAGACTTTCAATCGAAAATTAATTATGCACTAAAAACTTTTCAGGATGCTATTACGGATGCGGTAACTTATGAAAGATTGATAAATCATAAATAATTAAATTTCTTCTTTAATGAAAAATATTTTAATAATACAAAAAATCTTTTAAATACTAATAATAAACCTTTTACAAAAACAATACAAAACATCTCAACAAATGATTATGAGAATATAACAAAACATGCACTTACAATAGAAACACAACATGCACAGCCTACTTTTTATAGAAACTCATTAATTAAAAATTTTAAAAACTCTGAAAATATCTTTATATCACTTAATAATTGTATTGACAATTTTTTCAATAATCTTAACATTTATTTGCTTAATATTAAACTCGAAATAAAAAATGAAAAACGTTTTATAAAATTTTTAATTGACTATTTCTACATATTTTACTTAAGAATAAAAAAACTACTCAACAAAAAATACCAAAAAACTTACAAAAACTTTAAATATGACATACCCCTATTATATAAAATAGAAAATTTGACTAACAATTATTTTTTAAACACTGAAAATTATTTTATAAATATTAAAAAGAATTTCAAACGTGATATTAATTTATTTTTAAATGACTTATTTTATTATAAAACTTAAAATCAAAAAAATGTTGTTTAAATATTCAAATTTAACCAGTTTAGTTCCAAAAAACAAGCATGAAAAATATAGTGTACGCAGCTCGTCGGCCTGCGGCCGACTCGCTGACCCCATAGGTATTAAAACTATTGTTAATACATCCTCCACCGATGAAATCCTTAATAACCAACAACCTACTAATACTAAAAACCAGAATGATGACTGCGATGTTGTGGATATGATCAATGCCGGTAATATTTTGAAAAATGTCACTACTAGTCATAATAAGCCTAAATCGAACTTAAACCTCACTAGATCACCTGTAACCACTAAAGACGTTGCACCTCTAAAACCAAAGTTATACGTACTAAAATACTATTTTGACTACAACGAAATTTATTAGGATGAAGAAGATGATGCATACTATGATGAGGAGGAATCATGCTTAAGACCTCTTTATCACTTACCTAATAACCTGACCCCTGACGAAGAAGAAGCTGAAGATCGTAAATACTATCAACCATCTACTATTGTTTCTTACGCACAAACATCGCGGACAAAACTTACCAAATCATGTATTACTTACACCTCTTGCACACCTTGCACTGAAACCTTTCCTGCTACTATACATCCTGCCTCTGATACTACAAACTTACTTCCCCCACATCCTATTCAACTTCTAGACAAAAAAGAAAATCCTATTCAATCTACATCATTAACTAATAGCATTACCACAAACTTTCTACGTAATTCTACTCCTACTAACACCGACGATTCAATTTCTGATGTCTCTGTTCTTACTAAAACACCAACAAAACTTCAATCACCTAAAATACACTTCGACAACATCATAAATAGCACTATTAATCATAACACATGTTCAACTCCTAAAAATGATCTCAATAAAAAAACATGTTATCACCAAAAAAATTATCTCTTCAACCTATCAACCAACTCATCTGAAATTGATATTACAAACTTGTCTGATAATACTACTGACACATCAAATATCTCCAAATCACTATATAGTAATAACACTTTTAATTTAAATACCTTACTTGACTACTCAAATCGCAATAAAAATTCAATTAATACCTACACAAACTACTCTTCTTTCAAAAAATCACTACCATCTCTCAATTATAAATTTGTTCTAACACATTACAAAATTTACAATAATACTACACTAAACTACCCAAAATACTTGACTACCAATAATAAAAATATTGAAGCATACAAAAATTCAGCTTACAACTTTATTTGCACACACTACAATCTTGAAAACAACATTATCATCCACATCCCTCTTACTAACAATTCAACTACCTCTGACAATCTAACTTCAAATCAACCTCCAAATAAGCAAACTTACAACATTAATAGTTCTTATCAAGACAACCAACCTGATTACCATGGTGATCCTGATTACGCTGATTACCTGAAAAGCTTACAGTATGAAGAAGAATACTCTGATGGTGATTACTGATGTCGTTTCTTTTGTTTAATTTCTTACTAGCTGTATAATGTGTTTTTATATTTTTACAAAGATGTAGTATACTTTGTTGATGATTAATTTTGTTGTTTTGTTGTTTCTATGTTGCGGTTTTTATTATAAATTTTTACATGTGTCGTAATTATGGTTACCTTTGTTTTTTCTGTTGTACTGTACTGCTGTCTTTAATAACTTTAGAAAGAAAACAAAAACAACCCATACAAATTAAAGAGATATATTAATATATATATTCACAATATCGAGATGAATACTGCGAGAGCGCTAATAAACCACCAATACCACCAATATTACTACACGAATACAATACTGGGATGGAGAATGGAGCTGGACCTGAGCTGAAGACGGGATAAGAGATGGATGAAGATGCAGTGCTTGCCCGATTATTGCAATTGGACAGAAGATACGAGAAAAAATTAAAACAAAACAAAACTCCTGATTTAGTCTGACCTACTTAATGGTCGGGCTAGTCCCCTTAAAAGGACACACAGACTCTTCGGAGTCTGTTTTTATGAAATAAAATTTATTTAAATCAAATCAAGCCATGGACTTTGATAAATTTAGTTAGGGAATTCAGTCAAAGGAAAATTTTTTTTGCTTAAACCAATTACTGGGTCATGACTGACCGTGACAAAGAGAGAAACCAGTCCCAGGTTGGTTGACGCGGCGAATAGTGGTGAATACACCCCGCATCAGGGAAGCCAAAACCCGAACCCTAAACGTGAAAAGATTTAAATTCTAGGATATCGACCAACGGCAGTTTTACGGCGCAAGATCTTTGACGATCTCTGTATATTTTGCCCCTGTGCGGGATGAAGCCAAGTAGAGACTCTTCAAGAACCTCACCATCCTCATGAAACATTTAAACACTACAAGCCCCTTCCCGACTCGCCGTCTATACACTCCACCTCTCGATAAAACCCTTTTTTTTCTCTTATTTTTTTTATTCATTTACTTTCCTCTTTTTTTAGCATGAAGAATAACGACGAACCAGCAAGTCTAACAAGAATTCCCCGCCTGCCCCCATCAATCGTGGCGATCCGGCATAAATACGAGGACCTGAAGCTTCAACATGGCGATATTCAAGCTAAGTATGAACGAATAAAAGGAACCTGGGCTCCACCGGAAACCGTCAGAGAGCTCAGGCAAAGGATCCTCAGGCTCACTCAGGCGCGTGACGAACTAATCGTCGAGTCACGCAGCCAACGACTGCTGATCCACGAACAGTCAGTGGCGCTCAGACGAGCATTTACGGACATGGAGCTTCGAGTTCACGTCCCAGGGAACGTCCGAGCCGGACAACTCGGCATCATCCCGGCACATCATCTCCCCAACGTCGAGAATCCCCCCGCGTCGACAGCCAGTACCTCTACATCGGTCACCAATCCTCCGCCCTCTATATCCTCTATGCCAGTGGAAACCCAGGCGAATCCTGCCGCCCCTACGGCCCGCCACCGGCCGAATCGAAACAAGCGACGTCGGGATCGACGCCGGCAAGAAGAAGCGCGGCTCCGGGAAGCAAGATCAACGGAGGGCGTATATCGAATTGACGATCTACCATCTCCGTACCGAGAATTTGAGACCCCGGGGCTCGACCCGGATATCTGTTATGCCCCGCGGATCATGTTCTCCTCCCCCCCGGAATCGATCCACATTAACTTAGTGGACGAGGAGAATGAACCACCTCAGGTGATACGGGCTCTTAATCGTTTGGAATTGGGTATTGATGAAATCGCCATCCTCACGGGCGAAGTCCCCAATGTCGGCCCCCGAGGCGAAATCGCAGGACCGTCCTCGCGGAGAAATGATGAATTCCGAGGAGATCCCCCACCGTATCGCCCACCAAAAAGAAGATTAGATCGTTGACTTCACTGCTAATCGAGAACATTCATGATGCTAACAATCTGCTTTCTTTTGTCTATCTTATAGAATGACTCAATGTTTTAGTTTTGTTTTAACCAATAGATTTTAGTTATAATGTTTCCTGACATTTTGTTTTATTTATTTTTTTTTGTTGTTGTTAAATGATATTCCGCTTCATTTATAACTCGGAAAGTGAGGTACTGACGGCGATGGAGATCGGAGGTGCTTATAAGTATATACTGGACATAATCATTTTCCATGGTTTCCTCAACGAAATTAGGCAGAAATCAGGAATTCATTATGGGTTATAAGTAGAAGCGTAAGTCCTTCCAGCGGCAGCTAATAATCCGGGAAAGACGAAGGTCCTTCGGGGAGTAGTGCTAGTAATGGCGCTCATCTGCTCGAAGTGCATTCGGCTATTGTACACAGCTCCAACGTGGCCTCGGTCATGGGTGTACACTAGTGATCAAATCATGTGACGTACCAAGTAATCACCCCTATCAGTTGAAAATGAAGGGCCTAGGGATGGGACGATTCATACTATAGCTTTCGAAACTCCTATACGTCCAACAATATCTTCCGTTCAACGGCAAACCTCGAGAATAATACTTGAAGTATAATTAAAGTAGTAGGTAGATGTGACCCCCCCGCCACCTTTAGTTACCGCACACTGATTAGCAACCAAAACTCCATAGCGAAAACTCATAACTGGTATTGTTGATTTTTCTGATTATTGATTTTTAAGTGCAAATTTTAAAAAATAATTCAGGTATTGATTTATATGAGCAAGTATTGATTAAAAAGAGCAAATATTGAATTCTAAGTGAAATTTCACTGTTTTCTTTTATCGCGCTAAAGCATGGGACTAAGATTTTCAATAAATTGTTTCGGCAAAAATATAGAGAATGACGTCACCTATATCCTTTACGTATCTCTTCCAGATTTTTCGAGCGAAAAATTATAATTAAAAGATGTTGAAAAGTATTTTTACAAATCAAGCAAAAAATAGGATCACGATTTATTGCTGGAGAAAAGTCGAATATATATATATATATATATATATAAATCAAGATCAAGTAATAGCTGAACGAGAAAGCATTGCTCACATTGTAATTTCTCAACTCGATTCTATTCACAATACTATCAGACTCGAAGAAACAGAAAATCTCACTTACGAAATGGATCAATTCAACTAATTCCATCTGTTACGAATATATTTTGAATATTAATATTGAATTATTATAAAATCAATAAATTATTAATTGTAAAATAAAAAAGTCTAGCTAGATCTTTAATATAAAATTGTGCTCATATTAGAGAACACAAAGTCACCTTTTTATATTCATTTATTAATCCAGAGTTGCTAAATACTTTTTTCATTTAAATTTATTGCTCATTATTAATTCTATTGATTAAGTTTGGACGGAATAAAATGTAAATATATATAATTTAATTTTATATAGTTTAATTTTAATTATGAATTATAAAATTTTCATTAAAAAATAATTATTTTACTTTCGATAAATGTTTTCTGGATTAGTTTGTGGAATTATTTGATAAACTGCACCTTTACTAATACTAATATCGTAATTATTTCTTTTTTCGGGATTGCCTAAAATGTCATAAGCTGCTGTAATATCTTGGAATTTATATAAATTCATTTTAATTTCATTTTTATCAGAATTATGATTCCTGTCTGGATGATACAGCAATGATTTTGAATAAAAAGCATTTTTAATGTCTTCTTGGCTGCAATTCTGTTCTAATCCCAAAACCTTGTAAAAACAAGTATTGGTTTTATAAGACAATCTGGACACTTTTAAATTGGTCAGCAAAATTACTTGAAATGTTCATAAGTTGGAAATAAAAATATATAAAACAATGTATAAGCTACCTTTATTATTCAAATGCATTACATTACTGTATAAGTAAAATATGAATATTAGAAGATTTATAGATATTTAAAATGTATTTTTATTTAAAATTATTACATATGTATATAGTTTGCTTTACTTGGCAATACATTAAGTCCAGAGCTTTTATTTCAAGGTCAGATTAGGTAAATATTATTGACCTATATTTAAAATAAAATTAATTTAGTGTTCAGAAATTCTTTTTTAAATACAATTTGTTCAAGTTGTTCTTAAACAAAATAAATTATGTTTTAGTTGTTGCTTTTTATTAAAAATAATGTTATTTACTAATAGTTATTTGTAGTTAGCATTTTCTTGTTGTTTGGGAAAACTGAATTTATAATGGTGAATTTGTTAATCACTTGATCGATGAAAATATTATTTAGTTTAAGAATTTAGGAACACCAATATAAAGTACGTACATAGTGGTGGGCTAGCGGTCCGTGACCTTGTAGCATCACACAATCATCACTTGCCCCTGACAGTTCTGGCTATCGATTGTTGGGCCAGAACATGGACGGCCTTGAAAATGTTTAAATGAATCGGTAACATACATGCAAATATAACATGCAGATTTAAACTCAAACCTATTAAAACACCAATTAACCCTATCAAAATGCGAGAAAGAAAAATAATTAAATATAAAATTATAAACACAAAAGTAAATTAAAATAATAACAAAGTGCAACAAGATCCGCACGAAATAAATATAAACATAACACGAAAACCCCACAAATTTGACTGAAATTTGACAATTTAACAAAAATACGAAATTTCATGAAAATGAAATAAAAATCAGATAATTCGAATTAGAAATAATTCAATTAAGAATTCGAAAGAAAAAATTGTCAAATAAAATTTCAAAATAATAAAATTAAAGATTATAATATACCAGAAAATCTCAAGTTCAAATTTTGTTTAACTAAATCAAAAAGAACACGCAAGGTTAGGGTCGTACAATAGGTATATATACCGATTCATTTTTACACAATTTTAATCAGTTTTTACAACTTGAAATCAGTATTTTCAAAAACTCGGAATCGTTAAATCGTTTTTCTAAACTTCTGACCAGAATCAGTTTATCAGTGAAACTCTCGAATTATAATGTGAGTAAGAGATTGTTCGATACCCTCTCTCCACGTCGTATCTTTGCAACCTCGAGGGAGCTCTGCTTGGATTTCGGCGTGGGGAAGAGGAATGTTATGATTCGATGCGTCAAAGTTTATGAACTATTATGCTGTACTATAATACAAATATACATTTTTAAAAGAATGAGCACAGAAATTTTTCCGTCGATGCTTCTTTGAAATTTTCCGGCCCACAGCCGATACACACCACAAGCTATTAAACTCTAAAATATTACCGTAAATCGTGTAAGTGCGTCTATTATCGCCAATGATTTCGTGCCCGTGAAGGCTCCGGCGTGATGAACGTAGGAGCTGAAACGTCAATATTATTCCGTATAGGGGAAAAGGGTGAAGGGGAAATAGTCTTTTGGCTGTATCGTCGGCACTAATTTTCCTATAAACTCGACCTAAATATCATTTACAACTCACGGCTTAAAATCATCACACTGAGTAGTCCAGTAGGCACTCTTAAACTATTAATATCAACACAAACTCATCTTAGGATCAATTTGGGAAAGGGTACGGGAAAAGCGATGTCAGTAAATTGTTGAATTGTTAAATTGTCAGTAAACTCAATTGATGATATGCCCAAAGTCAACTAATAGTTAAAGAATCGATCTTAATTAAAAATTAATGTTTGAACTCTTAATGACGACCCACTCAAGAGATAGATTATTTATTCTCATAAAATTATAAAACGCATTAAAAATCCAATTAAAATATACCTTTTTAAACCGTCAACAATCCCGAATTTTGGAGAAAAATTATAACGAAGATCGCGATTCAAAATTTCATCAATTATTCGTAAATTACAAAGCCCAACATAAACATCTACCATAATACGGATGCGCTATACGTATAGTAATCTCACATCTCCAAGGAAGTAATCAAACCCCAAAGTATAAAGAGTGAACTACAAACGAATTTTAGAGTGATTTAGAATATATTTGGCAAATATTCACAGGGTTGGGCTTAGAGCCAAAATTAAAACAAAAATTACAAAACCAATTTAAACAAAAAGGTGAAAATTGTATAAGTTAGAACAAAATGATTAATGTAGTTTTGAAATTGTCAATATGGCTGCCGTAACATAAACACGCACCGCAAGAAGAGACCAAAAATAAAATAAAACATATTAATTAAAACAAATTAAAAATATAACAAAAATTAAATAAAACAAATAATTTATTAAAATTCGGAAAAATGCCTACAGATGCAAAAAGAAACATACGAAAAATAAAATAAACTGCCAAAACCTTGCAAAATAAGGTTTAGAAAAAACACAGACAGAAGAGGCGACCAGAAAACAAAATATTGGGGTTTAAAAATAATATTTTAAGAAAATAATAATAAAAATAAAATCCAATAATAAAATATTAATATATCAAAAAATAAAGAAAAATATATAAAAAATTACAAAAATATTTCGAAATAAATAAAATAATTAAAAAACCCTAAAAATGGCGAAAAATCGCCCATTGGTCGCACACAGGCACAAAAACACTATATATACGGCAGTCATTTTCATAATTTCTAACCAAATTTAGACAGAATTTAGACAGACTTACAGAATTCTGACAGAATTTTGACAGAATAACAGACTTACAGACATAATTTTCAGACAATTTTTCAGTCAGACAAAGTGTTTATGCCAATTTATGCCAATTTTTCAAATCTGGTTGCATGACTGTGGTTTGTAAGTACTGTTATTTTTGTGTAAATATATATTTCGAAGTCTTGTTACTTTGATTTTATTCTGGATGGTCGTGGAATCTTTTGGTGCCACTGACAAATCCCCCTAAAATCTTATTTATAATACGTATTTCAATAGATGGTTCATGGGACCGACCGTGTGCCGGCTAGTGGGTGAAAACCCTTAGTTGAGCTCGTGGGTCATGCCTCGTGAACCCCTCGGCAGTTCGCAGTCGGTTCCGGCTTTGTGCACGGGACCGCTACTCAGGGCGCCGTTGTATACTCAAGGCGGCTGCTGAAAATGTGGCCGGAGCGAGTAGAAAATAAAATTCGGGAAGTGCGACTTTAATTAAGCGGGAAAAGATAGGATAGTTTAGGAAAGTAAAATTTGAAAGTAGTCTTTCAAAAGTTGAATGATATAATCTGGCAGAAGAGAGTAGCGTTTATTAAAGTGATCACAGAGAGTAGTAATTACTTAAAATCATGGGAAACGTACCGGGAATTAAGGAATTGTTGATCAAATTTTTAATATAGGTAAAGATAAAGGTAAACTAGGACAAATGTAGTCGATACCGCGATTAAACAAATGAAATAGAAAATTTACCAAAAAATAAGGGAGGAACGCTGCCCAAATTTTTGAAGGATACATCTATAAATAATGGGTAAAGATGATGAATAAGTATGGAAATTGTAGGAATAGACGAGTAAGGACCAGGATATAGAAAGAGAAAGACGTAAGACCTTCTATCGGCAGTCAAGAACCCGAAAATGAGAATATCATGAGGAGTAGTTCTAGCAATGGAGCTCACCTGCTCATGAATTTTCAACCCTTATGTACATTACCAACATGGCACTCACCATGGGTACATAGGAGGGATAGAATAATAATCGTGATGGCGTTTAGGGGGGTAGATGCACAAAAACCCTAGAAAAAATAAATAAAAACCAACCCCATTCGCCAACAACAGTCATGATTAACAAAATAAAAAGGGAAACTGGATATGACCACAAGATTCTTGTTCCGATTTGTAATTCACCAAAATTAACAACCGCATAAAGAAAAATGTAATAACTATAAAAAAACAAAAATCCAAATGCATATTCATAGCCAAGTTTTCCCCCAAACGCACCCCGACCCCAATTATCGCCCATAAATAATAAAAGGAAAACGTGGGTAACACCCTAAGAACCAATCCCACAAAATGTCCAAACCGTTAAGAAAATTAACCAGATGCATCTAAAATTTTTTTTTGCGAAAGTCCACGAACACCCAAGCACAACGATAGCGATAATAAATGAATAAAATTAATAATAATAACAAAAAACAATGAATTCCAAAAAGTGATAAACTAAATTACAGAATAAACCACTTTGCTCGTAAGCATGGATAACGTTCATAACAAAGATTTCGACTGGAAGTTAGCGATAGCATAGCCAAACAGATAGGAAGACCGGTAATCATATGTGATTAGCATTGCTCCGATAGAATTGACGAGCATAGTAATTGACAGACCATTGAAGGATAGCTTTTGTGATTTAATCTTCCCGTTGCGTGATAGTTTTCCACCGATAAACTTCTGAAATTGGATCAATCCAACGATTATCTTTTCATAAGATCCTCCTTGTCGCACAAGATAACAGTAAAACCCCGGATTCAGAGATCGAGATAAGTAAACATACGATATAAATAACTCCATTAGAATGGCACGTCGACTGGTTTCTCTCTAAATGTCTATGATAAAGTAGGATAGTCTATGAATTGATGCTGTCCAAGTGCCATTGAATGAAGCAAATTTTTTGCATGCACACTAAATTCTAAAGTGCAGATAGATAAAGGCGAAATTGGCACTGATATCGACGGAAAGGGCAGATGCAAACGACGCTGGTAAGTGGAAATTGAATTAGGCAATTCCAATAGGATGCGCACACTAAGGAGTAATCAATAAGGTGTGCACCCGACAATCACCTAACCGCGGTGACACACCATACATATAAATAGTACCTATTCAGCGGGTCGTTCATTTTAAACACAAAAAGTTTTTAAATTAAAATGTCTAGAGCAACCAAATGTAACCCTTCCACGAACGAAACGATTAGTCCGCGAAGTCTTGACACGTCCGACGTCGCCTCGAGGAGAATACGACCCAACTTGGAACAGCCGAGAATAGTAGAAAGTAAAGTTGATATTAATTTTAAGCATTTTAATATTTTCACGAGTCCACATTAGACACCACAAGTCGCCAGAATCGCCCAAACCTTTCTCCAAGAGTCACGTGATAATTACAATAAAATCGGCCATGGCGTTAAATTATGAAGTAATTATCGACCACCAGTCTTATTTATGCTCAAAGATCCACGCCCAATATCGTATGAGTAGTGAGTTTACCTATACCACGTTACTGTACTCACATATTATGCCTTACCAGAAACCGGAGATTAAGTACTAAACATCTAATATGCCTCATCTATGCGAATCACCTGTATCAAACTACGTGTTGTAAGATTTTGTTAAAAAATAAAATATAAGTCTATAATATGTCATTTATTAAGTTAAACGTTTTCTAGTAACGAATATCTAGCAACTGAGTAAATTTCGGTGATAAAACACGATTGAAAGCCAAAATAAATTTAGAATCATTAAACAGGAAAGAGTCGGGAACGAAAAATATATATTATAGTATATATAATAGTATAAAATGTATTATATGTAGTATATTTGTTTAATCATATATAATTTATTTAATTATATATATTAATATTATATATATTCTTTCATTTTGATTTATTTATCAATAATTATTTATATCATATTTATATCTATATATATTCATATACAATATAATTTTATGATTTATTATATTTATAATACTATATTATATTATTATGGTAGTTAAATAGTATTTCATCTATGCTTCCCAAAGGGACTGTACTGTAAATAAAATAACACGTGAACATATCTTTAGGTAATGTTAAGTATTTCTCAAACCATAATTTCCCTGCGTTATTCCTTGAAGACGAACTAGCAAATCCAGCGTATAGTTTTGGAAATAGTTTTCTATTTACCTAACGGGAAAAACCAAACGAAGGATTCACTCATGAATGTAACTCCAATAAATCTTGATTATGTTTCCAACGATATTAAATTCGTAGTTTTCCAAGTAACGGTAAACCAATTAATAAATTAATGATATAATTTATTTTTTAAATATATAGAATTTACAGGTGTTTTAAGGAATATTCTTATCTGAATTTTCCCGAAGACGAATGAGCAAATTTAGAGTTTATTTTATTAGCTCTCCGATGGCCCAAAGAAACGAACCAAATGAATAAATATTATTTTTATTAATATATTTCAAATGATATTTTATGGAGTAATAATAATACGAGTGGGAAAGATTTAAAGTATAACTCAATTATAATCCCACGGTTTGATCAAACTTCGGGAAATACGGTTACGTTTTTATGTGCTGAATTTTCGACTAAATTCGAGGGCGTTGCGTCCGTTATTCATACTCCACGTTTTTGGGGATTCAAAGATTTATTTCATTCAACAGTAGAGAAATGCCGAAATTAGCAGGAGAAATTTTATACGTCAAATTAATTTACTACGTAGGGTCCTAACCATAAGATGGTCCAGATAAACAAGTCCAGGAAAACAAGTGACGCATTGATATAGGAAATCAGCAAACCGAAACCCCAGCACATGTATTTTACTGTACCAATTTTTTTGTTAAACAAGGCACGCGACCCATGAAACCCATAAGTAGAATCTATTCGCGTGACCCCACGTTAGACTGCCAACCTACCCCACACCAGAATAGTGATGTTAAACTGTACAATGTGTTAATTATAGTGTTCAAGGGACTCGTGAATTGACGCGTCCCGGGTCACACTTTGCTTCCCGGCACATTCAGCTGCACGGTGCCGGCAGGTGATGTCGGACGCGGGATTCTCAATCTCGCCGGTTCGAGAATTCCATGGAGCGGATCGACAAATTGGAAAGGACATGGATCTGCCGTACGTAGCGATTAAACGGGAACCCGGCGCGGGAAATAAGAAGCCAGGAGTAACACCTCCTTGCCCGCCTGAAGGAACACCAACGGCAGACGGCCCAACAGGTACAAAGAGCTCAACGATATCTGGACGAGATCAACCGTGACATCGCGTCAGGGATGATCCCAAATACGGACGGGTATGCTCCGTCGTACAATATCTCGTCAAATCGGAACGGTTCCAGATCAAATCGGCCAATGGAAGATAACGATACAGTAGCCCCGCACAATTCACAGACCAAAAGGAGTGGACATGGGTTTGAAGAGCCAAACGTCCATCGCAGGCATCCATATGCCCGAGAACCCTCGCGAACCAACTATGATCGATATTAGTGAACGATTAAGCCTGTCGTTATAATTATTGTTTTATGCATTTAAATAGGTAGTTAGTTAGTTCATTTTTTGTTTTATTGTTGTATTTATGTAATTAAATAGATATTCAATTAACTTATTCCTTGTTATAAGGTTATGAATAAATAAATTAACAAAACGAACAATCTAAATTATAATCTGACGCCATAAAACATAAGCCCTGTTATAAGGCTAAGAACCTCCTTTTACTGTCGAAAATAATTTTCTTTTATTGTAGAAATGAACTCCCACAATATCCTACAGCACGAATTAGCCAAGGCCCAACGGACCGTCAAAGATTTCCATCGACAAATCCTACAACTGACGGCCGAGGTGCAGTTAATAAAAAGCACTTGGATGAAACCGAACAAGGCCAAGCATCTGTACCAGAAACTAACATCCATGCAAAAGGGTTGGGGTGATGAAAAACAATTTAACCAAAGCTTGAAGACCCAAATCAAGAGCTTAGAAGTGGCGCTGTCTGCGTGTCAATAAGGAGCAGCAGTGACCTACCCTCTAGTTTTCGCCCCAGCCCAATTAGCTTATCGTGAGGCTAATTCCACTACAAAGCCTGCAGCCAAGCCAACTAAACACCGTCCGGGTAGAGCTGAATGGGCCAAAAGATGCGTGAAGTGTGTGACAAATGTTTTTTTTAACTGTTGAATAAAAATTTGTGCATGTCGTATTTGAATAATAAATGTTTCTGGGTGTTAACAATTTGAAATTACATAGTTAGGCAATGATGTCACTCAGCCAGCCAGTCGTAATCACTGTTACAATTTCTTATCATCGGAAGGGGACAAAGATGACAAATCGCACATAGACCTTCTAACGGTAGTGCGTTGGACCCAGATTGACGTCGGTGAAATAGAACCAATGATAACAATGGTAACAATAATTGTCCTACTTCATCACAAAAGCCATATTTAGTATGACCTTCATGCAATGAGAAATGAACGGCACTAATATGCTCCCGGAGCGCTGGAATTGATTCGAGCGAATTGATTGGACGTCGGGCCAGAGCAGTTCCCACGTGGCGCTCACCTTTGGCAACCTCAAAGCCCATGGTTACAGTTCCAACGTTGCCTAGCAACGGGTAACCACTGGGAATAAGAGAGTTAATTTTTTATCTGGGGTCAAGGTTGTCAAAGACCATAACCCCACACGATGATTTTGGTGGGTTTCTGTGTGTTGATATTTTGAAGCTATATGGTTGTTACCCAGACAACCCCATACAAATATTTTCGCTTATCACTTGGCAACTGTTGCTAAGCAACGCTGGAACTGTGTTCGAGTGGGTGGATCGTCCGCAAAAAGTGAGCGCTATTACTAATGCTATAATTGACCGAACGATTCATGTGTCCAACGAGCAGCCGATAGAAGGCCTGTGCTCGGTTTCGCTGTTTAGGTCCCATTCTTCTTTTATTTCTTTCGAATGGTAATCTATGCCGCTGTTGGGCCAGCACTGAATCTTGTTTAAATGAATTGGATATAGCAGGCAAATACAACATGTAAATTTAAAATCAGACCCTTAAAACACCAACTAAACACCTAAAAATATGAGAAAGATACAATTAAAATATAAAAATTAAAAAAATTTAAAAAAATCAAAATAATAACAAAACGCACCAAGATCGGCACAAAATTAACATAAAAATAACAAAATAACATAAAGATTTGACCGAAAAAACGACAATTTATGTAAAAGCAAGGAGTTAATGAAAAAATTAAATTAAAATAAATTATTTTTTTGTTGGAAAAATTCAATTAAAAATTTAAGAAATAAATTGTCAATCTAAATCAAGAAAATAATAACAATTAAAGTTAGACATTACAAATAATCTCAAGGTCAAATTTTGTTTTATCGCATTAAAATTAACTCGCAAGGTTAGGGTCACAAAACAGGTATATATACCAATTCATTTTCGCAGATAATCAATCACTTGTGAGGGATCACTTTTCTATTAAAAAACTAATACGTTTTTTAGCATTGGATCACAAAGTATTTGGAGCCGAACGTATCGGACTGTTATTGACAAGCATTCTCGAAAACTATTGAAGTTAAGATGAATGATTATTATGTACCATGAAAGAGATGTAATGAAGTGAGGCAATGTAATTATGTATTATGAGCAATTATATGAGTCTGAGAATATAAATTGTGTTTTTCTGTCGAAATTTTTCCGGCCCACAGCCACACAAACCGCAAGTAATTAAACTCTTACATAATTACCGAGTGGTGTAAGTGCGGTTCATCCGCCAATAGCTCGTGCCCGTGACAGACCTCGCCATGCGTAACGACGGGCTCCAACGTCAAATCATTTTCACTTATAGGGGCAGTAGGGAGATCCGGAACCAGTCTTTTGGCTGACTCCCTTTCACCCAACTACCGAAAATTCGACCATATTTTGAAACATATCGTCCAAAATCATCACACCGAGTAGTCCAGTGGGCACTCTTAAAATCTAACATAAACATACATACACCTTAAGGTCAACTTTTGTTTAAAGGTAAACGGGCTTGCGGAAATCAATGCAACAGTCATGACGTTTATATTAATTATAATAATTAAAAACAAAAATTCTAGGTGTATTGATAGAGTACGGTACAAACCGGTATTGATAGAAGTTACGCATTGAGTCCGACAAAATCCTAATGAGATAGTGTAATTGAATCCTAGTATGCAAACGATAAATCAATAACGCTACGGTTAAGTAGAGCCGAATTACTATTAATGGCGGAGCCTAAAGTATGAATTTACAACCACCCCTAAGTTACGTTAGTAATATAAAAAAATGATCATCTTGAACCACCTAGGTATGAGAAGTATACGCCCATTAATTTAAACTAGAGTGATAAAATAATCAAAACTCGTGAAAATAATAACTGATTATCACCACGCGTCGGAATGTTGGCCAAGAGTATATGCGTAGAAAGTAACAACAATAAAATCTCAGAACTTACTTCAGACCAAGATTATAGTGAAATAATCAACCTGGATAAATTTAATAAAAATCAGCGACAAAAATAAATGTAGGAAAAACCATGAATAGATAACATCGAATAATATCTAACATCTCACTATACAAAGCATAAATTAAAGCAGCCATAAATAATAAAAAATCTATTCAATAACTTTATTTGATTACATGAACACCCAACTTGGGTTGACGACTCTTCACATATTCGGACCCAACGTGAGAAATCCTCTTGGAGAAACAGCGAATTAGACCCCATAGTCCCAGCCGGTCGGAATAATTGACATGAACCCATCCTGTTGTCGTCTCTGGGCAATAAACTAATGGTTAATACGAATGAAAACCTTCCGATTACGAGTTATCTAGTTTATATCCTAAGTAAAGATTAGAAAGTCGAGATCAATACCTGATACTCAACCTCGCCTGACAGATAAATGGAATTTAGCCGTTAGATTTCACTCATTTATTGAAACATACATAATAACGTGAATCCACTACAATATATAAGTACCTACAAATGTAGATTAATAATCACAGAAATTATATAAAATTACCTGACGTAAAATCACATTATTCCCAACTATGTCACTAAACGGTATATTCCTAGATTACCTAATAGCTACACGATGGCAATTTTGTGCACTACCACTAACATTTGAGCGGAACACGATATGGAAATCCCACCAAGTAGTTAGCAAAATACACTGCAGAGTTTATCATTTTAATCTATTCTTTAGTGATTTTGCAAAAGATATCCGTAATGTCACCTTAATAATTTACGATAAGATATTATTATTGCATAAGAATATATTACTTGGCAGCATTACACACTTGCACACTCCTTTGGTCACCAATACTAGTGACGTAACTAGCAGAGCGATGAATCACTATCTTGGAATTATTAGTAGAATTCATCGAAGCTGTACAAAATGGATTACAGAAAAAATAGAGAACAGCCTTCTCCCAGACTGGCCAATAAACTACGACCACGAGCAGCAGATGAATCATTCCAATTTCCATGAATATGTATATTACGAGCGGTGACGAATCACCTTCAGCTATTAGTCAGTTATATAAACACCCAATTTCATTCTGTCTGAATAATGTCAAATAGCAAAATGAACCGATCAATTCGAAGAGACATGATCCACCACGACGTCGGCCCCGTGGAGAAAGTGGAACCCCATTATGTTCAAGAAGATCACGCTTCGGGTAGGGACTAACTTAATACTTTTGTTTTTTAATTTTCTCTTAAATTATTATGATTATTTGATTAATAATAAAGTAATTTTTTTGTTTAAGTCATTGTGATTATTTGATTGATAATAAAGTAATTTTGTTCTTAAATCATTGTAATTGTTAACTTAAAAATAAAGTATGATGAAAACACCGATAATATCTACATTTACTAGTAGCCGGTACTGCCCGAAAACACTGGAATGATGACACTAGAACAACCCTCACGATCCCTAGCAGATTCGCCGGAAGATATTGTCAGGCGCTATGGGATCGCGTCTATTCTCTCTCCACGTACAGAACTCCAGAGTGACTCTATCGAAGCTCAGCATCGGATCGGGAGATTGAAGTGCCTAGTGTTGCCATCAAGAGAGAGCCCAGTCGGAATACGGCTCGAGAAATCAAACATGAGGCAGAATTCCAGCTCCAACAATACGAACATTTCGAACGTAAATACCGCTGGAAGGCATGCAACCAGCGCCGTAGGTTGGCAAGAATCAATGCCGACATCGCGAGTGGCCTCATTCCGAGTTCGGATGGCCATCTCCCCGACTATCAAGTGGCCTTCAATCTAGAGGATCCAACGCTCCTCAATATAAATGCTCTGGTGGACTTGGCGGTGCTAAGAAGTTATTACAACCCGAGATCTTGGACAACCTGAACGTTCGAGATGATGACCTCTCATACGCACGTCGTACGCTGCGACCGGAATCCCACGACCGCAATCACCGAAAGGAAATCCGGAAATGAACATATACTTTGTACATAAATCTATGTCGTGAAATAAATGTTTTTTTTGGGGATGAAGCTTCTGTCTTGTAAATTTGACCTGTAATAAGTATTGTAAATAATAAATTAATTGACTTAGAAAACTGGAAATTGAACTAGATTTGCTGCTTAAATAATGATTATTTGAAAATAAACAATAAAATTAAAATTACAAATTTAAATTTTCAAACGAGTTACGGATTATATTAACTAAACGACAATTTAATGAGTAATTAAAACAATGGGTTACTAAGAGAATTGATATCCATTCTATTATTTGCCGGAAAGGACGGCTTTAGTTATCAAAAAGTCATACCAATCCAATCTGTATAATTATTTTATTTGTGGTTATTGATTTCAATGACATGAGAGTTTTTATAAATGATTACGCATTAATATCGATATTGGTTTCCGTTTGTTGATGTGGATTATTGTATTATGAAATTGGTATGATGGATTAATCATTAACTCTAATTACGATTAAGCAATAGACGCGATAAAAGAAATCAGCAACGAACTCAGGAAGTTAAGGAAGGAGAACACTAGCCTCCATCAACAGTGCATTCAGCTCAGCCAAGAGCTACAAAGGACGAAAGCAACATGGGTAGAGCCTTCGCGGGTAAAAAAACTTTACCAAAGGCTAACGGCGGCTCAAAAGAGCTGGCAGGAAGAGAAGACATTGGATCAAGCCCAAAGAGTCCAAATCCAATGGTTAGGAATTGCCGTCGCGGCTAGCCAAGAGTGGAGTGCGGTCACTTATACCTTGGTGTTTGCACCAGCGCAAGTGACCTACCAAGATCTGAATCGGCCCAAGAAGTCGACCAGTGAGCCAAAGAGACATACGAGGCCCAGAAAGGCCGAACGAGAGCGCAGAAAGCGTCAAAATCAAGCCGACTGAACGTGAATGATTTTTGATACTTATTGATTTTTCGTGTATAAATAAAAATTTGTTTTGTATCTTAAATAAATGTTTGTGTCTTAATCTGATTATTATTAAATACGGACATCGTATGGTTAACAATGAGTTTTTTTTTCTTTTGAGAAGTGTTTTAGAAGTTGAAAGATTGGAAAGGAAGAAGGAAGTAAGAGAGCTAAAGGCAAGACGAGCATATACCTTCTATAGGTAGCTCGCTGAACCAGTTGTAGACCGGGTCTTAGCAGTTTTAGTAATAAAACTTATCTTTGACGGTCACAGAACCATTGGTTACAGTACCAACGTTGCCTAGCAACGGGTAACCAGTGGCAGTCAGGATAGCATTGTATGTATGGGGTCAAGGTTAAAATACCATGAACCCCACTCTGCTATATCATTCATCATTATTTCTATTCCCATAGTCCTTCTTATCGTTGTTCGTATTATCGATTTTTACCTTGGCATGTACACCCTTTGTTAAATTAAATGTCCTCACAGTATCTATGTTACCCTTATCTCTATTATAACTACTATGTTCCCTATTATTGTTACTAGCATTATCATTGTTACCATTATATGTATTATTCTAATCCATTATCACTGCTATTATTATTATTATTATAATTACCATTATCCTTACTATTATCATTATTATTATCAAGTTTTTGTAGGGATTCGTCCTTATACCTCAGCTTTGTGAAAATATTTTACTTATATAAAAATTTAGCCGTACTCCATCCTTATTTTACAGTTTTCTATAAAGTATTTTTGTTATTTCGGAGATTTTTAGCAGCGTTCCGCCCTTAGTTTACAGTTTTATGATAAATATTTTAATTATTTCCAAAAATTTGCGCAGCGTTCCGCCCATATTTTCCGTCTCAACTCAACATAATTTATTTAGTTCTTACATATTATTTAAAATATTCCTTTTCATGATTTTGGTCGTTCGGATTAATCTTTTTCCGATGGCTATTCATTTTAACTGTTGCAACGATTTCGGAATTTTCCCCTCTACCCTTTCCTTTTCTTCACATTGCATTTAATGAGTGCCCACTGGACTACTCGGTGTTAGTGATTTTGAGCCGATTGTTGTTTAAAGTTTTATGTCGATTTTATCGAAATTGAGTGCAAGAAAGTTGAGCCAAAAGACCCACCTTCGAGCTACCTCTTTCGCTTTTAGTTCAATGATTTGACGTTCTAGCCCGTCGTTACGCACGGCGAGGTCGATAGTTATCGATAGTTATGTGTGATTTTACTAACTTGCAATTTGTTTTGGCTGTGGGCCGAAAAAATAAATAAATATTACCATATAAATTGGGTAAAAGCTTCGATGCATAAAATTGTTTATTTGGCATTTCACATAGTAATCGTAAGTTCATTTGCATAAACATTGTTTACTCGCTTCATCACAAGTCATTTAACCAATATTGATCAATAAATTCATATTCTCGAACTCATATAATTGCTCATAACATATTGTCATTACATAGTTACATCCCTTCCTAACGCATTCACAACATCCACTCATGCTCACTTCGATAGTTTTTCCGATAGTGCTTTATAATAGTTCGAGTTCGTTCCGGACACTTTGTGATACAATACTGTTTTTTCTGATAAAAAACGTCAGAGTTTTTTACTAGAAAAAGTGATCCCTCACAAGTGTTGGGCCAGAACGTAAACGGCCTTGAGGAATGTTTAAATGGATCGGTAACACACACGCAAATATAACATGCAAATTTAAATAAACCTATTGAAACCCTATCAAATATGAGAAAAAAGAGAATTAAATATAAAATAATAAACATAAAAATAAATTAAAATAATAACAAAACGCACCAAGATTCGCACAATACCAACACAAACATAACAAGAAAACACAACAAATTCGACAAAAATTGATAAATTAATAAAAGTTCATGAAAATGAAACTTAAATCAAAAAAATTGAATTAGTAATAATTCAATAAAAATTCTAAATGAAAAATTATTAAAATAAATCAAAAAATAATAAATTAAAGAATAGAATTCACTAGAAAATAACAAGGTCGAATTTTGTTTTACTGCATCAAATTTAACATGCGAGGTTAGGGACAGAAAATAGGTATAAATACTGATCCATTTTCACATTAAACTTAACCATTTTTAAACCGGTTTTCAAACCATAAAACCATTTTTGAAACTATTTTCAAAGCTATTTTTGAGCTAGAATTTTGTTTAAAAATCTACGTTTAGAACTTACTTTTAGGTGAGAATTAGTTTATTTGGAGCTCTCTCTCCGCGTCACATCCTCGCAACCTCGGTAGAGCTCTGCTGGGATGTCGGCGTGGGGGGAGATGCATTTTTATGCTGTTATGGTTTTATTTGGACAAGTAATTTTGTATGTTGATTATTTAATATGTTAATAAATATTTATAATATTAACTACTGTTTTTCATGCATTTAATAATATTAATTAACCTGTCGAAATTTTTCCGGCCCACAGCCAACACATATTGCAAGATAGTAAAATCCACATAGTACAGAATTGTGTAAGAGCGTGGAAAATCGCCAATGATATGTACCCGTGAAGACCCAGCGTGCGGAACGCAGGGGTCGTAACGTCAATATTATCCTTATAGATGAAACGAGAAATAAGGAAGAGGTCTTTTGGCAGCTTCCTCGTTTCTCATTTCTGTAAAATCGACCTAAATTTCTATTACACATGGCTCAAAATCACCACACCGAGTAGTCCAGTGGACACTCATTAAATATAATATAAATACAATATGCGCTTAAGGCCTATTAAAGGGAAATGATACGGGGATAAATTAAATTGAAATCGTTGATATAGCTAATTTGGATTAATATTTTGAAATAAATTAGATAAAAATTATTGGATAATTAAATTAAATTTACATTTTGAAATAAATCAGTAGAAATCATTAATTTCATCGATTAAATTAAATTAAGTTATTGCTCAAAAATAAAGTAAAAAATTTAAGTGATTCATGAAATTATTATAATTTAGAACTAAAGTAATTAGTGAGTAAAAATAGGGAATCCATTAAATTAGATTATTATAAATTAGTGATTAAAAGTAAAATGATTATTGAGTAAGAATAAGTATATCAAATCCCATTAATTGAAATAATTACTAAGAAAAATTAACGTAACAAACAAAATTTTCTTTAATGTAATCTGTGGATTAAAACTAAATAATGACATCTCATTGACTAACAGTAAATTAAATCGTTCAGTAAGCTAAAGAAAGTTGTGGTTAAACCGAGTAATTCCTCAATTAATTTGAACAGAAGTAAGATAATGGTTTGATAAAAATCCAGTAAATTTTTTAGTAAAGCTTTGATTCAGTAATTAAAAAATTCTTTAAATAATTTATTAAAATAAAGTAACCGATTACCCAAAGCAATTTTATCGTTTAAACCAATTTTAAAGTAAAATAAGTAAATCGAGTAAAATAGTTTGTTAGTTAAATTAACACAGTTATGGATCAAAACGACGGTAATACAGCGATAACGAAACTGATTAATTAAATACAAAATCCTTTCTTTAATAGCACAAATATGGGGACTAAAAATAGAGAAATTAAAGATAAAATAGAACAGGGGATTGCTTAAAATCAAATAAATCGATTAAAAATTGAACTAACTAAAAATATTGCTAAGGATGAGAGATGAGCATCATGGAAAAAATCAATAGGTAAATAAATCAAATGATTAGAATCAAATTCCAAGTTACAATGAATCTGCAGTTAACGACAGGAGAGTCATGAATTTATTCCAGCAGTGTTAACACTCCATCCTTTTGAAAAAATCCAAATTCTAGTCATAGTAGGGATAAACCCTTTTCCGAGCGAGGCCATAAGACATTGGATGCGTAACAAATATAAAACGACTGAAATTTATTCCGACGAATCTTCAGATGATTAATCCGACATCCACTGCGGAAAGTAACCCTGAACATCCTATAACCATAGTAAATTCGCAGACAAAATTTAAAGGGCTAACCTTGCTAGAAACCATCAAATTCACGGTAGATAAAACCAATTTCCAGCTGACCATATAGCAGATCGTAAGATAGACTAAATAGTGTAGTAAATATCAGATAAACAGGATGTGTAAGATAAACTCACTAAGTTGTACAGCTACGCGAGAACATTGAATAGTCGACCTTCGACAAATCAATAAACAGTCAAGTCAATGAATTAGCATTTCCGACCGGATATAATATCGACCATTATCAAATACCATATTGTAAATAACCAAATATAATATTCATCTGATCTAAATAATATTATAGAAAAATCAATGGAATTTTCGTGTGAATCGACAACAAAATTCAGAATGCCTTCAAGTGGAGAAGGGTCAAGGACAATGGCTCCTACATCTAATGGTAATTTATTACAATATTATTTATTCCCATTTGATTATCATTGAATAAATTTATAGATACTCTCAAACAACCTTTTTGATAAAATTCCAAAATAGCGTTGATTGTAATATTCCTTGAATGATTTTATCTATTCACACTTAGTTATGATCGAATTATTAAATGAATCCGACGATAGTACATTTAACGTTTTAGTTTGAAGATAATATCGTAAATTATAATGCGTAAACCCCATAATCTATTTTTAACGTAAAGCATCAACATTAGCCCACGATTCCGAGCAGCAGGTGTGAGTAGCGCTAAGAGAATGCATTCAGGCAAGCAATATTAAGATGAGGATCGGTTGATATTGATGAGTTTAATATGATCGAATAGGATTATCCTTAATGAATTTCGTCCGTTACACTTAATCGACAAACTCTCCGAACCTAGTCAACGAGCCGTAACACAATGTCCCTTACTCGCAAATCACTTCTCAAGCCAATAGCTGATAGGGAGCTGGAAAACACTAGACCACGACTAAATGGCTATTTGAACCTATACAACTCTCATAACACCCAGTTGTTGACACAAGGATGGGAAGCGAGTTAGAAAACACTATGACGTGACGAATTGTGAAGACGCCTCACACGTGAACAACAATTGATGATATCTTGATTTAGCCACCAACGCCACGATTTCCTTTGCTGATCGCTGGAGATGGGCATGGGCCCAGCACCGCCTGGAAAGATGCCCGGATTTCCCACCATCGAGTTTCCTCGATCGGGATAATGTGGGTGGAGGGACGTATACTCAATGGACCCCGTCAACTGAAATCCACCAACAGGCCCGGCAACAATTGGAGAGTTTAGTGGCTCAACAACGCGACCTAAATGAGCAGGTGACCCGAGCTCGCCAGTACCTGGCAAACGTAGAGGAGGATTTGCGGGCGAGTCGGATCGCCGACTCCTACTGGCATCCTTGCCAGATCTATCCAAGCCAGATTCCCTCGAGCAATGCGGCTCGGTCCCGCAACACGAGAAGGCCAGTGATGTCAATCGCGGGCTACACCCCCGAAGAGTGGGTGGCAAGCCGATTCCCCTGAGGAAACTCCAATTGTCTTCTTCCATGATTTGTGATTACATCCTAACACTTGTTATATAGAATTGAGAACTTCCGTATCAACGTGGAATTCTGCTGTTACTTGTTTATAAATGTTTAAAATAAAAGTCGCAAACTATGGTTATTTATTTTTTTTTTTGAGAAAACTTTTCTTACGATTGTGTTTAATACCATGCTAAAATGACGTAATCATACTCCGATCTTGAATTACTTTACTTAATTTTATTTTATATTAGTGATGGAAATTACTCAGGTGTTGCAACAAGAATTGTCTCGAGCTCGGCAGGACAACCAATCACTCTATCGACAAGTCCTACAACTCACGAAGGAGGTACAGCGGGTAAAAGCTACTTGGGTGGACCCAGCCAGGCTAAAGACAACCTACCAACGCCTAACAGCAGCTCAAAGGGGCTGGGCAGAGGAACGTCAACTCAATCAAAGCTTACGCACCCAAATCAGAGGATTGGAATTCGCCCTGGCAGTCTGTCGGGAGGGGGAGGCAGTAACATACCCACTCGTCTTCGCCCCGCCCCAGATGCCACCCAAAGATCCGCAAGCTACAAACCAGTCCGCCACCCCATCCATAAATCGTCGGCCGGGACGCAAGGAGCGTGCCCGACGTCGAGCAACACAGCTCCAAACCCATTAACTCATAAATACTACGTGTTTTGTTGATTTAAATAGAGTAGTCGTATTCATAGTCAATTTGTCTCTTACATACATTTGTATGCCAGCGTTATCATAAATATTCGCATCACGTCACCGAACCTCATTTTCCACAGCTAAATAAGAATCTAAATCTTGAATTTCTACTAGGGACAGAGCAAAGCGAGCGCAGGTCTTCTATCGACAGCTCGTGAACCCGAGGGTTGTCCGAGCAATTACAGTACTAGCGATAATACTCAATTTTTGCGGACAATCCACCACTTGAACACATTACCAACGTTGCCTAGCAACGGGTGCCAAGTGGCAGTTAGCATCTTTTGTATGGAGTTACTGGGGCGACTACAGGTTAATTCAAACAAAGGACGAAACCCCGTAACCCACCACAAGTGATATATTTTCTGCGAAAATGAATTGGTATTTATACCTGTTTTGTGACCCTAACCTTGCTTGTTATTTTTAGTGCGATAAAACAAAATTTGATCTTGAAATTATTTGTGTTATCTAACTTTAATTTTTATTATTTTCTTAATTTAATTTGACAATTTATTTATTAAGTTTTTAATTGGATTTTTTCAACCAAAAATATTTTATTTTAATTCAATTTTTTCATTAACTCTTTGCTTTTACATAAATTGTCGCTTTTTCGGTCAAATCTTTATGTTATTTTGTTATTTTTATGTTAATTTGGTGCCGATCTTGGTTCATTTTGTTATTATTTTGATTTATTTTTATGTTTTTTAATTTTATATTCTAATTGTATCTTTTTCACATTATAAGGTTGTTTATTTGATGTTTATTGGTCTGATTTTAAATCTGCATGTTATGTTTGCGTGCTATTTCCAATTCATTTAAACAAAATCCATGTCCTGGCCCAACATATCGATAAAAATTCTAATTTTTGTCAACTATCTTGATTATTGGTCAAGTGTTATTTAAATTTCATGACATGGGTTGACCTTATGTTTTATTATTTATTTTCCATGTTAGTTACTGAAATCACATTTTTATTTAATATTCATTATTCTTAATTTTCATTTATATCTCTTAAGATTCGTTGCATTTTCGCGCCCTTCCCGTTCACCCATTTACCTAATTTTGATCATAAGGTTGAAATTGTGTTTATGTGTTTTCGGACGAAGGAAGAAAGTAGAGTAGCCAAAAGACTACCATCCGATCTAACCAACGCCCCTATAGGAAAGCATTATTGACGTTTAGAATGCGTCGTTGCTCACGACTGGACCTCCACAGGCACAGATTATACCTTGAGGAACCGCTATTATACAATTCCTCATATTTTAGGGTTGTTTACTTGATGTTAATAGGTCTCATTTTAAATCTGCATTGCTATGTTCGCGTGCTATTTCCGATCCATTTAAACAAATCCTTGTATTGGCCCAACACCAGTATTGATCATTCACGTTCGTGTCCTTTTACTTCATGGTTTAAGTGTTTCACAAAACTTATATTCATCCGATATCATTTGAAATAACCTGTCGAGTTGGGACTTCTATCGTAATTTGTTGTTGTTCCACCGTTTACCATGATTCCCATTGCTAGAACTATATATACCGATCTGCTTGAGTAAATTCATTCTCAATTTTGACTGTTAAAAGTCTTAATTCAGGTTAACAGAAAGCTACGATATTTATCTTTGAAAGAATCACGACTCCAAGTACACTTACGAAGTAAAGTTTCTATATGGGCGTGATGTCTGACAAAGCCTGCTTGAGAATTTTGCACTATATTGGTTAATGTTATATAAGAAATAATATTTTTTGAACTATTAAATATTCGCATCGATTATCAAAATTTGAACTATGAGCATGCAAAAATCGATGTATGAAATCAGAAAATTGGTGAGAGAGCATGAATAATGATTTCAATTTGATACCGAGTCGAGTTTCACATAAGAAAAAATCGCTAAAAGAAATCCAATCCGAGATCTAATCGTCACCAGTGAGCAACTATCTAGACATCTACCAAAGTAATGA
This sequence comes from Schmidtea mediterranea, assembly GCA_022537955.1. Lineage (NCBI taxonomy): Eukaryota > Metazoa > Platyhelminthes > Tricladida > Dugesiidae > Schmidtea > Schmidtea mediterranea. Next base: position 22,213,721 of record CM039680.1, on the reverse strand, counting down.
AGAACGTCAAGAACTCATGTTTGACATTGTCGTGAATTTCTAACCATAAAGATTCTACACCGCGGGAAGTTATGGTGCCAATGATAAACTTTTAATAGGTCTCAGAAACTTAACAACACCCCAGAGTAATAAAAAAAATCTGTTTGCTTGTGCTGATTGGTCAGGAAGCCGAAAATTGGCTTCATGAAAGTCATAGCAGAAAAGAGGAACGTGCAAACCATTTATATTCACACGAACGAATCCTGCAAGGTATTTTTCTTGCGAGTGATAAACAAATTTTTTTACTTATTAACCAGCCAATCGCACGAGATTATATAAATCAGACACGAAGGGCATCGTCTTATTTTTAATTAATCATGCTGCCTGAAGGACAACGAAGCTTCAGTAGTTGAGTTGACGTAGTGTGGATACATCTGCGCCTCAGAAAGAGGCTTACAACGCCGAAAGATGACGAAGACAAAGGACTGACACGCGTGATGAGTGCTGTGGAGCCTCCGGAGAATATATCCGATACAAATTCATTGTTTTATGATTAAGATATGTCTGAGTTTTGGTCCGTACGTGAAATTTATCTCCGCTAAAACGGCGAGGAAACTCTTGAAGCAAGATTTAGAAATCGAAAGTAAGATCGAATGGCCCGAAGAGAGACGAATAATCGAGGCTAACAAAGGGATGCGTGGATCAATAAACACTCATTATCGATGAAAAATGTATTTTATCTTCAGTAAGCTAATTAGAATATGCGATTCACATCCCAAAATTGTCCAGTTTCCAGCCCGGTCCACATCGGTCTATCAACTGGCCCATAAACTAGTACCGATGAGAGGCCGGCATCAAATCGATGGTTTCCGAATTGACGATCATGTAAAATGCCCCACAAGGAATTCAAACCGAACATCAGAAGAAGCAGGCTCAATGCCCGCAGATTTGCGCACTGAAAACGGCGTTGTCGGTAAGTCAAATAGAGAAACCTTGTCAGGTACCTCTAGTCTTCACTCGGCTCAATTAGCCTACCGAGGACAGATCGCCGCAACAACGTGAGAAGCGAAACGGAAAAAAACCTAGACCGTAATGCCGCAGATGGAACAGGTATCTCCAATTGATTTCAGGACACTGATATACGATCAACTCAAAATTCTGTGTCAGGAATAATTAAAATTAAGCCTAAAGAACGGAAACCCAACGACAAATGATGTTAATTAAATAGTAGAGGAAAGGGATATAGTTAAGTGCAGTCCACAATGGTATATGCCTGTTTGCAGTATATTGGACAGTTTTAGATCTATCCAGGGTGTACATAGAACTTCAAAGTACTGTTAGCAACTCTATTAGCTAGTCAAGGAAATTGAAAATTAAATCGGGCATAAACCGTGGACCCAGAGGTGTGTTAGGGCCTTAACGGTTTGCGTTTTAGTGATCTTACCTTTGGCTGGTATGCACCCAATTGATAAATTACAAACGTTGCTTAGCAACGGGTTTGTTAAGCGACAGTAGTTAAAAGCAGCTAAATAGGTCATTAACATTTCGCCCGAAATACTAACAATATTCATAAAGCAGGAGCATGAGAAGGCCAATAGTCCTTCGCTTATAATAATTAATCTTTTGAGTTTTTTTACTATTCCTTTCAAAACCTTTATCTATAAAGTGCATATTACACTGATTATTACATTAAGGGATGAGAAAATATTATGAACGGGTTTCACAAATGATTGCTATAATTATGCACAATTGACTGACTTAAATTGATATACTTTTTTTGTCACATCAATCAAATAATAAACATTAAAATAGAACTGTAAACAATAATATTATATTAAAATTAATGTCTTTTATGTTCAGCAGATCGACTTCTACTGCGGGTTTTATTGGTACTTTTCTTTTTCTTAGAAATAGATTTCATATTAGGTCCTTTAACAAATGCCCAATCAACATTGACTTTTTCGCCATACATTTCAGCTCCATTCATTGTTTTTAAAGCATTCTGAGCTTCAGCAAATGTTTCATATTCAATTAAAACATATCCCTATTTTATATTAATTTATCACGAAAAATTTTATTTTACTTTAATGTAACCAGTGCGTCTATCAAAATTCATATGTAAATTTTTGATTTCCCCGAACTCTGAAAATTTATCTCTAACATCTTCTTCAGTTGCTTCTTCATGAATATTACGAATAAAAATAATCCATCCTTCAACAGCTAGAAATTTAATTAAATTTGAAATTCCTAAAAATTCATACATCTTTGGGGACCAGGTCCTGTAACATCATCATTATCACTTAGCGCCTCAAATTTAGTATTGCGATCATGTCGCTGTTCTATTCATAAGTTAAAATAAGTGAAATATTTAATTATATATATTACCGCTTTCAAATCCTCTTCCTTTTCTACTTTTAACATTTTCCTTTAATTCAATTATTTTTTCTAAAAATATTTGCTTCAAAACTCTATAAAATTTGAAAAAATATACCGTCCCCATCAATGTCCATAACAGTTTCTTCTTTTTCAGCATCAGCCATTTGGAATTTAAATTTATTGTAAGTTAAAATAATTAAACAAACTTATTATAGATATTGTGTTCATTAATTTTTTTAAATATATTCTAAAAATGAAAAATAATAGTTATATAAAATACAATGATCTATCAAAATTATTTCAAAAAAATTAAAATAATTAATTTTTTTAGTAAACTGAAAAAGCATATAGAAAAATTTATTGTAATTAAAAATATATTTATTTAAAATAATAATGTTAATTAGAATAATTAAAATAACGAAATAAATCAGTCATTGTTAATACGTAATCATTTTTTAAATTAGTAGACTTACTTATTTTGTATTAGGTGTAAGCGCATCATTTAATTTTTAATTAAAAATTATTGTTAAACAATGCTCGGGATTTTCACTTTTATTTTAATTTATATTACAACTTTTTCTTTAGCAGTTGATAGATCCAATTTCAAAACATGCAGCCAGAGCAGGTTATTATGTTTTTCGATTATGATTTCACTATAATCGTTATTTAGTTTTTGTAAAAGGCAAAGAGAATATCAACCTAGTGATGGGGATTGTGTTGTTAATCCTAATACCATTATCGTGCAGCCAACCAAACTAATTAGTGAAATTTATTGTAAAAATGAAAATACTCATTATTTTATGGATTTATACAAGCTAAAAGGACATCTATTTAGATTAAAAATTTCGGAAAAATTTCCAATTCGAAAAAGATTTGAACCATCGATTGGAGATGTTTTAGTTTCTGAGCCGATTGAAGATGCATTCATAATTAGCAAAGACACAGAAAATAACATGATTTTAATAAAAGGAAATGACGACGAGAAAGCCATATTGTATTTGAATCCATTTAAATTGGACATGTATCTAAAAGATATTCCTCTACTTAGTGTTAATTCGAGAAACTTATTTAAATTTGAAACAACGAAAGTGAAAACTTCCAAACCAGAATCGACAGAAAATACACCTAATAATACAGATGAAAGTAAAGAAGAATCCAAAACCGAGCAAACTGAGCCAGAGGAACAATCATCGAGTGAAATGTTCAAGTCTCACACAGACAGTCGTCCATTTGGTTTGACATCAGTCGGATTGGATATAAGTTTGCCCGGATTTCAATATGTCTATGGAATTCCAGAACATGCCGATAAGTTTGCTCTACGCAATACTGACGGATCTGATCCCTACAGATTGTACAATCTCGACGTATTCGAATATGAAGTCAACAATCCAATGGCATTATATGGATCAGTGCCGTTAATGTGGGGTCATAATGGCAACGAAACTGTGGGAATATTCTGGAACAATCCCACTGAAACTTGGATCGATGTTCATTCGAGCTTGGAAAGTCTGAATACCTTCAATAAGATTCTCAATTTTGTCAAGCGAACAGAAATCAAAGCCAAAGTCGATACTCATTGGATGTCAGAAGCTGGAGTTATTGATTTATTCCTCATGATGGGGGAGACGCCATCAGAAGTATTCAAATATTACGGTAAGTTGACAGGAACAACCCCGTTACCGCCACAATTCTCTTTGGGCTATCACCAGTGTCGATGGAATTACAATGACCAGAAGGATGTTGAATCTGTCGACCGGCAAATGGATGAGAACGATTTACCATACGATGTGATTTGGCTCGATATTGAGCATACTGAGGATAAGAAATATTTCACTTGGGATAAAATCCGATTTCCTAATCCAAATGAAATGGTTGACAATCTCGATGTAAAAGCCAGAAAGCTGGTGACAGTAATCGATCCACATGTAAAAAGGGTAACCGGCTGGTCATTGTATGAAGATGGTCTTAGTGTTGACGCATACATCAAGAAATCTGATGGCAATACCGTTTATGAAGGATGGTGTTGGCCTGGTTCGAGTGTTTGGCCGGATTTCATCGAACCACGAGTACGAGAATGGTACTCGAAGCATTTTCTAACGTACGAAGCAAGTCGAGCAAATAACACGTTTTCCTGGAACGATATGGGGGAACCGTCGGTATTCAGTGGTCCGGAAATTACAATGGAAAAAGTAAGTATATTTGTTTATTAATTTTTATCAATAATTGCCATAAATTTCGATGAGTTGAGAAGTTGAAAAATCAATAATAAAATTTGGGAATACCTGCATAAATTTCCCATTGGTCAATTTTTAGTTCCATTGCGCTTTCTGAATCTGTTACCGAAAATGCACGCCCAAATCACGGGAAATCCAAGATTAACAAATATTGCAGTCAGTATGTAAATCGCTTTGGGACTAGACATTTCCAACTCGGGATAAATGTTATCTTAACAAAATATAAATAATCAAAAATTTAATAACATCATGTTGATGTTTGATCTAATGTCATGTGTGACGTCACATTTCTAAAACACACCCAGTAAACGCGTCACGTCATTTATGGACGGCCCTTTGTGTCAATTGTATTTTAAACAGGCTATTATATTAAAATATATACTATTAAATGAATATATTGTTTGGGTATGTTTTAGGTTACCAAAAATTTAATGAATTTTTGGGTAGGGTCTCTAAATTGTCATAGCAACAGTCACAAAATTAAATGAGTTATGAAATTATTTTTCCACATAAGCCATTTTGGGTTAATTTTTTTTTTACAATATCTAATATTAACTTCAAATTTATCTGTTTATGCTTATTATTTTCATTCATTATTAGGTTTAAAATAAAATGCAAAGAAAATAACAAAACAACTATGATAAAATCCCCATACTTTTCCATATCTTTATTTATTCTAACGACCAATCGATACTGATGATTTTTTATACTTTCTACTCGCCATTTTCTTTATTTTCATTCCCATCTTAGTAAGAGCATTTTTCATATTTGATATATTAGTCATTAAAGAATAATAATATATTAATGATTTTCTGATAATATTGACTTAATTTTTAAAATTCAAAATCAATTATAATTTGTATTTATTATTTTAATTCGGAATATATTTTTCATATAAAAATAGGTTATTTCTGAAATATGCCAAGCAACGATAAACATTTACCATTTTGAGCTTTTACTTAAAGGAGTTCTATCTGAAAAATCATTTGTTTTTATAGCATGTTATTTCTATTGAAAATCTGCTACTTTCCTGGTTTTATTATTATTGTGATTCCTTTCTTTTTTCTCTCACAATTACAAAGCAGGAAACCACCTTTTATTATACATGTTCGCAATCAGTAAACATTGGGAAAATCATTACTATGTTCAAAAATGACAATTTGTTTTTAGCACGTCACTTTTAGAGCATAGTTTCAATATAATTCGCTTAGAAATTAAACAAAATCTGCACACCTGTAAAACACCTGCAAAAGCTTGTTTCGAAAATTCATGGTAATATGAAAAATATTGATCGGTAAAGAAATAAAGGAAATTAAACCTATCGCGACAAGATTGACATTTATAAACTATAAAAATTTTCAATGACCACGATTTAAACCAGATAAATATTATTATTGATTCTCTACTCGATATTTAGAAATATATCAATTTAATTAATTGAAAATTAAAAATCGTTAAATCGACTTTTATTTGATTTAAAGTATTTTTGAATCCATAAGCAAATTTTTATTTTAAATTAAATTATTTGAACATAATTATCGATGAGCAGAAAAATTAAATAATCAATTCTATTAAAAGATTTTATATTAAAATAATTAATTTTAAAGTAAAAAGTAAAAATATAATGAAATCCATATAAATAAATGCCGAAATACATTATAATGGCTTATTTCTAAATCTAACAGATGTGGCGCTAATCTATAACTGAAATGGTATAAAATAATAGATTGGCGGAATTTATAAACGCGCTCTGATAACTTGTGATTTTTTTCATATATTACATAACTCTAAAACTTTAAATTCGATAAAACTGTATTTTTCTAAAAAAAAAATATTTTCAAAAGTATTTTAAATGTTTTTGCTAAGTATTATTAACGTAAAATTTTCTAAGATTTTTTTTTAGAATATTACAAGTTAAAATTAAAAGAAGTAAAATTGTTTATGAGTACTATTTTTTTAATTTCTAAAAATAATCATTTGGCTACCTAATTTAATTTTTTTAACCTAATTTTATTTATCGAAATCAAAATTAATTTTAGTTTGTATAATTTAATTAACAATCATCAGAATTAATTTAAATCGATCTTATTTAATTAATAATTTTAAAAAGTCTAATTTAATTTATAATTGATTTTAGTCAGACTTACTAATCTCATATCAGTTAAAATAATATAAATCGTCTAAATTTAAAAATTATATAACAATTCAAAAAATACAAAATGACTGCTATTATCAAAGGGGTATAAAAATAAAAAGATTAAATTAGATTGTTAAAAAATAATCCTGGTTGTGTTACAATAAAAATGACTGCAAAAAAAATATTCGATCATTTCACTACACTTTTTTGCATTGGATGGACTTGGATTTTTGTCTGATGTGATTTTTACGTTTAGCTGTTTGCGATGAGATAGTTTTTGTTTCTTTTCATTAAGTTCGCTGTTTTGATCTTTTAAGTTTTCAGACTCAAAACAAAAAATATTTTACGATTAAAATGATTAAAATAATCTTTGATTATTGAAATAATAATTAGTAAAATATTTTACTTAATTATTGATTTTATAAAAAATAAAATAATAAGCACACAAAATTTATTGATCTCATTTAAATTTATTCATAAAACCCGATAATAGTTAATCAGTAGATAAAATATGAAAAATTTAACCAATCTAAAAAAACGATGATTTTGATTTCTTAATCGGTTATAATAATCGTTTTCTACATATTATGCGTTGAAAAACTAAAAACTTTATTTAAATTTATAGATTTAAATTTTTATTACTTTCCAAATAATCATTACACTGACATTCCTCTGTTTGGAATTGTAATAATCCAATATGTATATTCATCCATGGATTTATATCCAATTGATTCAGGACGCAATTCATTTGGGAAAATGGGAACATAGAGACGTGCATAATGTTTATGGTTTACAAGTTCACAGAGCTTCTTGGGAGGGTCAGGAATTAAGATCTAATCATAAAGAGAGACCTTTTGTTCTCACCAGAGCTTTTTTTGCTGGCAGTCAGAGGTACGGTTCAGTGTGGACCGGGGATAATACAGCATCATGGGAACATTTGAAAGTGTGGATTATATTAATGAATTTCCACCAGATCCTCATTATTTGCATAGATCGCTACTCCGATGCTTTTAAGTTTATCAGTAGCGGGATTGACATTCTGTGGAGCTGACGTAGGAGGATTTTTCGGTAATCCCGATACTGAATTGCTTACCCGATGGTATCAAGCTGCAGCTTTTCATCCGTTCTTTCGGGCCCACGCGCATCTTGACACGAAACGTAGAGAGCCATATTTATTACCCAGTGAAAATGTCAAAATTGTTCGGTAAGCAAGTCTTTTATTTCGTTAATACATTTTAATTTCAAATATTATAAATTCAACAAAATCGTGGCTAATTTTTTGATAATTGACATGGATAAATATTTCCAGCACTTCATATTCTTTTTGATAATAATATTAAATAATAATAATATTAATAAAATTTTATTGAAAAAAATTTAATTGTTATAATTTTTATTATTATTAATGATTATTAGTAATATTTTTTAATATTAATATTATTTATAGTTTATAATATTATTTATTTTTATTATTATTAATGATTATAAGTAATATTTTTTAATATTAATATTATTTTTAGTTTATAATATTATTATTTATTTTTATTATTAATTATTATTATTAAATTTTTTTAATTTTTAACATTATCGATATTATTCTTATTAATATTATTATTATTAAAAAAATTATTGTTAACATTATCGTTATTATTCTCATTAATATTATTATTTATTTTTATTAATATTTTGTATTAATATTAATAATATTTATCGTTTTTAATATTATTATTATTAAAAATTTTTATTTTTTATTATTAATTATTATTATTAATTATTTTTTTAATATTTTGTATTTTTAATATTAATATTATTTATCGTGATGACTTTCTCTCCGTTTCACATGTGAATACAATGTTTTTATGTAAACTGTTCATAAAATGCAAAAACGGTTCTACATGTTTCTGGTTTTCAAATATAAGAAAAATATCATCCACATACCTTTTATAAACAAAAGGTTTTTCAAATTGGAAAGAAGCAATTTTCTTTTCCAAACTAGCCAAAAATATTGATGCCATCGTTGGTGCTAAAGGGGGAGCCATAGCGACTCCATCTATTTGTTGATACCATTCATCATTGAAAAGAAAATTGACATTTGAAGTAGCAAATTCAAGAAGTTTTCGAAATGCCCTTCTACCCAAAATGTGATGTTCCAAATCATTTTCATTCCACAGCGCACAGCATAAGTCAATTGTATCAACCAGTGGTACATTCGTAAACAAACTACAAACATCAAACGAAACCATAACATCATTCATACTTCGTTTTTGTAGCTTTGCAATACAAGAAACAAACTCAAAGCTATCCTTACATTCAAACTCTGATCGCATTAACGGTTTTAATAATCCATCTAAAAACTTTGCTATTTTATACTGGGCAGTACCATCCATCGACAAAACTGGTCTCATAGGTACACCATCTTTATGGATTTATGGTAGCCCATATAGTTTAGCTGGCTGCGATCCTATTGGACGAATAGATAAGGTCATTGGATCCAAAGATTAATGTGCAAAGTGCTGTGACTACGAATGTTTTGAATGTTTTTAAATAGTTTACGTATGTTAAATCATGTTTGTTTTTTTAATATTATTAAAATAATTGAAAATTTTAAATTACATTAATTTTTAAAAAATTAGAATAAGTAAAAAAAAAATTTTAAATTTTAAATTAATTTAAAATATATTTTTAAAAATATTTATTTATTAAAAAATTAAATTAATAAAAAATAATTTGTTTAAATTAAATGTTAATTCATAATATTTTTAGTTGGTTTTGAGTACCTGAAGATGATAGCTGTGCTATCGAAATATATCGTACGAAAGGTTTTTTATTGGCGTTATCTTTTAATTATTATTATTAATTATTTTTTTAATATTTTGTATTTTTAATATTAATATTATTTATTATTATTTATTTTTATTATTAATTATTTTTATAAATTATTATTATTAAAAAATTTTATTTTTAACATTAATTTTTATTATTATTATTACTATTATTATTATTATTATTATTATTATTATTATTATTATTATTATTATTATTATTATTATTATTGTTAGTAATATTTTCATGTTGTAAATAATTTCGTTGAATTAAACAAAAAGTAAAATTTTTGACGTTTCATAAATTGTCAGATATTAGTGACAGTAATGCAATTATTGACGAACATATTGAACCACATGTGCATTCTCAATAGACATTCATTCTGTTTGGATTAGATATAATTCTTGGAGCTTTTATTATAATACCTTTTCTTTTTAGTTTTATATAATTGTTGACTTCTACTAGAAATATCGGTTCTAGCTATTCTATTCAGATGTCTTATTAAATCCGATTAATTACAATTACAATCGTTTCACACAATTTATAAAAACAAATAATATTGAATGCTTACTGCGCCCAATGTTTTAAATATCGGAACTGTTTTTAGTGACTCGGGATAACGCTGATCTTGAATCCCACCAATTAATATTCGGGGAAAATTTATCAAAAGATCTGAGAACACATTCATTTTGTGTTTTGGTATAAAAATGGATTCCATTGATTGTATGTAGTAAACCTATACTTTCAAATCTTGCTAAGCCAACTTAAATCTTCTCAGATATTTGTAATCAAAATGTAAATCCCTCATTGTAATGGATCGAAACCCACTTTTAAAAATGGAAATTTTCCGTGACTCACCTGAAAAGTAAATATACAATGCTTAAAAACCATTTATTGAAAATAGTACATAATTTTCAGTCATATGGAAATTAATTTCAAATTACTAAATGATTATTAAATTATTAGATCGATTATTAAATTAATAAAACATTATTGTGGTCAATTAAAAATTTCTACTTGATATTTACTACTAATTACTCAGAGAAACCTTTGGTATACTCTTTTTTTTTCAACTCCACTTTTCGCGATCAATCCATTTTCCCGGAAATTATTTAAATTAGTTTTAAATGATTATTTTTTTATTTTAAACCAATCAACTCCCACTAATGATAACAATAATACTTTTATTCAGTAACTCTCTTCAAGAACGCTACAAATTGTTGCCTTACTGGTACACCTTATTTTATCAATCTGAAACATCAAATGCTCCTGTTTTGTCACCAATGTGGTTTTATTTCCCTTCAGACAGTAATAATTTCCACATTGACGATCAGTTTATGATAGGTCCGTCGATTCTCGTTAAACCCGTTACTGATCCCGGTTCATCGACCATTGACGTGTATTTGCCTCCGGATTTGTGGTACTTGCATTCCGGCTGGAAACTATACGACGGTGGTCGCGTTATATCGTTACCGGTGACCATTAACAATATTCCCGTATTTTATCGTGGTGGCTCAATTATTCCACGTAAAGAACGAGTTCGCCGATCTTCTTATCTTAGCCGATTCGATCCATATACATTCCTTGTGTTCCTCAGCGACAACCAGACAGCTTCTGGAAATCTCTATATTGATGATTTGCACTCTCTGCGCTACAAAACCGATAACCAATTTGAATATTTTTCAATTATGTTCAAAAACCATCAACTTCTAGTCACAAATATCGACGAGCAATCGAAATCGCCACATTCTAAGGAGTTTGGATTATCGAAACTGGAAAGAGTTGTAATTTGTGGTTTGAAATTGAAACCGTCGAAAATCATTTTGACCGATAAAACTCAAAAGGCCAATGAAATGGAGTTTTTCTATATGAGTGACCGATTGCTATTGGTGATACGGAACCCGGGAGTTGTGATTGGTGACAAGTGGAGTATACAGTTGGAATATGATGATGATAAACAAGAGTTGTGAAACATGAACTGATCCCTGCCACAAGTTCAACATAAAGCATAATCATTGAATTAATTAGTCAAATAGCAATGATAATAATATATTCTCATAGTGATGATTGCTCCTATCTCTGTCTGTCGCCATCTATCCTATGAGCATGTGGTTGTCATCAAACCGGTTATTAGTCTGATGATTCGGTTAGTTTGCATTTATGTTGATAATCTGTGGAATATAATAATAAAAATATTTATTGTGTAATTATTTATTTATGCTGTAATTTCTTATTTCAATTTTATAAACAATAGTTTGTATTTTCTTTCATTTTCTCGATACCTTTCATAATGATAACATTTATTTATTGTCTCATGGAATTCTATCAATTGATAGAATTCAAAATATTATAAATAAATCAGTTCCAGAAATCACCAGGTAGGATTGGTTGTTGTTGGTCAAGCGTAACAAGATTGGATTGGACAACCATTTTTCTGGGGTTTTTTATAATTTTGTTTTAATGAAGTGGATTTTAAGAAATTTATTTAATTGATTTTTGTTTTGAATAACGTAAAAAATTGGTTCAACGTTTTATAAGTAAGTTTTGTCGACCAAGGATATTAATTAAAATCACCATTTGGATTTTTATAATTTTGTTTTAATGAAGTGGATTTTTAAATTTTACGAATTTTATTTAATTGATTTTATATTTTTTTAAATTAAGTAAAAATTTGATCCAAATTTTTATAAGTAAATTTTGTCGACCAATGATACTAATTAAAACCACCATTTGGATTTTTTGTTTTAATGAAGTGGATTTTTAAATTTTACGAGTTTTAATTGATTTTATATTTTTGTTTAAAAATTACGTAAAAAATTGGTTCAACGTTTTATAAGTAAGTTTTGTCGACCAAGGATATTAATTAAAACCCACCATTTGGATTTTTATAATTTTGTTTTAATCAAATGGTTATTAATTTAGCAAATTTTTTTTTTAATTTAGTGATTTTATTTTATTGCTTTTATATTTTTGTTTTAAATGTTTTACTTTGAAAAATTCACTGCATTAAAACGAAAAAATCTTTTCGAAGTTTTATAAATAATTGTTGTCGACAAATAAGATTAATTCAAACAACCATCTTCTAAGGACTTTTTTGTGTTTCACCTCTGATTTATTTATAAGTGACATAATATTTTCAACAAAATTTGACTATGAATCAGATTTATTTATGGATTTCACTAATTTTTGGCACAGAGTTTTTCAACCATCTTCTGGCTATTATAATTTGTTCTAATCAAATAATTTTTTAAAATTTTAATTTACGAGATTTTGGTTTTAATATCACCACATTAAAATAAAAAAATGGTTCGAAGTTTTAAAAATAAATGCTACTATCCAAAGAGATTAATTCTACATTAACTACATTGCAATTGTAAATAAACTCATGAGATGCCAGATTGTTACTATCCTGATTCCATAGCGCTGTTTTTATGCACCTAACTAGTAGGAGTTTTAGAGACATCTAAGAATTTTGTAGTGTTCATTGAGAGAAGATCAGCTGCTGTAGATAGTGTTTTGTTATAAAAATTTAATTGAGAGCCTCTAGATAAGATAGGATTGCATGCTGTCTTTGTCACCATTGCTTTCAAAATATCTGTCTTCACTGTATTCTCATTGGGGTAATCAAAATAAGAAAAACTCCTCTCTGACGTATCATGTATGAAGGAACATTACCTTCAATGCCACTTTACCCTAAATGAGTTTGAATGCGTTGAACTTATTGAGTTTTTCAACAAGCATTAAGTCATAGCACTCTGGAAATATTTTGATTTAGCGAACCATGAATTCAGGTAGATGATATAAGATATTGAGCGAACGAAGCAATATTGTTTCGAAGAGAATTATATTGAATTGACATGAAGTGGAAAAATCTTCAGAGAATAGATGATCTAAGTTATCTATTTCGCTTTCTACATAGGTCCAAGTACCAATGAAGTAGGATATGTCTCATATATTTGAGAAACCTCTAGCAGTTCTCGGTAGTCATTACATAGGCGGTTTTTTTTTAATACATTTGCGAACACATTACTCAAGTGTTTTTGCTAAAAAGTGTTGCTTTTGCAACATCTGAAAAGCCATCAAATAACAATTTTCGTATCGTTGTCTCCTTACTCTTTAAAATTAATCAATACAAATAGCATTCACAGGGTATCTTTTTATCCGACATTGTACATTACAAACTGTGAATAATTACCAAATTATCATAACGAAAGAAAAAATTTGCCCTTATCACCTGATGGGCTTTGCCGAGGCTATTTTGATTCCGCTACCTTAATAACAACCTTTTTGATATTCCATTTTTTCACGATTCAACTTGTTCCTTTTGTTCTTTCTAGTCACCTTGTTTCAAATACATTTACTATTTCTTCGGATCCTACTCGGTTTCTTCTTTCTTGTCGTTTATGGTCGTTTTGAATTTTAACATCATCTATTTGAATGTTACTAGATAATCCAACACATAAAATAGTATTTCGGTACCCTTTGCAATACAACGTTAGAACTGTGTTCGAGTGTGTGGTCGTCTGCCAAAATTGAGTTTCGTTACCAATACTGTAATGAATCGGATATATCTTGAGTTCAACAAGCTACCAATTGAAAGTCTGCTCGATATTTAAGCTCTTCTCCTTATCTTAATCAATCATCGTCGTTTGTTTTTTGTTTAAAAAACATTACCACCGTTAGCTAAAGGACTTTTACAAAGTTTATTTAAACTGAATCGCAATTTACACAGTCAATCACCGAAGTTGTTATTAAAAATTCGTTCCTCTTTGCTCATGAAAAGGTGGAATGTATTAAGGCCCTTGAAATAGCCTCATATTTAATATTTTTATAATTAAAAATACCCATAATAAATTATTGTTGTCTATAATTTCTCCAGTCGTTTGTTTTTTTATTAAAGAGTTATTGCTTGCAAAGTATAATTTATTTGTCCCAAAAATATTTTTCTGCTTTTGTATGTTAAATTCACTTAATTTACGCCGATGCCTATAATTTATGTCTTAAATTCAAGTTTGTGTATATTTTTCTATACATAAATTAAATCTTTTTTATAGTAGACCTTAATTTGTGGGGTAACTGTTGGCAATTTATGAAAGTTGGTTTGAGTATAAATATCCCTATAATATAAAACACTGAAAATCTTTATTTACAAAGTTTAAAAAAGGAGAATATTCAAAAAAGAACGAAATACTATCAAAGCAATTATTTAATTTCCATTAAAAATAAACTGGAATAATGCCATTTGATAAATTAAATTAATTAATTATATCTATTATTATATGATTACCATGATTGCCTATTTTGACTTAGAATTTGAAAATATTTGTCAATAATAAATCATTATTATAAAATGAGCAAACTCTCAAGGGTCCCCGTTTGCAAGTGCAATTTGTGCACTTGTGGCACTCATAGCTGCTACAAGAATTATTCAACATATCCTGGATACATGGAATCCACACATCGAGCAGATTTCAAGGGTTATGGGGCTCCTCGAGCACCTGCAGTGTCTATGCATGACAATTTATTGGTCATGGGGGATATAAAGAGTGGAATGGGTCCTACACATTACAACGAGGTAATAAAATGTCCAGCCAACAACCTGCAACAATTACAACATTGCCACTATGACCCTTCAAATCATCAATTTTTTGAGAGGAGAAAATGAAATTTATATTTTTGTTTAATATTTTATTTGTGTCAAGGATTTTTTTTAATTGATTTAAATTCGGTAAATTTAATTAAATAATAAATCTGTCGATTGTTTTTAATTTTCGTCATTTCTTCATTTTCGATAATTTGTGTTAGCTAGGAAAACTAGTGGAAATGTAATTTTCATGAAGTTGACTAATAAAATTGTCGAAATATCTGAGATTATTGTAATTTTATTATCTAAAAACAAGTGATAAAATCATTTCTTTCCAACTATATCATTAAAGAGCCATCAAGAGTTTCGAAATCGTATGGATCAAGATAAGCAGGTCTGTATCGGGTTTGGATGGGTTTACCGTTTCTTTCTTTGGCACATTATTTTTCGTTATCGTCACTCTTTTCATCATTTGAGTGTCCAATCTCTGTATCCGGTTATTTTAGTGCCACTGCACGGATGTCGGCTTTATAGCGCGGTATTCGACCGATTTCAACAATGTTATATGAATTAACGTCGATCACAACTCCTTTGAGCAATGGATCCATGCAACTCGGTAAATCTGGTTTGACAAAAACTATTTTATTTTTCAAATTTTTCAATCCTTCCCACAAGAAACACGATGATCTGAGAAGCTTCTGATGTTTCTTTAATGATTCCGTTACCTCCAGGTTTGTATGCACACAAATATACTAGTGGCTTGAAACCAAAGAAAGAAACCACGAAAAATAATTAGCAAACAACAACTCTATTAATTTTACAAATGTGTACTAAAAAATAACCAAAATAATAATAATGACTTTAAATTGGCATAAACGTAATTCTTTTCATATCTTCATAATTTTCCTTCTTTGTTAAATCCAATTTTTTCTTAATCATTTTCTACAATTTTGAGCCTCTATATCAGGGGTCGGCAACCTTTTAGCTGTGGTGTGCCAAGCCACGCTGCCAATTAGTTCAGTGTGCCACCTTATTTTTTTTTACAAATAAGTAATGGTATATGCCTGTCACATTAAATAATACAGTTCTTTATGAAAATACTTTTACAACTCTCTCGCAACCTATCACACATATAGCACGATCCTTTTGCTTTAAAAATCTATATTCATTTGTCCATGAGTCTTGAAAACTAGGAACATAAAGTTTTTGTTTTTTTCTACATTTGTTTAAATAGGGATGAATTAAAACAAAAATTAAATGAATAAAATACAAATCTTCACAAAGAAAATTAAAAAGTAAAGTAACGACTCAACAGTGTTTTTGCATTATCTTTAAATCAAATTCGCGGGTTTTATTACTTATTTTCATACTTATTGACGAAAGACACGAATCATTATATTTTACATTTTAAAAGAGCATGCTTAACTCGAAAATCAATGATTAAATAAGAAGTTGTACCAAAACGTTTTCAAAAATAAACACGCTAAAAATGAACCATTTTTCAAAGTACATATGTTAGACGAGGCGGCTATCTGGTTTGTTTTATTTATCAATGGTAAAAACCAACGCTAAAATAGTACATGTTTCAACTGCTATCACAACAGAACAAAACGCATTTTAAAAAGACCCTCTCAATTCCACGACGAGAGTCAGAAGAAAGTTACTGGGTTAAATTTATCCTCTCTTTGAAAGCGCCACAGTTACACATGTGTGATGTACTGCTTTTTAATGCCATGTGTCAACGCAAGAGATGCTTGTGATATTATTCGACGTTGTATAGAAAATTGTTGTTTAACAAAGCAAACAATGGCGAATTCCATTTTAATTTTTGTTGATTTATTATAGATTGATTCAAAGCTCATTAGGATGCAGAGTCACCGCAGCTGTGGAAGAACCCCGATCGACAGATCCAATTGTGATTTTTTATTGAATTGATTCAGATGGGTTGATGCTACTTGATTGAGGATGAGAATGTTTGCGTCAGAATTTACCCAGGCTTTTCCATTTAATTGTTCACTATGACCTGAACCCAACGCTGCCATCAAATATCCCAAAACTAGACCATCAAAAAGAAAGTTATGACATTCATCTATAGAGAATTCTTGAATATTTGTTGGGATTCTATCAAGTGCAGTTTTAATACGACTTGGAAATGTAGCATTTAACATTTCAATCCAACGAAGAGTTTTTCCTGCTTCACTTTTATTGAATTAAGCAGCTTGAGGAGAAACAATATGAGATGTAATTCCAACTTGCGGTTTAAGAGTAGACAAAGCTTCTCGAGCTGTGTTAGCCTCTTTAGTTAAACGAGTCACAACTCTACACGAAACATCGCATTGATAAAGAGCGTGAGACAATTCAGGTTTAAGAGCCTGGTTCTCTTGTTTCATAGTAAATTGTTGAAGCATCAAAGCATCCCATTCATCCTGAAAAGATTTCAATAAAGCTGGAATGGATGTAAAACTGGGTGGTTTCGATTTCACGTGCATTAGAACTGGTGGGTTACAGGGTTTTGATGTTTGTTTCCAACGTTCTTATGTTTACCCTGGTAACGCCATATAAATATTTTCTAATTACCACTCGCACCCGTCGCTAGGCAACGTTGGAAATGTGTTCGAGTGGGTGGATTGCCCGCAAAAAGTGAGCGCTATTACTAATGCTGTAATTGCTCGGACAATCCCTGGGTCCAAGGAGCTGTCGTTAGAAGACTTGTGCTCGCTTTAATCTATTGGGTCCCTGTGTAGGTCTCTGAACTTCTTATGGGTACAACCTCGTTCTAATCACCCAGAAAATTATAATTGTAAATGAAAAATGTGAACATGTATATTTAAATCCCATCGTAAACTCAATTCTAATATTGGTCAGATTTTTTGTTCAATAGTCGAGCGGCTCGGCGCTTCGCTCGCTCTTTTCGTCCGGGTCTGTAACTGTTGGTTGTGGTTGTGGTGGGAGTTGCGATGGTTGCTGGGGTCGCCGCCGGTTCACGATATGCCAGTTGAGCCGGGGCAAACACGAGAGGGTAGGTTACCGCTGCCCATTCTTGACAGGCGGACAGGGCAACCTCTAACCCTTTTATCTGGATTTTTAGACTCTGAACCAGTTGTTTCTCTTCGGCCCATCCTTTTTGGGCTGTCGTAAGCTGTTGGTATATTGACTTGACCTTCCTAGGGTCTATCCAGGTGGATTTAACTCGCTGGACTTCTCGAGTTAGCTGTAGGATCTGTTCGAGTAGGTTCTTGTTGGCTTGTCTCGCGTGCTTTAGTTCGATCTCACATATTTGTGAAGGCTCCATTACTACAATAGGAAGTATTAAAGTTCTCCTTTATTTGTTAGAAATTTTCAGACATAGGTTAATTCAAACACATGATGTAAAAGTAGGTTACAAAATAATAATAGTAAAAGCATATTTTCAGAGATTAAATTTTTATTTAAGAATTACATAACCGAATTTCGGAAGTCACTGGGATTCGGAATCCCGAAAAAACTTTTCTATCCCTTCTTCGGGAGAATAGCCCGGAACGATAAGCACGTATCTTCTTGTGTTGCGGGTCGGTCTCGAATTAGATGGATAGACGTCCGCGAGTCGTCCGCAGGCGAGATCGTCTTCCACGTTTGCCAGGTAACTGCTGGCTCGGTCAACTTAGGCGTTGACTTTGCGTTGATGCTTCTTGAGATGGGTCAGGAGTGCTCGGGCCCCCATAAGAATGTCCTAGGCCGGGCTGGGATCACTTGACTGTCCCTCCTTCCGGAATTGTCGCATTTTGCTCTCTATTAGGAGCATATCCTCCCATCTATTTTCTCCTGGTTGGGGCACGTTGGGGTACCTCTCCCTATTGACGCGCCCCCATGCCTGACGCCATTGGTCGGCTTCTGAGACGGAGATCCGAATAAAAGGTCCTGATCGATCTGAAATAACAACATGATCGAATGGGTTCCAATAAAGCTTAAAGATTATCGACACATTTACGGTTCTTATTATAGTTTCGAAAAATTTGTCGGGGAGTCCTTGTCATCTTTCCTAAGGTAAAGTTTAAGCTCTCAATATGGGTCCCGCTTCCCATTAATAATATCTTCTATAGGAACCAGATTTAATTTCGCTGATTTTATCAAATAAATTACGCATCATCGGCCTAATTAGGGTAAGGCATGTTCCCCGAAGTACGTTTATGGTGAAATATCCAAAGAAGGCTCTATTGATACTTCTACGCGGAAATCAATAAACCTAAAACGAACCAACTTATTATAAATTTCGCGGTTCGCTTTTATCCTGATACCGCCTTATTTCCTATAGTAGAATGAAATATAAATCCTTCTCCTTTAGTTTTATAAAACTAATTCCTTTAATTTACTAGGGATAAATTTGAGTACCTTCAGTTACTGAGCAACCCTAAATGGCAAAAACTAAAACTCAAAATTTACCTTAAATACTTATTAAATGGTTAAAATGATAATCATGAACTAGCATCATACAACCAAACCCCTTTAAATTTCCAATATGTTGAACTAAAATGTATCTTACGATCAAAAATTTTCCAAATAAAAAATAAATGTATCATATAATCAAAGTGTTCTAATTTTCTAATACGTTGAAAATGGAAATATAGTATATAATCGAAATTTTCTAAATTTCTAATAAATTAAAATAAAATATGTTTTATACTCAAAACTTTCTAAATTTCTAATAAATTAAAATAAAATATATTTTACAACCAAAACTTTCTAAATTTCTAATAAATTAAAATAAAATATATTTTACAATCAAAACTTTCCAAATTCCTAATAAGTAAAAAATAATAAAATATATTTTATAATCAAAGTGTTTTAGCTTTCCAATACGTAAAAGTAAAAATAAAAATATGGATACTGAGTTTACTGAAGTTTATTGATATCGAACGACCGGTCCAATTTCGGGATGCTCTCATAATGTGCGAGTAGAAATCAGCTTTTGTTATTTCAGAAAAACTTCTAAGAAAGGGTTTTGAAAAAACGGGTCCTCAAAGTTTTAACTTTTTCGGTTTTACCAACATTCTTCATCAACAAAACGAGAAACAAAAAAAAAAGATACCGGTTAACTACTTTCGCTTGGCCCAATCCCTACCCAGTACTGTCCTAGTACGGGTTCATCCCTTAGAATCACGAGATTTTAATAAGGGAAAACGCAAGGTTCTTTCCATCCTACTTGGGTAAGCGGTTGTTGGTCCTAATTCTATCTCTTGGTCGTATTGTCTTAATGTTGGGTCAAGGATAACAGTTGTTTGAACATTCTTGATTGCAAATCCAAAATTAAAATTGATGGATGGTTTTGACCGGGTAAAAGGCTTTTTCTGAAATGGCCCTAGATTAATCTGGTCTCGTATCAATGTTGGTCGGATAAAATTAATTCTCTCTACGGCTTACATATATAACAAAAAAAAATTAAATAAAATTTATTTACCATGAATATCCGGGCGGAACTCCACCGGAGTAACTTCTTCTGGGGCACTGGTTGACGTGCTTTGACATGAAGTGTTAAAATGGTTCTGCATGGTTGTAAGTTGAAATTTTAACTAAAGAATTTACTCTCATTAGGTCGTTATACACCAGCTGTCACTGAGATAAATTCCGCTATAATTCAAGTTGATACATAAATCAACTTGGCGGAATTTATTTTTTGTGAATTCATTTCAGCCATTTTTTAAATGGCTGCTAAGTAAGTTGTTTTTTATATTGTTATAACTTAAAGTTAAATTTTAAGAGTTGAATTATGATTTCATAAGGAAATATGATCATAATTCAAGCTCTTAAATATAACTTTTAATCATCATTTATTTCATATATTACTATGAATAATATTTAGGAAATCAAGTAAGTAACAATAAATAGTCTCCAAAAATATGTATTTTTTTTATACATTTCGGAAGAAATCTCCTAATATGCCAAAAGTAATTAGTTAAATCTCTGCTCTCTTCTTTCACCAGCTCGTTATCCAGTGCGTCCTTCAGAAAATCGAATCTGGATTGGAAATTCATTGAACTCAATCCACCTGCTCTTGATATAGATTTCCGAATATTGAATTTGATTTTACTGAACACACTTTCAATCGGGTTCAGAAAAGGACTATATGGTGGTAAATGTTCAATAACATTATTTAGAGATATTGCACCACCATGAATTGAAGCATTGTCGTGGATTAAACGAAATCCAGTTCCATTCAATTTTACAGTTATTTCGTTGATGAAGATCTGGTAGGTATCCTTTTTATAGGATCCTACTACTAATTTATGATGGACTGGTCCATTGACTCCAATTGCGATAGCCAAGGACATATTTCGCCCTCGGTTCGTTGGAAGTGTGGCGTATAATCGCTCACCTTTTTTATTTCTTCCAAGTTTCTGGCTTGTCCAAGTATTAAAGCCACATTCATCAATATATATTAATTGAGAATCCATCCATGCCTCTTCTAAATATCGCGTCGTGTATTCCATTCTGAGATCCAAGACGCGATCTGAATTTCTTTCAGCGACCGATGCTCTTATTTGCTTGGTCGTTATGAGATGATTTTCAAGGAAACGGGAAATAGTGTTTGTGGAAACACTTAAATTTTCGGAAATTAAAAAGTTTTTCATTTCCTCTAATGAAGCATAAACATTTTTCTCCACAAAATCAAGTAGTTTGTTGCCATTTTCTTCCGAAATTTTGGATATACTGCCACCAATCTTGCCTTGTGACAATTTTCCAAATTTCCGGTATTTATAAATTATTGTTTTTATGGAATTTCTAGCTATTCCCAATAATTTTCCAAAATGGAAATAGTCTTCACCATTTTCCATGGCATTGATACTTCGTATTTTATCGATTTCCGAAATTCTGTAAGAAGAATAATTTTTTATAACTTAAAAATAAAATTTACAGTTTATGCTTTTTTGTTCGAGTCTCAGATGTTGTTGAGGGCCTAGCAACTTCTGAAAGCCTATGGAAATATTTAATTTATTTCAATTTTCAAATAAATCGTACAATGTGATTTCTTCGTCGTGAAATGGAATTGTTTCTGCAGAAATGTCTGAAAGCCTATGAAAATATGTAATTTATTTCAATTTTCAAATAAATCGTACAATGTGATTTCTTCGTCGCGAAATGGAATTGTTTCTGCAGAAATGTCTGAAAGCCTATGAAAATATGTAATTTATTTCAATTTTCAAATAAATCTTACGAAGAAGTTTCATCTTTTTCATAAAAATTTGGATAAGTTTCCTTAGCATTAAATTTTAAAAATTTTTCCGCCATTTTATTTTCTAAAAATATCTCAAAAATGTCTAAATTAATTTATTATAGGGGTTTTTTCAACTTTGGATGGCTACATGTTAAAAGTTAGCATGCATGTTTTATTATAGGTTGAGTTAATGTGCATTATTTTATTTCTCTATCACTTTTTGTGTCTCTATAGTTTAGGGTTTCTCTCATTGACGATTTTACAAGCAACCACAAGGTGAGTTGGTGTGTTTATATACTATAAATTTATTGATTTTCTTTTATATTATAGGTGATTTATCTCAGTGACAGCTGGTGTATTGGTTTTGGCGGGGATGCACACATCCACCGGTGTGCGTTTGTGTTAGTGGATGATAACCGTTGGTATGTCTAGACTGTTGACATATTTATCGTTCAAGTTAGAGATTTTTGTGCATGAATCCGCGATATATTCTCTCCACCCCCAGTAAGAATTCCGGCACACCGACTTCTCGATTGACCGCTATTACAAAATTCTTCGATTTTTTCAAGGCTCATCATTTATGCGGGTATTTCAAATTAGAAAAATGTGAGTTTAATAACGTTACTGTTTTAATTGACTCTGATTTTATTTTTTCATAGGTGGGACAAGATATCAGAAAACTGATGACGAACTCAATATAATCTAACTCCGGCCTTTTTTCAACTCTATCTTCTGGATTTATCCGAAACTAGACGCATTCTCAAATTGTTGGTTGGAAATTTATGCGAAAACAAAATATTAAATGCTCTTTGGAACATCTTAAAGTATGTTAACTGTAAATCGAGTTTTTTGCCGTTGTGTGGACTTTTGATTTTCGTTTATTTACTTGGAGCGATATTTTAAGGTGATTTTAGTTAACAAACCTATTTGTCTACATTTAATAACATTTTAAAGGTAATTAAATCATTAAACTTTACTTATTTAAAGGTTATTAAGTTATCACACTTATTTATTTACATTTAATGATGTTTTAATGATAATTAGATCAGCAACTTATTTGTCGTAATGATATTAGATTTTTAAAGGAAAACCTTAACGATATTTTATAGATTATCAAGCTTATTTATCCATATTTGAAATTCTAATTAAATGATTCTTGAAGTTAGTTTAGCTATCGATCTTATCCATGTAGATTTTAAATAAAGCTTAACATCTATCAAACGATAACTCGGAATCATTAAACTTAACAAATTCTACTTTAACGTTTTCTCAAAGTTGATAATCTTATTTTGGTCAGCTAATTCTCCATATGAATTTAATTTAAACGATATCATTTCAGTACAGTTTTGGTGACGTTGTCCTTGAGGGTCCTTATGGCTTAAATTTTTCTTTACTTTTTCTTCAAAAATCTCTGGAATCGCCCCAATCTTTACATTTATTTTGGACCTTAATAGGGTTGTCTGGGTGTTCGCTGCTTAAGTAGTTTAATTTGGAGATGCTAATCCTTCATACTATATCGGTTTATATCAGGTTAACTATGAAAGCTTAGTGCAAGATGACGTCTCAAAATTTATGATTTTAGTTATTTTAGGTCTTTGTTTAACGTAGCCACTTGATTGCGCGTAATGCTGACTTGAAAATTAGGGTTCCTTTGGGTCTGAAATCTTAGCTTAGGTTGGTTAAATTCATGGTGCTCGATCAATGTTTACGATTATTTTAGGATCCTATCAGTAGTTATTTTAAATTTACAGCGATGGTTCGTCTTTTAATATTCACAACAACGATTTCATTTTATTAATCCCCCGTTACCTTTCCCTTGATTGACCTTATGCGCATTATGTTCATATTACAATTAATGAGTGCCCACTGGACTACTCGGTGTGATGATTTTGAGCCATGTGTAGAGAAATTTAGGTCAATTTTAAAGAAAACGAGAAACGAGGAAGCAGCTAAAAACCACTTCCTTATTTCTCTTTTCTTCTACACGGGATAATATTGACGTTCCGATCCCTGCGTTCCGCACGCCGGGTCTTCACAGGCACAGATCATCGGCGATATTCCACGCACTTACACGAATCTGAATAATATGTGGATTTTAATTACTTGTAAGGTGTCTTGGCTGTGGGCCGGAAAAATTTTGATATAAAATAATTATAGAACGATAAGTTGAATATTATCAATAATTTATTAAACATAAAACAATATAATAAGTACTTGATCCATCGAACAATTCATCATACAAAATACTACTCTCCCCACGCCGTCATCCAAGCAGAGCTCCATCGAGAGTGCGAGGATGCGCGTGGAGAGAGAGTTCCAAAATAAAACTCACCCTAAAATAGATTTTTAAAAAAAGATTTGCAAAACGATTTTTGATATCAAAAAATGATGATTTTTATGTAAAAATGCATCGGTATATATACCTATTTTTTGTCCCTAACCTTGCGTGTTCTTTTTGATTTAGTAAAACAAATTTTGACCTTGGATTTTTCTAGTGTATTCTAGTCTTAATTTTTATTATTTTTTAAATTTTATTTGACAATTTTTCTTTAGACTTTTTAATTGAATTATTTCTAATTCAAATTAGTTGATTTTTATTTGCTTTTCATGAAATTTGGTATTTTTTAATAAATTGTCAAATTTTGGTCAAAATCATTGGGTTTTCGTGTTATGTTTATATTTAATTCGTGCGGATCTTGGTGCATTTTGTTATTATTTAATTTTATTTTTGTGTTTATTATTTTATATTTTATTATCTTTTTCCTCATATTTGATAGGGTTTAGTTGATGTTTTAGTAGGTTTGAATTAAATTTGCATGTTATATTTGCATGTGTGTTACCGATTCATTTAAACATTTACAAGGCCGTTTGTGTTCTGGCCCAACAGAACTCTAATTTCAATCAAATAATCTCCAGAAAACTGTACCCCAGTGACTGGATTTAGATTACTGGTTGTTGAGTATTTATAAATTAACCTTTTTGATAAGCATGCCCTGAAAATCTATTAAGAACTGAAACTTCAGGAATTTCATTAGAAATCGAACACATTAATAACATTTTTAAGAAACATTAAACAGTTTAGAGCCAAAATAAATTTATTTTTTATTTTAAATTACAAATTATCACTTTAATCACAAATTCATTTTTAAAAACTGTCCATTTACCATTTACATTTAAACAATCATTTTAAATTAACAATTATTTTAAACTAGTATCACTCAATTACAAAAAAAACAAATTTCCAAATAAAAGTCTTTTTTTTATTTCATTTTAATTCACAATTCTATTTTTATTTTTCCCGGCCTTAATTTTAATTATTGTTGTTACTTGGAGAAAAGACTCAAATTTTGAATCCATTCTCCAAGTTACTAAACTACATGGGGCTAAGGGAACAGACTAAATAAATTCTCAACAAATACCATTTGAACACAAATATAAATATATATTTTTATCTAATAATTTTATAGAATATATGTGAAACCGCCTTTAGCAGTATAAGAGTCGCTATTACCCAGACCACTTTATAGTGATGTATAAAGAGCATTTGACAACTCCAGCGCTGCCCAAATCTATATTAACAGCAAAACCAGAAACTAGATAGAGGAGTGCTATATAAACTACCATACAACACAATCTGCGGCGAAACCGAATCAAGTAAAATATGAATCATAGAGATCAAAAAAACGTTTTTGCTTATAGGAAATGAAAACTATAAAATTAATAATAATATTACTAGTTATCGTATTCATAGTTGTAGTAGAACACGAATTTTTAATTGTATTTCTGGTTATGGGAGTGGTTGTGGTAGTGGGAGCGGAAGTGGAAGGTTTAGAGATCCGTAACAGTTCAAGCTAGTGTGTGTGCTTGTGGCAGTTGGCAACAGTGTGACATCATAACGTGCCACTGGGTACCGGAGTTAACCGAAAATAAGACCCCATGCAGCATTTGATATTCATTAAATCTTATCAATATCTTTACATGTAAATTCCATCAGTGTTACTCTATTATAATGCATTCATATCATTTCCATCAACTCTTGCACACAAAATTATCCATTATATCGCATTTTAATTTATAAACTACCTGGTCTTACTTTCGATAAACTCATGTAGTAAATAAAATTCTCGTGCCAAAAGTAAATATCTGTTCGCACTCAAAATTCAATTATATATATATATATATATATCGCATTTCTGGAAAAGTGGGGGTAAGGAGGATCATTTGACATGGGCAACTAAATATAGCTAGCAACACTATTAGAAACTATATAAAAAGATCAAAAAATTTACTTTGCTCATTTATGTAGTCCTTATATTTTAAGGAAACAAAAAAATTATCTGTAATAAAATCGAATATAACTATTTGTCACCACGATCAACAATGGTTCATGATGTCGTAAATGGTCTGAAGACACTGAACATTAATTTAGATATTGTAAGGACTTTAGATTTTTCCTAATTAATAAGTTCTTTTGAATCTCTATAGACTCGAAAAGCTCTTTTTTAAACTTAATTAAATTTTGTTTTTGTTTTTTCATATTTTGAATTAAAGTTTTTTATCAACAAAATGGTACAATTTTTTAATTTTACATTTTAATTTTAAATTTATAGCAATTTTATTTTATCATATTTTAACAGGATTTTGTCATTTATTAGAGTTCATTTTAGTTCGAACCTCCATCACGAGGTTTAAAATGAAACATTTATCTACAATCCAATTTTCCACACACTATAAACTACAAGCACACAAGTCAATAAAATGAAATTTTTGTTACCCCAGATTGAACCGGTGGTGAAGGCAGTAGCTGGAACAGCTCAGTATTCTCCCTTCCTAAATCCTATCGCCCAACCCTCTAAAGAGTAGTGTTGAGGTCCTGGGAAATATCTAAATATAAAAGACAACAAACGACAATACGAAAAATATATAGAAGAGTTGATGAATACGAATGGCACAACTAAACTTAAACCGAAAATTGAATTTAAGATAAATGTTAGAACGAGCGAAACTACTATTTACACAAATTACGGTTAATGAGATACCAAAGTCATTTTGATTTTCGAAAATATCACAAATTGTCAATTTGAAATCGATTATAAACTACAATATCTAGTAGAAAATTGTTCCAAAGTAAGCTTTAGGCGTAAAAGTTCGACAATTATTGCATTCGAATTACTATATTGTTATTGTTGCTATTATTATTATTATTTTATTACTATTATTGTAATTTTTATCGAATTTAATTTCATTGTCATAATTTTGCAATCAATTGAGTTTATTATTATTAAAGTTAGGTTCGGAATTATAAAACTACTTGTGCGAATATAAATCTTATTTTTTTAAATTTTATATAATTTTATCTTATCTTACTTTTCATTCTGATTTTATTATAATTATTATGATTATAAAATTACTTGTGTAAATATTAATTTTATTTTATTTTTGGGAATGTTATTACTATAACTTCTTTTACCACTACTGAATACTTTATATTTATTATCTAAAAAGTTTTTTTAACTCAGTCCTTTATTCCTATAATTATAATTTACTATTACCCTAGTTATATTTTAGACTAAATATAAAATAACTATTGTTGGGCCAGAACACAAACGGCCTTGTAAATGTTTAAATGAATCGGTAACACACATGCAAATATAACATGAAGATTTAAATTCAAACCTATTAAAACACCAATTAACCAATATGAGAAAGAAGACAATTACATATAAAATAATAAACATAAAAATAAATTAAAATAATAACAAAAAGCAACAATATCCGCACGATATAAATATAAACATAACACGAAAACCTAACAAATTCGACCGAAATTTGATAATTCAACAAAAATGTGAAATTTCGTGAAAATGAAATAAATCTCAAAGAATTTGAATTAGAAATAATTCAATAAAAATTTCAAAAGAAAAATTATCAAATAAAATTGCAAAATAATAAAAATTAAGATTAGAATACACTAGAAAATTCCAAGGTCGAATTTTGTTTTACTAAATCAAAAAGAACACGCAAGGTTAGGGACAAAAAATAGGTAAATATACCAATTCATTTTCACATAATTTAAATCGTTTTTGAAAATCACTAAATCAGTTTTTTGAAAATCTATGTAAGTGAGAGTTTTATTTGGAAGCTCTCTCCACGTCGCATCCTCGCAACCTCGATAGAGCTCTGCTTGGGTGTGGGGAGAGTGATATTTTTATGATATTTTATGGATGCTTGGATTGGTAAATTTTTATTATTATTTTAATAAATTATTCTTAATACATAAATTGTTTTTATTATTGTCGAAATTTTTCCGGCCCACAGCCAAAGACACATCACAAGTTAGTAAAATCAACATATTATTCGAATTCGTGTAAGTGCGTGGAATATCGCCAATGATTCGTGTCCGTGAAGGTCCGGCGTGCGGAACGCAGGAGCTGGAACGTCAATATTATCCCGTATAGAAGAAGGAGAAATAAGGAAGTGGTCTTTTGGCTACTTCCTCGTCTCTCGATTTCTTTAAATTCGACCTAAATTATTCTACACACGGCTCAAAATCATCACACGAGTAGTCCAGTGGGCACTCATTAACTATAATATAAACACAATGCGCCTAAGGTCAACCAGGGGAAACGTAACGAGGAATTAGAAAAATGAAATCGATGCTATGAACTTAATATGCATATTTTAATGGATGATTAAAAATTCAAAACGTTAATTTGCCAAAGCTAATAAGTCACGATCATACCCTCCCATCATCATAAACTCCTAACTTAAAAATGAGAAGCGAAAAAATAATTAAATAAACGTAACCCTATAACAAGTATAGTAAGGTCCTAACATTATATCGAGAATCAATAAGAGGATTTTGTGTAAACGCAAATCTAATACGGTTGTGGCAAACACTCAGTGATAAAAATTTCTAAGTTGGGGTCGGAAGTAAAAATTACCATAACATAGTCCTTGTGGATTCAAATAAATTCATGAAAAAGACAACAAAGGTTTTTTAAATATAGACGTCATCCCAACTCCTCGATACGGATCAAAAATAGATAGAGAAGAAAAAGATAAAAGTTAGTAAATAAAAACTCTCGATGTAGTGTTCGGAACTAGTACAATTCGATAACTTAAACTCCATAAGGAAAATCTCCAATAAGAAATCAGCCTATTTAAACATCATCGGCGCCCAAAAATTGTTGATAAAGAACCCATAATAGCCTATAGTACGATAAATAAATACAGGGCGCGTCAGAGTTTCCATTGTACCTTCCAACGTTAACAAAACATAATTAAATTAAATAATGAAGAACCTTAGGCTTGCCCTCACTCGAATAATTCAATAGATAGTAGTCCTCGCGTAAAATGACCAGACGCATAAATAAAAACGAGAAACAAACAATTTTATTCAAATCTCCGAAAACTAAATTTGAAATATCTGTTGTTGACATCGGCAATAGGATTGACTATAGAAAGCCATATTTCACCTTTTCATTTGAGAACAACGGAGTCTTATGATAAATCCAGAACCACCGATCAGAGATAGACCCTCAAGTATCACCGCTGTCGAGATAAATGAAAAATTGGTATCCATCAATCTACTTACGAGTAGTTCTCCTCGAATATTCCCTACGTAGAACAAGCGAGAGAAGAGACAAAATACTCCACCCTGCATGATAATAAAATCATCTCATTCGCTAAGCTCAATACCAAATACCCGTTGAAAAATATGCGTTGGCTAATTAATGCCTTCCAGTAAGGAAAAGCCACGGAGTGATTTTTCTTTTGATTACTGTCCCCATAGAAACTGAGATCCTGCAATAAATTAAAAAATAAAGAAAATTATTATTGACCTAGCCTAATAAAACTTACAATATAGCGTGTTTAGTTTTGTGTGAATTGCACCGAAATCCGGATAAGTCTGAAATTAAGTTAACTGAATAAAAATTAGAGAGAAAAATCGAAACTTACCTTACACAACTGCTGCTGACCTCTATCACCGGCCAATCGATAGGCACAATCACGCACGCCTAATGCCGCATCACCGAACTTGGCATTTATAGGAAATTAATCAATTAATATTGAAGTTGTCCTTCGCACACATTCGATACAGAACAGGGCGTGGTATGTCGCACACCTACAGGCACACACGGACAGTCAGATTTTTCATAAGAAGAATCCGGCGATGCCAATCATTTAGTAGATTTTGAGCTCTTTTAATTCTTTGTGGAATTAAGCATCGAACCTTCGACCATGAGGATACTGTTAAGATGACGGGTGAGGAGGTAGTTCGTGACCCGAACTCGCCGAATTGAGGTAAATAATATTCGATCCCTTAAAAAATTTAAATTAAACTATTAAATATCAGTTAACTATTCTCATTAACGATGTAAAAATTGTTGGGCAAAAACTGATAAAAACCCTTTTCTTTTATTTTTGTTTAGCCAGCACGATAACGCCTGTGTGGTTTTGAGCAGAAAATTTAAAATTATGAAAAAACGGAAATTTAAGGAAAAATAAAATAAATAAAAATTTAATAAAAATTTTGAGTCATAAAAATGTAAAAATTTAAATTTAAATCAAAAAGAATAAAATTTTATTAATTTTGGAATATTCGAGAAATTCCTTGTTTTACTGCATCAAAACACACACACAAACAATCATGATATAAAAGGCGGTGCTGGTTAAGCAAAATTCAATGCTATTATTTTCATTTTTACCAGACAATCTTTATCATTTAGTAAATCTCTCGAAATCATTTTATTTGAAAGAAAGTAATTTATTTTTGTTTTGTATTTGATTTTATGATTAATATGACATGGTTATTAATGATTTTTTTAAAATTTTTTTTTTGAAAAGCTTTAAAGAAACGTTCTTTTGTGTTCGAGAAATTCGACTCCGTATTGTTGAACCTCCATCATGAAAGGATTTGTTCTTGAAGTATACCAATTAAATTTTGTCGACAATAATCAAATTACGACTTACTAATATAGAATTACATGCAAACAAGATAATAAAATGAAATTGTTTTTACGTTACCCCGGATCGAACCGGTCGTTAGTGGGGGAAGCCGCGGTGCCGGTAGTAACCAGACCTGCCCAGTATTCTCCCCTTCCTAAATCCTATCGCCCGACCCTAGAAAGAGTAGTGTTGAGGTCCTGGGAAAGGTTAAATATAAAGTTTATAACACGACAAATGAAAAATACACAGACTAGCATATAGAAGAATCAGAAAGAAATTTTTTGGTGTAATCAACAAATTTTATTCTAGTATAAAAGTATTATATAGCTCATTAAAATTCGCGACTAATCACATTAGGAAGTCAAATCGGCCACAGATCAGATTTTCGTATCAAATTTACGTGTTAAAGTCGATTTTGAATGTTACCCAAAGACTGTACGTTACTCGTTACCTAGACATCGAACGCCGTTCATTTCATAAAATCGAATCCACGTCTCATAATCTGCAAAACAACTATTAACGTATCTCTCATATTTATTATTATTATTATTAAAAATTTTATTATTAATTTCATTTATTTTTAATAATTATTATCACTGTCTATAATATTATTTTATGACCCTACTGTTATTATTAATAAAAATTTTATCATTGTTATTACTGTCGGTTACATGATCTTATTATTTCGGTTATATATTTAGACCCACCCATTTTATTATTAAAGTTATCAACTAATTATAATATTATTAGTATTATTATTTCGTTACCATTTTTATTATTAAAATCATTATTAAACACAGATTGATATTATTATTATTATTAATATTATTATTATTATTATTATTATTATTATTATTATTATTATTATTATCAAAATATTATTATTATTATTAAATTATTATTATTATTATTATTAATATTAATATTATTAAAAACTATGTAGTATTATTAAGTTCAATAACTTACTCAGTGTGCTTCTAGTATTGCTAAGTATCATTGTTATTAAAGTATTATTGTTATTGCTATTATCGTTAGTGTTATTACCACCTATACTACTATCATTATTATTATTATTATTATCACTAGAATATTATTATTATTAATATTATTATTTTTATTACTATTGTAATTATTAAATATCATTACTAATAATATAACCAACTATATAGTACTATTATTCTTAGTACCCCACTAATACCCCCACTATAGGTTAACAATTTTATCGTTAACATTTTCTTATTGGCACCACCAACACCATCATTAACAAAATTTCCTTTTATTATTATTATTACGCTCGTTGTCCCTAATATATTATCATTATTATTATTATTAATATTAATATTATTAATACGTAATACTATTTCCTCAAACTATATAGTGTTATTAATTGCCCTAAATTGCCCAGTATACTCCTAGTATTACTATTATTAAAATATTACTGTTATGGTATTATTATTATTATTTCATATTAACATCATTATCCTTGTTGTCAAGAATCATATTACTATTATCATTATTATTATTAAAATATTATTATCATTATTATTAATATTATCTATACTACTGTTATCATTATTACTGAAATATTATTATTATTATTGTTGTTATCATTTATACTACTATTATTATTATGGTTAACAAAATATTATCATTATTATTTTTATTGTCGATACTAATATTAACGGTACCCTATTCTTGCTATTATTATTGTTATTAGCATTACTGATATTATTAATCTTAAATTGATATACTTATTAACAAGTTGAAATATTAAACTTAAAATAAAATAAAAGAGAAAAGGAAACGAAATCTTTACCATCATTTATTTCGAAAAACGAAAAGAAATTAAAGTCCAAAAAGGAAGGATTAAATTTTCCAATTTTTCGGAATTTTGTTGGTGGGATGGATCCTATGAATCCTACAAGAGAGACTTAAAGACAATTGAATCAAATCGATAAAGAACCTTAGTAGGGAGTCCTCAGATCTTGTGAAGCCTTCTCTCCGGAGCCAATCCTTCGGGAGACTTAGAAATACCTAAAATATTAATTAAAAAGGGTGCAAAAATTACAACCTTGGGAATTTGCCGATTGTTGACTCGTTGCTGTGGTAACGAGTGAAAAGCAAAAGATGAATTACTTTAATGCAACAAAACAAAATAATAAAATTTAAACTGTTGGAGAAATAATTTTTAATATCATTTTACAATAAAATTTTTGTAAATCATTTTAGGGTAATTTAAATTAGAAATTTCTAAATTTGAAGCTAATAAATTTAAATTTGGTAAATTAATTTTTTAAATAGAAAAATATAAATTTCTTAATGTTATTGTAATGTTGATAATATAATGAATTACATAACTACCCTTGGTTATCACAGGTATTGTCAACGTTATCGTTGCTAATGCCTGTTATAATTAATTGATCATAAAAAACCAGCAGATTCCGTTAAGACATATAAGTAGAAAAGGACATATCCATCCTTCCCCCATCCAGATGACATAATTGTTTGTTGTATTAAAAATGATTAAAATATATTACTACATTAATACTTATTATGCATGAAATAGAGAATAATAAAAATAAAGTTAAAAATTAATTTGTTTAGTGGATCCACATAGAAAGACTCTAGAACAATTCCGAAGAGACATAGCCGGCTACCATCAAACCGCAATGGTACAAACTCAGAGGGCAGAGGCCATGGTGCGGAAGTGCCGCTACATGGAGCAGACATGGCTTCGCCCCGAAGCGGCAACCAAGTTGAGGGTAGAAATCGACACATTGAAGACTCAGTGAACTCAGAAGGACGAAGCCCTGCGGTCGGCCGAACAGAAGGCCCAGGAGCTAGAAAAACAGGTAGCAGAATGGAGGTTGAAGGATAACATCCTGACAGGCCTCCTGCAGAGTGGTGTCCACCTGTCTGAAGAACAACAAGCAATAGTGTTGAGGAATGCCACCGGAAAAGACGCTGGCATAGGAAACATAATATCAGGCCCCTCACATGCATCAGAGGAGTTGCCGAAAAGGAATCGTAAGAAAAACCGGCCAAACAAATGAGAGAGGGAGCGGCAGTTTAGGCTAAATCGTGCTCACCTGTTGGGGCATATCTTAGATGCCAATGGGTTTTGATTATGTAATTATGCACTTAACTTGACTTAATTAATAGATGTGAACAACTTATTAATCGTGTAATTTATAGATGTTAATTGTTTATTTATTATAATATAAATTGATAACTTGATGTTGAATTTGTTTGTTATTGTCGTGTAGATATGACTAGAGTGGTTGAATATGGAGAAACAGAGTGATCTAATGATTAGATAAATTAGTAATTAGATAAGATGAGCAGGGGACGATTAAGTAAGAGCATGAAGTCTTCTATGACAGCTCATGGACCCGAGGGGGGTTAGGGCATTAGCAGTTCTTGAGAAGGAGCTCACCTTTTGCTAACCTTCCACCCACTAGTTCACAGTACCAACGTCATTTATGACGGGTGACTAGCGGTTCAAATTCTTATGCAAGCGCTAGGTGGGGATAATAACCCTTAGGCAGTTCAAAACTATTTTAAGGACCCATCAGTGCCCAGCAAAATTATGATTTTTTAACCGAATTTTTACGACTTCAATAGTAAAAATTTTTTACAACAAAATTTTTGACGAAAATTTAAACTTCGACGTTCAGGGCATGCCATTCAGGAACACATTACGTTCGTTTCTATTCCTTCTCGTTACCCATTCACTTCAGCGATTGTTCGTAGAGGCGCTCAAAATTTTCGGGTTCTTCGTGGAAACGATGCAAGTTGACTGAATTTTTAGTTCGGGGTGACAGTTTGATTCATACTGATTCGAAATTTTTGCGTTTTTTTGTTATTTAATATATAATTGTTGTTAAAAAATAATTTTAAATCTTTTAACTATTTACGTTTTAGGTGATTGAATATATATATTTTAACTATTTACGTTTTAGGTGATTGAATATATATATTAACTATTTACGTTTTAGGTGATTGAATATATATATTTTAACTATTTACGTTTTAGGTGATTGAATATATATTTTAACTATTTATGTTTTAGGTGATTGAATATATATATTTTAACTATTTATGTTTTAGGTGATTGAATATACATTTTAGTTATTTGATTGAATGTATAATTTAACTATTTATGTTGTTAGGTGATTGAATATATAGTGTAACTGTTTACGTTTTTAGGTAATCGGATATATTTTATATTTAATGTATAATTGCTAGGAAATCTTTAATCTCTCACCATTTATGTTTTTAGGTGAGTAAGTATATCAAATTAAAGGAATTTAGTTATGGTTGTCAGGATTCTCCGATATCATTTTTCAGGAATGTCATAGGAATTTGAATTCTCTTTGATAATTATTGAATTTTGATGGCAACCCCACCTGACCATGTTTTTGTTGTTCAGAAAGATTAGGACCTTTGGTTCGTGTTCCCACGCACATTGCCGACCAGTGGAGGCAAGCCTGGCGCCAAATCGGGCGAGCGAGAGGCGATGAGGAGCCCCAACCAAGAGGACCCCGACAGACCATCTGGCAGTTTCTGGGAATAAACGAGAGACCGTCGATGCCGAACAAACAAGCGGTCAGAATCCGGCCCAGGAAATTCGGGATCATGCCCGTTGCCTCCTTTCACGCCTTGAGGACCATCAACGGCAGGTCAATTTTCAGGTGGTCAGGGCCAGACAATACCTGGCCAACGTGGAGGACGACATCGCGGCCGAAAGGATCGCAGACTTCTACCCGTGCATGCCACCACCCAGTTCCAGACCAGTACGTAATACGAAACGGCCAGTCTTCGTATGCCCGGGCTACTCAGCTGAGGAAAGGGTGAGAAGATTCTTCGAAGAGCCTTGATCCAGCTGATCAGTGGGTTATGGACATTTTAGTTTTGTTTAAATGCCATTGTAATAAATAGTTGTTATTTTAAGAGTTTCATTGTCACTCGTTTCTCAGTGTAGCATTGGCCAACTTTTGTTTAAATCAATCCTATATTCAATAACTCTGGAATTAATAACAAACTTTTATTTTTATTATTCACAGAAATGGAACCCCTACAAATATTACGGACAGAACTGGCGCACGCCCAAAAAAC
This sequence comes from Schmidtea mediterranea, assembly GCA_022537955.1. Classification (NCBI taxonomy): domain Eukaryota; kingdom Metazoa; phylum Platyhelminthes; order Tricladida; family Dugesiidae; genus Schmidtea; species Schmidtea mediterranea. Next base: position 22,177,329 of record CM039680.1, on the reverse strand, counting down.
CAATAAAAACCTTTATGACCAGATTGTCCAGCTGTCCCGTGAGATCCAGCAAATAAAGGCCACATGGGTGGATCCAACGAAGATCAAATCAATGCATCAAAGGCTTACCGCAGCCCAAAACGGATGGGCAGACGAAAAACAGTTGAACCAGAACCTCCGAACGCAGATACGGGGGTTGGAAGTTGCACTATCTACCTGTCAAGAGGGGGCAGCCGTAACTTATCCCCTCGTCTTTGCCCCGGCTCAATTAGCCTATCGTGAGTCGATGGCATCTCCAACAACCACAACAACAACAATAACGAACAGTTATCGGCCTGGACGAAAGGAGCGGGCTAGACGTCGAGCCGCTCGATTATTAAATAAAACCTGACAGAATTATAAAATGTGTTTATTTTGTAAATTAAATAGGTTTATGTTGTAAATTATATCCTTCTCGTTAGTTAAAACGATATCTACGAACATTTGATAGGAATATTTGATAAGTATCTAAAATCCGCAACCAACCCACTAGAATGTATCATTCGAGATGCAGCCGCTTGTGTTGTCTTTGTCGGATTCCTTCTTGTGTTATGATGGACTCCAACGAATAAAATCTACGACATACAGGGGACCCAATAATCTAAAGCGAGCACAAGTCTTCTAACGAAAGCTCGTTGGACCCAGAGGCCGTCCGAGCAATTACAGCATTAGTAATAACGCTCACTTTTTGCGGACGATCTACCCACTCGAACACAGTTCCAACAATTCTAAGCAACGGGTGCCGAGTGGTAGCAAGAAATATTTATATGGTGTTACCTGGGTAACCACAGTAAGATTAAAACAAACATCAATACCCAGTAACCCACCATTATAAAAAAGTTCCTAAACTCAGGTTTTCACTATTTCAATACAAATATAAATGTAAAATAAGAATTTCTTAAATACACTAATGTTAATTACATTATATGAATTAAAATTTTATAATTTAATTTATAGTTAATTAAATTAATTAATCCTATATTTTAACGCCAATAAATTAATATTTTAAGGATTAAAGTATAGTTCTTTTTAGGAAAATTAGGGAAAAGTTTTTTAACATTTTAAAATTTAGTATTATTAATATTATTATTATTATTATTATTATTATTATTATTATCATAATTGGTGGGTTACTGGGTGTTGATGTTTGTTTAAATCTTCGAAGGGTTACCCCGGTAACGCCATATAAATATTTTCTAGCTACCACTCGGCACCCGTTGCTAGGCAACGTTGGAAATGTGTTCGAGTGGGTAGGTCGTCCGCAAAAAGTGAGCGTTATTACTAATGCTGTAATTGCTCGGACGACCTCTGGGTCCAACGAGCTGTCGTTAGAAGACTTATGCTCGCTTTAAATTACTGAGTCCCAGTGTAGATTTTAGATTTTTGATAAGTATGTGCAACCTTGTTTTAACTCATCAAGAAGGTATAATTGGAAATAAAAAGATATATACATATATATTTAATTTACATCATAAACGTATTTTATAATTTTGTCAAGTTTTTATTTAACAGTCGAGCGGCTCGGCGTTTCGCTCGCTCCTTCCGTCCGGGTCGGTAACTACTCGGTGTTGGTGTAGTTATTGTGGTTTCTATGGGGATTGCTGGTGGGGCTGTTATCGCTTCGCGGCAGGCCAACTGAGCAGGAGCGAAGACGAGTAGATAGGTTACCGCTGCCCCTTCTTGACAGGCGGACAGCGTAACCTCCAGCCCTTTTATTTGGATTCTCAAGCTTTGGGTCAGTTGTTTTTCTTCTGCCCATCCCTTTTGTGCCGCGGTAAGCCTTTGGTATATAGATTTGTCCTTCTTTGGGTCTATCCATGTGGCCTTGGTTTGTTGGACTTCCCGGGCTAGTTGAATGATTTGATCATGAAGATTTCTATTGGCCTACCTTGCGTGGGTCAATTCTGTTCCATTGCTTCAATAACAAACATTAAATTTTACTAATAACTCTGATAGTTAAAGGTACGGTTAATATTAAACATAATTTGTAAAATTTAGCTTAAGGAATCATCGAAGAAATGAAGTTCGAATGACAATTATTTATTTGAGAAATTAAGAGAAAATTTTTAGAAGTCAGTGGTCACAAATCAGTGAGGTCAAGAATCCTCAAAATATTTCTTGATCCCTTCTTCAGGGGAGCAGTCCGGAATCACGAACACGGGTCGTCTCGTGTTGCGAGCCGGTCTCGGGCTGGGTTGATAGGCATCCGCGATCATGCCGTTGGCAATGTCCTCTTCGACATTTGCCAGGTATTTGCTGGCCCAGTCTACCAGTTGGTTGGTTCGTCGTTGGCGGTCCTGGAGGCAGGCTAAGAGGGCTCGAGCCCGCTAGTGAATTTCTCGGGCCGGGCTTGGGCCACCTGATTGTCCCTTCTTCCTGAATTGTTTCATGGTATTTTCTATCAGGATCATGTCTTCTCGCCGGTTTTCTCCAGGTTGGGGCATGTCGGGGTACCTCTGCTTACAGGTACGTCTCCATGCTTGACGCCACTGGTCTGCGACGGATGTAGGGACCCAACAAAAAGGTCCTGATCGTTCTAAATAAGAATTTCGAATTAGCTGGATTGGTCATGGTTATTCGGTAAAATATCAAAAATTAACATTTCTTTTCCTTTACTTCAAAAGTTTGACGACAACGAATAAGGCCATTGTTGTTCTCGTTACCGGAGGTTTTGTTTATGGGTCATTGCGTTTAGGGATACTTTGCGGCATAGATGTTGAGGTTACGGACCTTTAATTCATTTGCCGAGTAGTTAATAATCTTATTTAGGGTCTTTCCACCAAGGTTATCATTTCCCAAAGTTCTTACCCGATAATAGCTCATCTATTGGACATTTAGTGACGGTAGATATTTAGTAAGTAAATGACGTATCGAAGTTTGGTGTGTGATTAAAATTTCCTAATCTAATATTGTTATAATGTAATTGAAGAATTAAATTAATAAGAAATTGTAAGTTTCATAACTTTCTTATGACTGTTGGAATATAAGATTAAATTTATTTGATCTGAAAATTTAAACATAGATCAACAAAAGAAAATCAAAATTAAAGGGAACTATTTAACACTCATCAACTAGTGTACCACTTTTAAAAGAGACTAGGGACCTTAACCAAATTCTTTTAGTCAGTCATGGTTAGAGTAAATACTTAAATAAATATAGTACTAAATCACTTAAATTAATTAAAATCAAAATCGTAGAGTAAATACTTAAATAAATATAGTACTAAATTACTTAAATTAATTAAAATCAAAATCGTAATTGGAAACAATTGTTTGAATAAATATGTATTGAATTTCAACAAAAATCTTAATTAAAGTCAAACCTTCACTTATCGTAGTACAATCCATTTTCATATTTAAAAAAAAACTTGGTATCATTGTTCATCCACCGAATAAATCGTTAATATGGGGGTTAAACTCAGATCACGTTTTACCTAACGCATGGAAATCGGAAAAATACGCATGGACTACATTTATTGGTTGGAATTAACTAGAACTTCCGTCAATGAAAGGTAACTGATAAAATGTTGCTTAGGGAAATCGTATTTTTCCTATGGAAATATACTGGAATTGTTCATCGAACGCAAAAAACGGGTAATCAACTTCGCCCACATAATACTAGTTGGAGATTAATACTCTTGGATAGCTTAAAGCAAGATAAATTCGTATCGATTTTGACATCTGGTTCGGGGCAAATGGTATTTTTTTTCAGCCTCGTATCTACTATCATTTCTGGCATCGTATGTTGGATTACTGCGGTGGGTTCCTTATTTATTACTCGTATGAATTAATAGAGGGAATAAAAAAAATCAAATCCTACCTGAAGTTCGGGGTACTATATCTGGATCTATGTTCAAGATCGCCCCCTGACTTGTTTTCTCGGTCGTGGTGTTCCTGGGTTCGTGCTGTTGATACATTTTTAAAAAATGGTGAAATTTCTTTAGAATCGGTTGCACTCGTCAGCGGTTCTATTTATTGTACTTAGTAGTAGGTGGATGTGTGTATGCATGTGTGCCACCCGCTACCTGGTAGTGTGCGATGTTCCCGACATCTACCGATGAGGGTGAAAAAATCTCTCGGTGTCAACGACACCACAAGTTTCATTTTCCCAGTTATTGGTGTACCGAAATTATTGAGAGTCATTCTAGAAACGTCGCGACACACATTAAGTAATCTCTTAAAATCTTGGAGAATCGATCGTGATGTTTTAGAAAGGTCATGGTATGCTGGGGTTTTGTCTATTTCGTTCACTTTATATATTAGGTAGAGGATAAAACCCACAATATTATTTCACTCGCGGATTACGGATTTCTCTATGTCCTTCCATTGTTAGGTAATTTATTTATTATGCCAAAAAAGAAATTTTTTATTTATCTCTAGTTATCGTACTATTCAACAGATATCGAAATCGAAAACTATGATGATCTACAGGCTATCTTCTCGTCCGGGGACAATACTTTGGGGATTTACTCACTTGCCAGAAACATTTTGTGATTTATTATTCAGACAATTATGCATCTGATAGATATAATGTTGGTTTTGTTTTTTCTCTGGTATAATTTTCGCGTTATTATTTTCTTATTTGGGGAAAAGGTGGATGATTTCTTAAAAATTTTATTAGTATTAGTTTCTCATTAGATTTTTTAGGGTATTTTATAAATTTTTAATTCGATGGTTAGTAGATATTTTGGAGCTCAATTTTATTTGATCCGAATGCTCCGACGTTTAACTTATCCTTGGTTACGAAATTTTTTTTCTTGCCTTAATCCGTTGGCTGGTGATTTTATTTAATGTCGAAATACATCTTGCTCTCCCTTACTATTTATTACCAAGGTTTTGTTTATAATTAAAGGAAAACATGCGTTCTTTTATTTTGGGACGTGGTGGTTGATTGATCATACTGGGAAAATCTGTTATTTCATCCTGCTTCCTATTTTATATCTTGCTTAGTACCTTAACTGGATAGAAGGTGAAGTTATTATTTGCAGTTAATTCAGGGAAATATTAAACGATCTCTGTCTTTAAGTTGCGTCACTCCGGGTTATGCTATCATCCTTTATTTTCTACCTATCATTCTAAATAGTATGTTTTCCTTTGTATAGAAATTTTTGCAGCTCATACTGTTTTATTGGTTTTAGCTATTCTATGTCTCCTTGATAGATATTTCTAATTTCTCTTATCTCAAGTAAAAGTTTAAAAAAAAACCTTTTGTTTTATTTTGATTTTCTAGAGAATAATATTTAATGTACTTTATTTTTAAATTTTTTCTTAAATCCCTTAAACGCCGGGTCGAGAATCCTCAACTAATAATCTAGTTATCTAAGCAGTAAACTGGAAGTGGCTATCATACTTAATTTAGGTGAGTTTCTGTTCAAATGTGGTTATTACTGAGGTATTCTATAGCTATATTATCTCACTCTTTACTCGGATAGTGTCGGTTGATCCTCAATAGGGTATTAGCGGTTTACGAAGACTACTTTATTGGTTTTGACATAAGACAACTTCTATATCTTATTTGATTTTTTATTTAAAATTTACATTCTAGTGCATAGCTACCACTGGAATCTATAATTAACTTTATAGTCTTAATTTTAGAATTATTAAATGTTGCACGCTCATGGTAGCTACTCAATATTTATGGTTACTCTAAATTAATATCAAAGGCTTGAAATCCATGGTTAAATTGAATTTATAGTAGTAGTTTAAGTTTATGGTTGATTTTAAATTTATAACAGCAATCTCATTTTATATCTCCCGTTACCTTTCCCTTAGTTGACCCTAAGGGCACTGTGTCTATATTATAATTAATGAGTGCCCACTGGACTACTCGGTGTGGTGATTTTGAGCCGTATGTGAATTCAGTTTTAGGTCGAGTTTAAAAAAACTGAAAGACGAGGAAATAGCAAACAGACCAATCCCTGCGTTCCGCACGCCGGGTCTTCACGGGCACAGATCATTGGCGATATTTCACGCACTTACACGAATCTGAATAATGTGTCTGATTTTAATGACTTGTGATGTGTCTTTGGCTGTGGGCCGGAAAAATTTCGACAAATTTAAATAAAAACATAATTTATATATTGTGAATAATTTATTAAAATAAAAAAAAAATTACCGATACAATCCAATCCAAAAAAACTCAAAACATTATAACATATCACTCTCCCCACGCCGACACCCAAGCAGAGCTCTGTCGAGGTTGCGAGAGTGTGACGTGGAGAGAGTTCCAAACAAAACTTTCACTTACGTAGTAATATAGATTTTTAAGACTCCAATTCAAAATTGAAAAATGATGATGATTGTGTAAAAATGAATCGGTATAAATACCTATTTTTTGTCCCTAACCTTGCGTGTTCTTTTTGATTTAGTAAAACAAAATTCGACCTTGGAATTTTCTAGTGTATTCTAATCTTAATTTTTATTATTTTGCAATTTTATTTGATAATTTTTTTTAAAAATTTTTCTTGAATTATTTCTAATTCAAATTCTTTGAATTTTATTTCATTTTCACGAAATTTCGCATTTTTGTTGAATTATCAAATTTCGGTCGAATTTGTTAGGTTTTCGTGTTATGTTTATATTTATATCGTGCGGATCTTGTTGCCTTTTGTTATTATTTTAATTTATTTTCATGTTTATTATTTTATATGTAATTGTCTTCTTTCTCATATTTGATAGGGTTATTTGGTGTTTTAATAGATTTGAATTTAAATCTGCATGTTATATTTGCGTGTGTGTTACCGATTCATCAAAACATTTACAAGGCCGTTTGTGTTCTGGCCCAACATTATTAATGTATCTATAATTATTATGAAAATAATTATTATTGTTATTATTGTTATTGTTAATATTATTATTATTTATTTATTATTGATAGGAATGTAACGATCAAATTCTAAGTAATCAATAACCGCATTACCATGGTTCTCGATATCATTTTGACCTAGTAGTGAACTTAAATAATTTTATTTTAAATAAAATTTTTATAATCAATTATCGATAGAGGTAAGAATTATCAATTAGTTTTCTTTTAGTGGAATCGAACCGACGATTAATAGAAAAATTCAGAATGGAAGTCGCTCAATACCACCATGAAGCGATGATCCAGAGCCAAAGGGCGGAAGCAATGGTGCGCAAGTGCCGACACCTAGAGCAAACCTGGCTCCTTCCAAAAGCAGTATCCAGGTTGAAGTCATAGATAGAAGTGCTAAAAACCAAGCTCTCACAAAAGGATGAGGCCTTGAGGCAAGCCGAGCAGAAGGCCCAGGAGCTGGAGAAAGAGGTTAAAGAATTAAAATTAAGAGATGAAATCCGCACAAAAGCTCGCATGCTAGGGCACATCTTAAACGCGAACGGTTTCTGAATACCGCGCGGACTAGCATTGTGATAAACACTTAAATGTTGTAGTTGTTCATTGAACTGAATAAGAATTGTATTTGTGTTTAATTTTGATTTTGGCGATAAAAATAATTTGTTATAGTTAAATATTTAAAATGTTAAAATAGTTAAATAGTTGATACGGGGACCGATAGAATAAGAGCACAATGTCTTCTACGACAGCTCGTGAACCCATATGAGTATTACGGCATTAGCAGTCTTTGAAAAGAGGCTCACCCTTTGCTAATATTCAGCCCACTAGTTCACAGTACCAACGTCAATTTTGACGGGTGACTAGCGGTTAAATATCTTATGCAGGCGCTGGGTGGGAAATAGTTACCCTTAGACAGGTTTGACATTTTGATTACCCATCAGTGCCCAGTATAATCAAGGGTTGTATCTGATGAAGACGCATTCTACTACTGGCGATAAAGACGCAGTTGAGGCTTCAAGAATCAATAACGGTAAAAAGTATAGCATAGAAAAAATCCACTAGGAAACACGCATCTACACAACTGTTGAAACCTTGATATGTTTCTTTTTGATAACACAATACTAAAAAATCTGAAAATCAGATATGGAAATTATAATGACACTTAAATCAAAATTATCAGACGTGTCATCATTGGCTCCAGGAAGATCTAAGAAAACTTCAGAGACTTTCACACAACTTTTCTGCGATATGGTAAAGGATGTGTCAACATTTCGGAACAAGTAAATGTTTTTGTGAGTTAAAAATTTTGTGAGAATAATAACGATAGTTTAATTACATTAATAATATTAATGAGATTAGAAAAATTTTTAAAAACTTTTAATAAAAAAATGGCCATATTAAAATATAAATTATGACCAACTATCCATAATATGTGTCCATGTATAAATTGCAGAGCATTCGTGATTTATTTTCAAAACGGTAAGATTTATTAAATTTTCTTATAAACACATTTTTAAAGCTCTGTTGTGTTAAAATATAAAATTTAAGAATTTATTTAAATGCATGGAGAAAATATGCGAAAAGGAAATCAAATTTATAGTAATAACTTCCATATGAAAATACTATAATAAATAATAATTAAATTAAAATTAGATTTGTTTCAAATAATCAATTTAATCAATATACAAATTAAATCCGTCACTAAAAATAGTAACTTCAAAACTATTTGAAAAATACGTTCATGAAGACACAGATTAGTCAACTTTTAGAATATTTTAACCAATTTGTATTAATTTTACTGTTTTTTAATAAAAATGCTATCAGAGTTTCCGTTTCTATCAGAACTTCTAGTATTTTAAGTGTTCATTATAAACGGTCCAAAATAAATAATTCACAAAACTAACATTTATTTTTCAAAAAAAAACTGTTAGATAAAACAAAATATTTCTAAGGAGATTTTTTGATATATATGGTTAGTTCGGCCTGATATAGAAATAGTTGAGAACATAAGGTTTTCATTCATAATATATAAAATTCATGTAACAAAGGGATCATTTTTCGATATAGCCGCAGTGGAAAATCACAAGTTCTGAAAATGCATTTTCGAAGAAATCTTCCGCTGCCTTCTTCAGTTCACCTTTTTATCAAATATTTTTCCAGTTAAGTCTTTCTTAAGGTGACGGAAAAGGTAATAGTCACTTGGAGCCCGATCTTGGCTGTATGGGGATGTGAAAGTACACTAAATCCAACATTACCCATTGTCGAAGCAGAAGCAGGCGCATTGTGAATTCGGGCATTATCATGGAGATGCCATATTGGTACATTTCTGGATTTTCGTGTTTTGGTCCGTACAAATTCTAATAAGTGGCAGTAATATTGTGTTGAGTTATAATTTTATTTGGTTAGGGTAGAACTGTCTGCTCTGACTCCACGTGCTCTTTAAATGATACTGGAATAACTCAACACAGGAAAACTTTTATTCGATACTAACAATTTCACAACGATTCGAATGTTACTTTTACAATAATGGCAGGAATCCCCACCGGAAGCCGCCTTTTCAATTAACTACTAAAATATCCTTGACAAGTCTGACTAGTTATTTTTCAATCTCACGAATCTTTTTAATTTTTCTGTTACTCGCAATTTTTCAAAATTATTTTTGTCGCTGTTGTTGATTTGAGACTTCCTTATATAGGGAATCTCTCTTCAAACAACTAATCTGATTTACGGCAATTTACATTGGACTCCCGGGGAACTAGTTAGATACTTTACTTTTATCTTTTGGCCACATCGGCCGTTCCCCGGGAGAAGACTACGAAATAAATCACATTAGGGAATAATCAGTTCCCTTAATTAAATTTATTCAATTCGGAGAAATTCTCCCTAATTTAATTTTTTTGTTTTCGTCATTTTAATTAATTAATTAATTTTTAGTTTTTAAATAACTTTTTCTAGGGGTCCCAAATTAATTTTATATTATTATTTCTTTACTCGTCTCGTCAATTGGCATCGGCACATACCCATTTACCCCGGAAAATATTGATTTTAATTTTTTGATTATTTTTAATTAATTATTTTATTTTCCCAAATTTTTTTATTATAATAATTTTTGAAAATCCCCTAACCCCAACATATCTCCCCTTTAATTGAGATTCGCCCTCGAATCTGTGTGTTTGTTGGTTGATCTATTAATATAACAATTATAATAATAATTATAATATTTGGAATATATATGCACACACGTAAACCCACTAATATGAGCTATGTCAAGTTTCAGATCACATCTGAAACTAGTTTTCCAATGAATTTTGTTTGTAAAAAATTTTTTTTTAAATGGAAAATGATAGAAATTTTGATTTGAAATTTTAAAAAAATTTTCTGAAAATTAAAACTTTATTACTCATTCCGTTCCAAGTCATTGAGAAAACAAAAAGCCATTAATTTGACAATCAATTCTTGAAATTTTGTGACAATTCTTGTATTTTTATAAAAATAATAAAAATATATACATTTCTCCAATTTTGTGCAATTTTATTTAATATAATAACAATAATAATAATAATAATTTTATACTTACTCTTATTTATTTTTACCCATACTCTAACGTTATTTGTAGTTTAATAATTTTAGCATCTTCAATTTCGCCAAAGCCTTCCTCTGGCATTTCAATTGTTTCTTCTGTTGTCCATTTTAATTCAGGCATTGGTTGATTCACCTCCATTTTCATTTCTACGATTTCACATTCTCCCTCGCTCTCTGTGTACTTGCTCGTCGAGGCTCTCATTGTTTTATACTCACTTATCGAGTATTTCCTTGATGGGTTTATTGTTTTCCACTCTACATCATCGATCCATTTCTGTTCTACCTTAAGATAAACTTTTCGGATTCTTTTTACATCTTCTAAGGCTGATTGGATACCTTGCTGCGTTTCTTCGACACATATTTCTTGTACTCGAGGTTTTTAGTTTGTACCACTCTCCATTGTGTGTTATCCCAAATGATTTAAACACCTGAGCAGCAGCAAAATCTCTTATCCCATAGAGATGGTTAACCCAGATTTTTAGACATTTTCGTTCAGCTTGTAAATCGTGTCCAATCAATATTTTCCATCTGGTAATATTTTGAATACTTTTCATTTCCTCATATTGATCCTGTTGATTCCGGCTGTTGCGCTCAGTAATGCCGTGAATACATGCATTAAAATACTGTAGTTTGATTCTTGGTGTAATCTAAACATCCTTAATTACTCTTCCGTAATAATCCATTATTGCTACGGAAAATGGGATCATCTCATGTGCTTCTGAGATTCCATATTCTGGGTCCATAAACAATATTTTCTCTCGAATTTCATCAATCGTTAGCCGTTTTCGAAGAAACGACATTTTCCTCTTGAGAATTTCTTCAGATATAGGGAGTAGTCTTGGATCCGAATCTTTCACTGAATATGCACTTTGGACTTCTCCTTCCGAGTTTGATCTCCTTGCTTCTACTGCAAATAATACTTCATCGTTGGCTGCTCTTAATCCTTTGACCATTATTTCTTTTCCAATTTTCCACGAGGTTAATTTGTCAACTTCTTTCCATAAATTTCCATAAATGTCCAGCATTTCTAATTTCCCTTTCACTATGTGGAGATGATACTCTTCATCGTTTTTCATGAAAATTTCCTCTTCCAACCTAATTCTAGATCTTCTGGTTAATTTAAAAATGTATACCTTTATTTTTCTGTCATCAATTCTGAAGTAATTTGGTATTTGCTCGTTGTTGTTCATTATTATTTTGGATTGACCAATTTGATTCCTCTGGATCTTGATGTACCCATCATATATTGATCTGGATGCTGCTATTTTATTCATTCTTCTAAAATTATTCATAATTAAAATTTATTTACATTATTTTGAAAATGCTACTGATTGAGATAAAGTACCCGAAGGGCACCGCCTCAATCAGCAACTATAAATAATAATAATAATAAAAAATTACCAGTTTAAAAATTTTGAAAACTTTTGGATAATTTGTAAAAATTTTTTTTCTAATGTTATGAAATTCTTTTATTTAAAATTTGCTTTTATACCCCCTTAAAAATTTAATTTCTTTTCAAACAAAATTTTTTTTTCTTCCCTTTTGCACTCCTTATTTTAGTAACCAATGAGACTCGGTCAAGAAATTTTTTACAAATAAAACATAAAAATGTATGAATACTATACACTAAAATTTTCATGCAAAGTAAATAAATGAATCTCACTATACAAATGTTTCTTCGTAAGTTATCCAAGGTCTAGATTCCTTGGATCGAATTACAGAATTGTCCGTTTTGCGAATTTTTGACAAGATAATGAAAAGAATGAGAATGTTTATTATGATGATGAGGCTGGTTATCACAGATAAACATAAGATGTCATTGTTATCTAATACATATAGAGTTCCGTTTATCATTAATGATTTGTTACGATTCTGAGAAGATATAATGTCATAGGTATTGTTATCTGAAGAAGTTCCCATCGTACTGTTTTGGAATTTTAGATATGATTTGTTTTAGTTGAACTTTATTTGGGTGCTCATCGTGAATGTTCTCATAATACACGCGAACGAAATTGCGATCTACCAGGGTAAAATGTTGACTTTGAACGTAGCTGGTAAAATTTTAAAACTTGGATATCATCACTTAGGGTAGCCTGGGTTTTTCCACAATAGTAGATAACTGCTTTTTGGTTTGAATCTGTTTTTCGAGCAACTGTAATTGTTTGTTTTTCGTAGTGGAAAATAACACTATTAGTTTCATTGATTAAATACATCGAATGTTTATGAGAGTGAATTTCAATCCATTGATCATCAATGTAGGTTCCATTTTTTCGAAGGGCTTTTTCATAATAATGAGCTACAATATTATAAGTCTGATTTAATTTTAAATTAATATAATTTATAAATGATTTAATGACATTTAGATTGTCGATTGCCAAATTTTGGAAAACTACCTTGACTTTTTGGGATTCGTTGGATCTCCAAAAGACATTAATTCCATTCATTATCGGTTCAACTGTTATTAGGTTATTTATTTTCCTCGTCCAAATATTCAATCGTATTACATTAAAGATCTTTGTATCATTGTTTTGGGATTCCCATTGTTTTATCGTCCAAGGGTATTCATAGTTTATTGCTAATCGTCGGACTACATACATATTATTACTATAATGTAACTTTATTGGCGGGTCAAAATAATTAAGTAGATTATTGATTTCTATTTCCTCATTTGTCTCACAATTATATATCCACACAATTTGAGTATACGTGTAATAAATACTGATTTTTTCCATCAACAGAATCATTTTAATTGCAAACGATGGACCAATTCGTGTTGAATTTATACACAAGACATCCATGAGCATTATTGTATTTATCAATAAAACTTTGTTGGTATAACTTAATTAGGTAGGATTCTTTGAAAACCTTTGTTTGGCTACAGCTCCTTCGTTTATTTTATTTTCTTTTGACCTCAATGAATACTGTTTTCCCTCTTCAACAGGTACATTTTACATCGATTTGCATGAACTATTATTGTTCCCGCTTTCTTATTATTTAAAGGACGTAATTTTAGATTCGTTTCTGTAGCATCATACATCACATAAGGTCCTTTAAACGGTCTTTGCAATTTTGGCGACAGTCCTTTTTCTGGTTCTGGTTTGCTGAAATACACTAAATCTCCAATTCTAATATCATCTTCATGTGCACGTTTATCATAGGACTCTTTATACATTTATTGGTCATGCCGTATTTTAAGTCCTGCTTGCATCCATGCGGACTGCAATCTCTCTTGCATAATTACTTTATAGTCTGTTACATCCATATAATGTGATATCGGTGCTTGAAATTTTAAATCAATTGGCGTATTTTTGAGCCTTAAGTACATCAGGTAGAAAGGTGTTTCTCCAGTACTTTCATTTACTGCGTTCCGATAAGCAAACAAACACGGTTTAATGAATGCATCCAAATCTTTTTGTTTTCTATTCACGTAAGACGATATCATGTTAATTAAGGTTCCATTGAATTTTTCCACTAGCCCATCTGTTTGTGGGTGATATGGAGATGTACATAATTTCATTATTCCAAACAATTCAGTAATTGATTTAAATTGATCACTTTGAAAACTTGTTCCTTGGCCCGTTAGTAACTTCATAGGTGCTCCATATCTGAAAACAATATTTTCTACAAATATCTTTGCCCCGTATCTGCTTTTAGATTTGGCATCGCATAAGCTTCTGGCCATTTTGTCAAATAGTCACAAAACATTATTATATATTTATTACCATTTATTGTTTCCGGCAATGGACCAACAATATCCATTGCTGTTATTTCCATAGGTGCTGTCGGTAATGGCATCGGTTTCAATAAAACTCTAATTTTACGACCAGTATTACGTCTAGTTAGGCATATCTCACAAGTGTTACACCACTGTCTCACATCTTGCTCCATAGTTTCCCAGTAATATCTCAACTTTAATCGTGATAATGTTTTTGGCGCGGATAAATGTCCACCTAATGCACCATCATGATATTGAAACCCGGAGTTAGCGGATCACAATATCCGAGCAAAGCGCTGCGCTCCGGCAGAGAGGAAGCAATTGGCGCAACAATTGGATATAATTCCTGCGCACCATCTGACGTCCCATGTAGGAGATCAAACATTCACCCAGAGTAATAGTATGCCTACAGAGGGGACAGTACCAGGTAATCGAAGACACAAGCTCAACCGAGACAGAGGCGTAGGGCCAAAAACTCCCTGCTCCAGGAAAATTTGAGGAATAACGAATATTCGGAGGTGACGGAATACCGAGGTCCATCCTATGTGGAAGATGTCGCTGATGAACTCGACGAGGAAATATTATATGCACCCGTCCAACCCATCTTCTCACACCCCGCTCCAACACAAATCAAGATTAGCACGTCTGGTAGTGAGTCACCCGTGCATATTAATATCGCTACCACGTCTAATGCGATAATAGAAGAAGAGCATCCATCAAGCGGACGATCATTGCCGCTCATCATCTCGGTGGTTGAACCAAAAATTCCTCAAGAGCGGAGAGCCAAGTGTCCAAGAGAATCATCATCTAATCCGATATCGCAATGTCCCAAGCGCTGTTGTCTGACCGTGGACATTGACGGGGACGAATAATCCTACATCTCCCTTTGAGTAGTAACATTTGCTCGACATCCTTGGTCTTATCTCATGTTACTTTATGAATTTTTCTTTGTTTTTACTTTAGTTGTAAAATAAAATATATGGTTCATCAATTCACTTCGTTAATTAAATATAGTTAACTCTAAATTTAATGTACTTGTAGGGTAGAAGACGATTAAATTATAATAGTAGGGTTGAATAAATTAATATAATTTTTTTTATTACTTTTATTATTATCAAATAATTATCCGTTGTAGTGCTGGTTTGATTTCTTTGCAGCCATATGGCCTATGATTTGAATTTATAATGGTTCATATCATTAATATTCTATACCTCCACAATCAAGTTCCGTTACTCAAATTTAAGGAACCAAGTATATTTTGAGATGAAGGGAACATGGAATAACTCGTAAGACCTTCTAGCGGCCGCTTTGAATCCGATTCTAAGGTTATTCGAAGAGTAGTATTGGTAACAATGCTCACATGTTCGAATAGCGTTCGCTATCATACACAGTACCAACATGGATTAACTCATGGGTGTATGGTGGTGATCAGCAAATTATGTGGTGTACGGTGGAAATTAGACCCTAGAAATGGAGGGGCGTATAGGTTATAGCAAGAGTTGGTAACCAGTGGTAACAACTGTTCCCAGTACACCAACAATTTTATATCTGCTAAATATTTTATTAAATATTAAAAAATTAGGAGATTGCCCGTCCTAAGACGGTAGAATTAATGGTGGATCAACGTCTGGTTTATATATATTCTAAATATCTAAAAAATGATGGCCCATTATTAATAAAAACTCGAAAACGATATAAGAAATATGTTTCGTGGAGATTATTCGCATCTTCAGTCTGCCATCATAATCATTGTTAAATGTTACACACGGAAACAATAATGATGTAATAGTTACGATTTAATGATTTAATTAAATGATCTCAATAAATTTGTTGCTGATTGAAAGTTTATTTTGTTTGAAATATATTTCTTATATTTGGCGTTTTCGAGTTTTTATTATTAATATTTATTTTTGTCGCCCTCTTTAATTACAGACATAACTGAAGATTTTTGAATATTTATTTATTAAAAAGTTTCTTTTTATTTAAACAACATATTTTATAATTAATTCAATTTCATTAAATTGAATAATTTATAAAATATGCTTTTTATTGTTACTACATTTATTATTTCATCTTTTCTAAACAAATGATAATATTATTACTTTCAGATTCATGATGTTCATGCAATAATATTTACTTATTGTACTTAGTCGTTTGAAAAGCTTTTAAATTAAAGCTATGATAACTAAATTTCTCGGTAATTTCGAAAAATATAAATGGGAAGACCAGGTGCATACAATTCTGTGATAGTACACTTTCGGAGTTATGAACTATTTATATGATAAAATGGCTTTCATTCGTGGAAAAAATATAATTATAAATTAATAAATCCATTAAATGAATTTTTATTGAATTACAATCAATGATTACACATTTTTGATAACAAACAATTGTTGGGGGACTCTCGACTCCTTTGAAAATATGCCTACAGCTTCCCATTTTAATACTAAACACCTATGCAAAATTTCAAGGAGCTATCTAAAACTGTCTGAGAGATAAACACAAAAAAATCATAGCGTTCCAAAGTCAGTCAGTCAGTCAATGAGATATATATATATATATATAATACTTATTTCAAATTTACTTTAAATTATTTAATAAATCACTTGAATTAAAAAGAATTTCATATTAAAAATTTTAATCAAGTTAATTATGCCCATCTATTTGGAAAATTCATTATTAAATTCAAAAAATTATTAATTTTTAACATTTTACCATTAGAAAATTGATTTTATATTTTTTAATTATTTAAATTAATTTTAATTAACCACTCTGACAAATCATCCGAAACCAAGGATAATTGAGAATTTACACTGAGTTAACATCACAAAATATTGCAAGAGTGAAAAATAGAAAATTGAGCAATTACAATCAATAATTAAACATCAGAATTGTATTATTAAATTGTCAATATTGCTGGATCTCAATTATTGAATATGGCAGCACGAGGGGTCAGATCGGTTATTTGTTCCTACCGAAAGCCCGTACATCCCAACAAAAAAATATTGCAGATATCGATCGATAAATTTCATAATAATAATAATAATAATAATAATAATAATAATAATAATAATAATAACAACAATCAAAAGACAACTGATAATCGATTTATTTACCAAAATTAATATATATTGAATTATAAAAATATGAAATCAATAAGATCATATGATATGAAAGTAAACGGTAAATCAATATATTCATCTTATGCACCTAGTTACAAATTTCAACACATTTCACTCAATAAAATCTTTAAAAAAATCAAAAATGTAATAATCAATAATCAAATCTAAAGAATGCTTATAAGGCACTTGTAAAAATGAGGGTTTTCTATAAATTCAAGCACGCAGAGCATTAAAAACATTAAATCTTTCCGATTAAAAACTAAATTGTACATGCTGATTATTATTAGAAAATGTCAAGATGCGCTGATCTGAAATAACAAGTCAAATTAAAGTTTTAAAAAAATTATAAGAAATTTTACAAATTAAAATACATTCACAGAAAAAATTAAATAGTTAACAATAATCCTTTCTAAACTAGGCAATTATCCCACAGCCTCCCACCCCAAATGGCACTCAGATAATTAACAATATATGTTGTTATTCCATTAATTTATAAATATAGCCAATCTGAACCGAATAGCGCCGTTATAAGATTTGCATTCTCATATTTCAGATTACTATATTATTTTAGACAAATGTCTATAGGGAATTAGACAAAACTTGATAATAATCCATTAGTTTTTGCCAAACCTACACGGCACTGCCGCCATATAACATTTTTAGATTATAACAATGTACTCAATTATTATTATATTGAAACAAATATTATTATATTGATTCAAATATTAATAAATTAATTCAAATATTATTATATTGATAATCAAAGAAAGAAGGCAAAGTTTTAATAATTGAATAAACTCTGTTTAGGATTGTTTCGAAGTATTGAAAAGATAGTAGTATGTTCAGTAATAAATCTCCAACTCAATTTGGTCTATGTTTTGAACTCGTCTATCAGTTTTCATGTAATGGATATAATGCAACATAGATTAGTGAGAATGCCCGTCATCTTTGTACTCGAGTTCTTGAGCATTGTCGACTGTATGGATTAACTCACATTAGAAATCATCTTAAAAAGTGTACCAGTAAGAATTTCCGGTTTTAAGATAATAGCGAAACATTTGAGTAATTTGTGAGACGTTGTTGATATGATCTTTATATCCTATAATTAATGTTCAAAGTTCTCAGTGTACAGGCATTTTGAATGGATTTAAATAATTGATCGTGGTTTATGTATAATATGTGTTTGGTATAATTTTGTGGTTAGTTATAATTTTTGTGTAGAAATAATTTTAAATTTAATTTGAACTTTTATTATTTTATAAAATATTTTTTAAAAGAATGATAACATTTTTTGAGTATAAAAATAATTCATTTAAAAGTTTATTTTTTAAAAATTAAAATGATTTTATATTTTTTGATACAATTTGATCGCGATTATTATTGGTTAATTTGATTAAATAGTTTTATTTTCCTTTAGTTATTGTTAATGTGATTTCTAGCCTGGAGAAGATGTGAAATGTTATACAAAATATATAGTTCGCGTTTTTCAATTATTATTATATTGATTTAAATATTATAATATATATTCAAATATTATTATATAGATTTAAATATTATTATATTAATTCGATAATTATGCTACATTTTAGCAGTGTCATAAGTGTTCAACAATTAATAATGATATTTAAATTAAGAGTAATCAAATTGTGAAAGATAAATCATTAAGGAATGTGAACCGTGAAAATCCTACAAATTATTGATGTTATTATAGTAAGTTTAATGTAAATCTCCCCCATCGCCCAAATAATCATAATGATTATATTCTACAGTCATTCCTAATACACTATTGAAAATGAATTAACTATCATTATTACTGTCTCACGGACATGTGGTTATTTTCATGACATTTAGAAGGCTTGAGTTGAGTCCGTTATCAGTTTTATCCAGACAAATTCGGATTAACGATAGCAATTCACATTTTGCACTGTCTTAAAAAAAATTCGATTTTGAAAGAAAAATCAACAAATAGTTTGAAAGTTAAGTGAAATTTGTTTCCGGTTAATTTCCGGTTAATTTCCAGTTTATTGATTTGATAAGTTTAATATAATAGAATTAATAAAAATAAAGGCGGCCGTGAAAGTAAGAGAAATGCAAAATTGAAAATCCCAACCACAAATTGCAATAGATATTTTTTTCTCATAAGCTCTCAGAATCAATGGAAGTCCAGTGTTCTCTTTTCCCGCTTATCAAACATTGTCAATATATTTTCAATAACAAAGCATTCAGATTCATTATAAAAATAAATTTCAATAACAAAAAGTTGCATTATTGACTATGTAAACACTTACGCACTCACTAATTGGCTAACATTCCATTGATTCATATTTTTGATTGTCCATGCACCGAAAGTGAGTGTTGGAACTGAAATACGAGTCATTGTGCATGGACGGCAAGGACGGATGATTATTATTTGTGATCTGAAGTTGAAATAAAACGTAAATCGAATTACTTTTTTTAAAAATAATCACTATTCGCACATTGCAGGTTTACAATCAATATTTAAAATTTGTTTATTCTGTGTATATATATATATATATATATGTATTATGTTGAATGTGAAATTCATTGTAAACAATGTGAACAGATCAAATGTCCCTCAGACCTTTGACTCTTGATTAAACTAAATGGCTATAATTTAAAGATCTCGAGGAATAACTTCTTAATAAAGATAATAATAATTTCATTATTATCTTTTTAAGGAAACTCTGAAGAGGATTATTTCATGATCAGAAATTTTCATTTTTGTTTTTAATAAACGTGAAACTTGTAGAAAAGGACTATTATATCACTTATTAATTATTTTATTTTTAATTGATTAGTTTTTAATACATTAATTTTATACGATGGTTTCTTTACAGCAGAATAAATCAAATGTTAATTAATTAATAAAGGATATAATGTGCTGAAATTTTTAATTAGTTAAACTTTCGATTATAAAATAATCCTTTTCAAATTTGATATAGAAAAACTTGAATTTTCAATGTGTACTTCTGTGCATTCTTTCCAATTAACTTAATACACAAATCTCGGACAACGGTGAACTCTAACCCAGACATCGGCAAAATGGGGCTCGCGGAGCATTTTTAATAATCCCGGAAAGCTTTATGATAAGTTATATTTATTAAAATAAATCAATGGATCAATTTAGCCATGATTTGATAAGATAAGTATGAATTCCCCAGGAAATTGGTTTTAATTTTTATTATTTCTTACTTTTTCCTAATACGAATGTATTCAAGTATCCTAGTAGGCTCTAAGCTTAAAAACTTTTTTTTATGCTCTTTGGATTAAAAGGTTGCCGACACGTGATCTAATGAGAAAAGAGAATTGTTATGCATTATGTAATGTATAGCGTTCATTCAATCAACGACGTTTTTGTTGTGCTTGTGCATTTTTTTATTTCTAATAATACTAGTGATAATGGCGTATATCGCTGATACAATCTCAAGAGGAATATATTGAGAGCCTTGCAACTAAGCCTCAAGAAGAATTTCTATGATTAATTCAAGAAAATATTAAGAAAATGACCGAAAACTATGAGTCCGTTTATATATATAATGATGTAATTGATGCAGACAAAATCCAGTAAAAATTTGCCACAAGTCGTTTGTTTTCTGCGTAATGGGAAATGAATACAAATAAACATACTTTGGAAGTATATTTAAGATTAAGTGGCGTACAAATCCCAGCGTACAAAATACCAGCCAAAAAAGAACAATAGAAATTATAGTCTGTAAAAATGGTCTACAAAGTCTCGCATTAAAGTAATAATGATTATCAAATGCAAACATTAAGAGCTTAAAAAGCATTCACCTAAACTGATTATTGGCCGTCGACATGTTAAAATTACACTTTTGAATGAAATTATTATCACTATTTCGCGTTTAAGAATTGATTCATAACCTGATTAAATTATCAGATACTTAAAGCAATTATAAAAATTGAAAATAACTTAAAAAATTAAATAAGAACAAAAAAAGAATAAAAAATAAATTTAAATATAGAAATTTAAGAGATTTTAAATTTTATGTTATTTTGGTCAGATTTATATCCTATCATAAGGCATATAATTATGTAAAAATTGTGCAATATGATGTTGCGTATGAATTTTCAAGTTGATTATTAATTAATGAGGTGATGAACGGCTAGATTTAAACAATTAATATATGAATAATTGATAAAGTTATAAAATGCATAGTAAAAGAAATATTAAGCCATCGGCAGGCGTTGTTATTGTAATATGTAGGTATTTCTATGCTGTTAATAAATTATTGAGCAAAAAAATATTAAAACTAGGAAAATATTTATTTACATAAAGAATATAATAAGCATGAAATATTTGAATACTTTATCACTGATTTAACCATCCGCCCATTGAATATTTATTGAAAAAATATATTTTACAGATAGATAATTACTATTTACTCATGATTATCAATAAAAATGTGAAATTCCAGCATTGTGAATGGCCTACTGAATTCTATATCCTATTTGTGTAGTAACAACTATTAACAGTTCCTTCCATACTCACAAATTATTTAACTGAATATATTTATATATATATATATATATATATATATATATATATATATATATATATGCGTGTACCTGAGAACTGTACGGGTCAGTAAAGCTTTTACCCGACCCGAACCCGACTCTTCATAATTTTATATAGTCCGAGCCATATCCAACCCAAAAAAGAAATAAAATATTGTAAAAAATATCATAAAGAAAACGCAATTATGATTTTAATTTTAATGCTATATACATTTATGTATCTTTATTTTTCAAATTCACGAAGGTTTATATTTTATGTTGCTATGTAAAAATAATATAGTATCGATGTTTTCTGGTTTTAAATTTGTACGGGGTTCTTGCAGTACATGTACAGCTACGTGACAGTTTCTTTAGGAATTAGCATTGCTTCTGGAATACATAAAACGTGCATAGAGACTTGCGCTAAATATTTATATTTTCCCTCTTGTACTTGCCACCAATTCAATATATTGTAACGGCGATTAGTAACATAATAAAGCTCAATCATAAAGGCGTATTAGACGAAAGCATATTTATCAATAATTTTTTAGTAATTTTCAAGTCTATGGTTACGAAATGCCGTAATTTTGGCAAATTAAAATTAAATTTATGTAAAGCTGGAAATTCTATTCACATAAATTTTATTTTAATTCATTCTCATTGGAGCAAATAAAATTATATTAAAAATTCTTAAAGAAAAAAATTTTGATTAATTTTTAAAAGCAAGACCCGAAAACCGAATGAAATAACAAAATATCGGCCCGAGGGCCTAGCACGAGCCCGTGCTGGTCTCTAATGTATTCATACAGTTCAAGTTAAATTTTTATATTAAAATAAATAAAGTATATTTATGATCAATAGTTGAATTAAAATTAAAATTGCAAATCATTTGTTGTTTATAATATTGTTCAAAACTGTTTTATTTGAATTTACGTCAAGTAAATATTTTTTGAAATTGGAGTTTAATATAATCAATTTTTTAAAACATCGTTTTTAGTTGTACATTTAGTTTATCAATATTTTAATTAATAATAGTCTGAAAATATAAATAAAAATATATTTGAAAATAGATCAACGGTGAAAAAGATATGATTTATTAATACTTAAATTAATTGCAATATTTGTTATTAAACATATCAATTAATTCTTGGAATATAGAAAGTCCTTTAAGCTTACGAGATGAAATAAGGGACAAATTATTTTAGATTGACGTATAAGTTTATGTATGAACTGTTATTTCTGTTAATTGACGAATAAATTTTGTATATTTTAAATTTTACTTAAAATTATTAATAATAATTTTTGTATTTTATAATAAATATTTCAAATTTGAATTGAAAAATTAAATTTTTTACTGATTTAATTTTTTTGCTTGCGATTAAATGCAAATTTTATGCACTTTTCAAATTTTATATGAAATTTTCAGGTCGATCTAGTGATAACTTACTACTTAGTTAAAATATATTAAGTGAAAGAGGGTGAAATATAAAATTA
The DNA here is from genome assembly GCA_022537955.1 of Schmidtea mediterranea. NCBI lineage: Eukaryota > Metazoa > Platyhelminthes > Tricladida > Dugesiidae > Schmidtea > Schmidtea mediterranea. The sequence goes on along the minus strand of CM039680.1, from coordinate 22,154,052 downwards.
AAGCAGAGAATTTATTATGTACAGTTTAATTTCAAGAACCTTAAAGGCTATTCTCATATAACAATTTCAAACGAACACTTTATTTATTTCAAATTCACAGTTTTGTTTTATTTTTCGGATGATTTCAGGATATTTATATTTAAAGATGATTTATGAATGAACTTAAACATGGTGTCACTTATATCAATGTAAATTAAGTTGGACCTAAATTAGGGCTCTCAGGCATCCCGGAAAACCGGGATTGTCCCGGTTTTTATGTTTTTTTATGTTAAAGAATTTATTTTTTTTTGATTTTCGTTTTAAAAATGTGAAATGAATATTTTTATTTTAAAGTTCCTTATTTGTGTTATTAATTTTAAGTTATTTTTTAATTATATACTTAACACCTGCTGAAGTAATGGTTTAATTTTTAATTTTAAAAATTCTTTGTCCCGGTTCGCAGTGGTGAAAATATGGCAGCCCTAACCTAAATATATATTGTACCTTAAATAATAAATCTAAAAACTAACCTATAATAAGGTTTGTGTGTCATAGCCAAGATTAATATTAGATAAGAATTGAGTGATTATACTTTAAGAGGATAGACAAATTTCATGCAAATAGAAAAAGAAATACGTGCGCAAATCTTAGTTCAAAAAGTTTCTATAATAAAAAATACTAATAATTAGACAATAAATTGCTCCAAGATTTTTAAATTTTAAAAATATATGGTGAATTTTTTTGAAGCCTTTCTGATGCTTCCATAGCATCAAATATTCCACACAGAGGAAACCATCGAAATATTTAATTTTGCTTTTTAAATTTAGTTAACTTGTAGCGATTATTGGAGAATACCTATTGCCGTGAAAAAATGAATTATTGAAAGTGATTTAGAAGAATTAAAAATAGTAGAAGAATAAGTTTGCTTTGTTTAATGTCGTTCAATATTCGAGATGCTGCTATCTGTCAAGAAATCAATGAAGTACCCAGAAAACAAATTATAGTAATTCAAGAAATTATTACCACATTTGGAAAAGATTACTCATAAAATGTCTAATAAAAGAAGAAAGTTTATGTTAATTGTAGATATTTTATATTTAAATAAAAAAATATAAAATTAAATAAATAAAAATATTTAAATAAATAAATCTCCATTTTATGTTTGTATAAATCCATAATTTTTAAAACTCATTTAAAAAATATAATAAATTAATAAAATTGATCTTTAAATTAAATTTCATTAAAATTTTATATAAACAAAAAGTTCTTAGTTTAAAAAACATTTTAATAATTCCAGAGTGCAATTTAATATCCCCTGGTGTATCAATCTCCCAATACTCATTATTCTACAACAATTTCTTTTATTTGTATACTTTTTTTCTAAGTTAGCCTTTTGAGAATAAACAATTTTTTAAAAAATATATTTTTATCAAGTATTTATTAAAATGATATACACTTGAGCCTCGTATAACACGGTTGTATAAATTGTGGCATATTTTTTATACAAAACGCTTTATATAACACGGTTTCAAAAAAAATAATTAAATAATTTACATGTTTAATTTGTACGTCCGTGTAATGTGCACATAACAAATCTTACTGAGCGTGTCGAGACTTGTCAACTTTGTTTGTTTCGATACATTTCAGTTGCGTTCTGGCAGTCAATGGTGCAGTGCATATTTCTTTGTAATCCGTATATTATTTTGGCTTATTGTTTGTAAGTATATACTTTACATATTTCATATAACGTTTGTTAATTTATAAAAATTTAATAGATTTAATCGTATTGCAGATGAAAAATATTTAAACCCCAAAATGTCGACAGTTATGGATAAAATTAAAAACTATTGTCTTAAAAAAGGGGAGAAGTTGTCATCCCTTGCTGAAATTTTTAGTTTAAATGGAGCAAATATTAGGACCATACAAAAATGAAAACAAAATTAGATCTATAGCTTTAGCAGGATCGTTTACCAGTGAGACAAAGATTGCCCGCATGCGCTCAGTAATAATAGAAAAAAAATGGAAAGAGCTCTTATGATATAGCTTGAAGACTTCAATGACAAAAACATTCCCATGGACAGAAGCATTATACAAAAGAGGGCACAAAAAATGTATGATAATTTAAAAAGAACTGAACAATCGTCATCGGAAGATCAAAACTCATATCACATTTTTCTGCTAGTAGAGGATGGTTTGAAAATGTTAAGAAGCGATTCTCACTACATAATATAAAAATTCGAGGAGAAATTGCGTTAGCTGATATAGAATCTGCTAAAAACATTTTTCCCGAATTCGCAGATATTATAAAAAATAAGGCCTACACACCAGACCAGGCATTCAATGCGGACGAATCGGTATTGTATTGGAAGAAGATGCCGCAACAAACCTATATATCAAAAAATGAAAAACACAAGAAAAGATTCAAGGTGGCGAAAGAAAGAATATCTTTACTATTATGTTCTAATTCTTCAGGAGATTCCATAATGAAGCCATTTTTTATTAATCGATCCTTAAACCCCCGAGCACTAAAAGGTTATGAAAAAAAGAATTTACCTGTTTATTGGAGAGCCAATAAAAAGGCTTGGACCACAAGTTTTCTTTTTAAAGATTGGTTTTACAATTGTTTTATACCTGATGCAAGAGATTATATGACGAACAAGAATCTTGATTTTAAAATATTATTGATATTGGACAATGCACCAGGACATCCACTCGATTTAAAATATCCTAATATTGAAATATTATTTTTACCACCAAATACTACGTCTTTAATCTAGCCCTTAGACAAAAGTATAATTTCAACATTTAAAGCCTATTACATTCGTCAAACATTTGAAAAAATATTAGAAGATCAAGGTGATCAAGGTGAAAATTTTACACTTCCACAAGCTTGGTACAAAATTTTCTATTCGAAATTGTGTCGATATTGTTTCTGCATCCGTTAAAGAAATAAATCAATCCACTTTAAATTCTTGCTGGAAAAAACTATGGCCAGAAGTAGTGTCTAGAGAAAATGTTTTACCACCAATAGAAGATGAATACCAAAGGACAATAAACATTTGTCATGGTATTGATGGAAAAGGTTTTAATGACATCCAAGAAATATTGAGGATTGTATGTTGAACGAAGAAGAATCAGTCAAAATGTTAGATGAACCCACCACAATTAACGACACAGAAAGCAGTTGCAGCGAAGCAGCTACATGTTTCACATTAAAAACGATAAATAAAGGTTTGGAATTGTCTATAAAATTAGAAAACTTTTTTATTGAAAAGGTTCCTACAATGGAAAGAAGTTCGATATTTAAGAGGGCATTGCAACAGATTTTGCAACCTTATAAGGAAACACGCTAAAAGCAGACAATCACTTATTACCGAATTTTTAAAGGCTAAAACCACAAAAAATCCGCTGTCCTCCGATAATGAAAACATACAACCGATTTCGAAAAAGAGTAAAACATATAGAATTATAATTAATAGTGATGATGAATGAATGCCATATTATGTTATTAAAGTTTTTTTCATGAATATGTAAATGTATACTTGTTTATTTAAAAAAATAAAGTATATATTTATATAAATTATCTTCGTTTTGTTTTTTGATACGCAACTCCTAATTCTTAAAAATCACCAGATTTAGACATCTACCAAACATAAAAATGAATGTTTCCTATAAAAAGTGAGCTGAATAGACTAGGACGGTCATAAAAAGGTTCAATGCATATATATTTTTATGCACATAAGATATAAATAAATTAGGAGTTGGCGGAGAAATTGTAAAAACATAAAATTACATAATAATAAATATAAAGTTAAATAACTTTTTTTGCTTTTAATATTTGCATTCTCTATTCAAAAACAACATCTGGTTGATTTAGGTTTGACAAAAATTAGTATAATATATTTAGTCTATTGTACAAAACTTACGAAAAATGAGGGAGAAAAATCAGAGAACAAGCTTCTAAATAAACGAGAGATTTAAAAATTACATTGTTGTTCTTTTTCTGTCCTATTTTGTCTTTTTCTCATTTAGTAAAATTAAAAAATTCTTTTTTTTTGTTCAAATGAAGTAATTTTTATTAATTTTTTTTAGAGAAAAAGCATAAAATTTAATTGGCACTAAAAAAATCTTAGCCGGTAAATAATGTCTAAATAAATTGAATTTATAGCAAATAAATTTCACTAAATAAACAAAGAGTTTACAAATATTTTTTTAAAAAAATTTGTCTAAAACAAAAATTCCAATTTCAAACTTGTTTTTTTTTTAATATTTTACTTTGAAATATAATTCAAAACCATCAAAGAATTTTGGGTTTTTATGATAGCCATTTTCATTTTAATTTTCAAAGTTCTTTTTTTGGTTTTCCTTTTTAAATATAAAATAATGTTTTATAAAGATATAAAAATTTAGAAAATCTATATAAAATTACAAAAAGTTTCATATTTTTTTCATTGGATTGCCAAGGATAATTTGCAATTAATTAATTTAATTTTTTAGATAACAATTTAATTTGTTTGTAAGATGAAAATAGATCAATTAATTCTTAAAAATCCCCAAATTTAGTAATTTATTGATCTACTGACACCTACCAAACATAAAAAGTGAGCTGAATAGATTAGGGCGGTCATCAAAAGGTTCAATGCATATTCCTATAACATTTTGCACAAATCTAGCGGTTTATGGATCGATATCGAGGGAAATTAATATTGATTATTCAAAATCCAGATCTGTAAAGAAAATGTACCTGATAGGCATTTTGTATATTAATCATTTCATGGGATAGATTGAATTGAGGATCAACTTCTTCTTCAATCCGATAGGTAGTTGAAAGCGAATTATTTCCACCGGAAGAATGTGCAGAACTCGGCTCAATTTTAAATGCAATTTGATTTTCCAAAGGAGAAAGCTGTTTATCTTTCATCGGACCTAACCGACGATTTATGTCTGTAATAATTGGTTTAGTATTCTTTAAGTACATTTGTTTTCCGTTGGACTGATAAATTTTCTGATTTTGCTCGTGTAATAACAGGTAGTTATGATAATTCGTCGCCAGATTTTGACTGTCAATAGAGTTTGTGGTAGTAGAGTAATAGGTTTTTATTTGATTTTCCAGTTCCTAATTAAATATTTAAATTATTTTAATTAACCAAATAATTTAAAATATATTATAAATATAATTGTTAATGAGATTAGAACAATATTTTTTTAATGTCATTGGAAAAAGAAAAGAAATCAGAGTTGAAAACCAAAAGAAGTTTTTATAATAATTTTTTAAGTTATTTTAAATAATTTTCTGCAACTTTTATATACATATTTTTAAAATAAATATATATTATATGTAACAAAATAATTAATATATTCTCTATTCCGTTTGACCACTTAAATCTCATTTTACATTATAATCCATTTAAACTATAATTAAAAATGAAAAATAATATTATTAAATGAAATATTAGCACTATTAAATGAAATTAGATGAGAAACATAATTAAAATAATTAACTGCTCTCCAAATTTTTAAGTACTAAAGAATAACTACGTAGATACTTTTATATAGTAAAATAGTTTATCATTTCCATAATTTTTCTATGATATTGGTTTGTTTTAATAAAATGTAACTAGGTAAATATTTAAAAATTATATAATCCAGTAGATACGGCGGGCACCGGATCTTTTTTGCAATACTTAGTTTACCATGCCAATAACCGTTGCTATCCTAGACCCTTGGTTCTCAAAACGTGTCCCGCGATGCACTTTTTAGTGTTTCGCGAAAAAATCAAATGTACAATTCAATTAAAAATTGTTTGAAAATAAAGATCAATTCAATGTTTGATTAAGTTCGAGATTTTTTTAAGAGTATTGTTATTTTAATTGTGTTTTCAATAAATATATTTGCATCAATCAATATCGATACATATTTTATTTATATTCATATTATTTTCTAAAAGTAGCACTTGGAAGCAGAGGGTTGCCAATCACACGCTGCGACATGATTCCATTTCTTTTTTTCTCTATAATAATGGAGTGTTTTTGCGAACATTATTCTGTTTTTTATTGCTCTCTTGGTTTTAAAAAGGTCAACAACCCGCGCCCTTTGTTTTAAAGTTTATGCTCTATTGTAAATGTTCCGCCTAAAACCTATCATAGTTAACTGTTCCCCGACTTTAAAAAGTTTGAGAACCAAGGTTATAGATTACTAGACTTATGAGTTATTATGATATAGTATTATACATGAATTACTTGAAGTAAAACATAATTAATTGATCAAGCCAAAGTTATATTTACTGGTTCCAATTGCAAGAAGTGTTATATGTTTTGTTATTGTAAATATGTTTAGCTGAGTCCTAGTTTCAAGGAAGTTTACTCAACCCTAATTTTATTTTTAACAATCCATGTTGCTGTCGTTTTTCAATCTAAAGCTCGGAAAATATTATCTTAGAAACAGTATGGAGTCAATAACTACTTTATGATTTAATCTTTCTGAATATCAAAGTAGCTGAAGCCAAACATATCAGCATTCAAGGTCTAATCAATGACACGTGTTAGCACTGGATTTCATTCTATAAGAACAAAATTCTAAACAAAATACAGTACAAGAAAATAATATGATTTTAGATAATAAAAACCACATTTGCAAGAATATTATATTATCTGTAACCATTTTTTTAGTTTTTCATTTTTTCTTTCTTGATTCCATTTATCAGTCATCTCTTAGTAGTTGTTGAGTCTGTGAGGCCGTAGCTGCGCACAAGCTTCAGATAATATGCTTAATACAGAAGTATGCGATATTGAAAACAATCAGAGAATGGATCATTAAAAATCACCTGAGAAATAAGAGAACGTAGAGAAAGTAACCACATACGTAAGATATGAGATGTTACTAAGGATGAGGCTTGCTGGCGTTGATAATTGTTTTCAAAAAATACCTTACTGTTCAATAAATATCATTGGAAATTCTTGAAAAGGAAAACGAGATAAAACAATATATACAACAATTCATTTAATAGTTAAATGTTTGAATTTACATATATATTTGCAATAGGTAAATTATATATATATATACATACAAATGAAACAAATCCTATATATCTCATTAAATGTATATCTAAATAAGTGGTTCAAATGATTTAATGCATTTCGACACTAATTTGAAAATGATTTACCAATATTTGATACAGGTCAAAGGTAAAACATTTCTAGATATATTTATTTTCAAACAAATTTTATAGTTTACATTGGAAATCTAATCTCCAATAATAATAATGAAATTTGTTTTGCATTTATTGAAGTTCATCAAAATTGCAAAACCGAATGCAATTTAAAAAACAATTGAAATGGATAATTGTAGTAAACAAATAGAAATATTAAAAAATTTAATATTTAATAATATTCGATTGGGCAAAATATAATGTGGGAATTTCCGATGAGAAATAATATTCATTTTGTTGAATTTAGTAGAATATATTATACAATGCATTCACTCTGATCCTTGATTCTGTGCTCCCAAACTTCCCATCAGTTGTGGTGGATCCGTTTTTGGCTCCAAAACCGAAGTTGTTTTTATAAATCAGGAATATTTTAAACAAAGGGAAATGCAGTATAGAAAATAATGGAAACTATATTACCGATTAAATACATATATTATAGATAAATGTTTCCATTATTTACAAATAAAATACAGCCCGGATTTTCATTTAGAATTTGAAACTACATTTCCGATAAACAAAGTTTATCACGAGTTGACAAATGCAAATAGTAATGAATAATAGTTTATAGCTGACCAACTATTGTCATAAGAACTTTAGTTCAAACTGATCACAAACAACACTATATTCGATTCCCCAGGAATTGATCCGTTCCGATCATCCGGAGCAAATGTTAGATTATAATTTGCAATTCACATTTTAATACAGTCATTAGAGGATTTTGTGTATTGTGAGCCAGACAATATTATCAGTATTGATAAAACGGCGAGTTGAATATATGTTAGTTTATATTATATATCTTTGAAAATCATAGCAATATACAAATAGGGTGCAGAAAATGTCAAATAGATAAAATTGACAAAAAAACTAAAAAAGGGATGCATCAGTTGTTTGGAACATTTTAGATTGTAAACCGAAGCTTGTTATACTAAAAACGACAACTGATGCGATGATACTTTTGAACAGTTAAAGATGTAATCCCAAAAGCAACTGTTATTTCCTATTGTTACATTATCCTCCTTTAACTTAGGATAACCTTTGAAGCGTTAATAACTTGGAATCTCCTGAATCTGGTACATAAGATCAGGTGATTGTAAATCTCTCGAAATGTCGTAAACAGATTTGAAAAATGCGATTCTAGCGAATGAAGGAACACTTTGTAAAATACATAAATCGGGTTTTTAATTTTTATATAAATTACAGAAAATTTCAAAAATAACACTAAATAATTATTAAATAAAAAAACAATAATCAATATCCCAAAATCAGACAAGGAAATTCTTTTTGACTGATCGTAAATAACACAACATTGAACTGAAAAGGATTTGCAATAAGAAATTATTTTCATGAATGAAAATGCTACCATCTTATTATCTTAGGAACATCTAATAAAATAGTGAGATTGGCAGAACACATTAAAAAGGAAATATCTTAAAACCGTTGAATTAAAAAGACATGCTATTAGAGAACGTCCGAGGTCATCTCTGTACTCGAGTTTTAGAGCATTGTCGATTGAAGGGTTTGACCAATATTAGTGAACACAATAGAGGCTGTAAAAGTGATATCGGAATGTCTGATTTTAGAATTTTGTTGAGAAGTTTTAATAGTTATTGGGAACGAGTGATATGTGAAGCATTGCTGATAAGGTCATTGGATCCAAAGATTAATGTGCAAAGTGCTGTGACTACGAATGTTTTGAATGTTTTTAAATAGTTTACGTATGTTAAATCATGTTTGTTTTTTTAATATTATTAAAATAATTGAAAATTTTAAATTGCATTAATTTTTAAAATTAGAATATAAGTAAAAAATTTAAAATTTAAAATTAATTTAAAATATATTTTTAAAAATATTTATTTATTAAAAAATTAAATTAATAAAAAATAATTTGTTTAAATTAAATGTTAATTCATAATATTTTTAGTTGGTTTTGAGTACCTGAAGATGATAGCTGTGCTATCGAAATATATCGTAAGAAAGGTTTTTTATTGGCGTTATCGTTTAATTAAATCGTTGCCAAATTTATTTAATTATTTATATATATATATATATATATATATATATATATATATATATATATATATATATATATATATATATATATATATATATATATATATATATATATATATATATATATATATATATATATATATATATATATATATATATATATATATATATATATATATATATATATATATATATATATATATAGTTTTGTAGCCCGAGAGATTCAATACGATTTCATAAATTATAAATATAAATCGTTGTAATAAAATCACTACTATATGTATTTAGTCTATTACTTCCTAGCGGACTGTATGAGTAAAATAGGGATGGCTGATTTTAACTTTTTTTACAATATTTTAAAATTCATTGGGAGTGTGTTATATGTTGTGAAGCATTGTTAATAAAATCGTTCTATCAGATAATTAATGAGCCAAATGTATGCTTTGAATGTTTTTAAATAGTTATAGTTGATAAATTATGTATATTATTACTCAATTATTAAGTTGAATAATTTTTAATTTTAATTTTTAAAATTTTTTATTACAGATTGTTTAAATTAAAATAAAATTATTATAAAATATTTAACCGATTTTTAATATATTTTTTGAAAATTGTAAAAAAATTGAAAAATTATTTACTATTTGTTTTATTAAATTAATGAAAAAAAATCAGTTGCTCCTCATTATATTGTCGATTCAATTATTTATGAATCAAACTTCCATAGATGAGGATGTTCAACTATTTTCAGATTATTAATGAATTATGTCAGGAAACGTTTTATGAATGACTATTCTAAGGAGAACATAAAGGGGAATGATCCATTCAGAATATATATGTATATTAAAAAGCTTGTAATGAACTTCTAGTTCAGGTACCTTTACGTTGCTCAGCTGCAGTTGAGAAAACTAGTATGTATCACCCGGCTGCAGGAAAATAGTAATTCTACCAGGGATAATAATATGGAAAACATTTTAGACTGCAAACAAGACTTTGTGTTGAGTCCATATTAAAAAAGCGAGGAGTTTAATAAGCAAAAACAATAAAATTTTCATTAATTTATTTGAAATCCAAGCCAATTTTTAAATTGAAATAAAAAATAATTATTTTTAAGAATTGATTATACTTATAGGTTTATTAATAATTAATATAATTATGTTCGAAATCCTATGAAATTTAATAGGGTTAATAAATTTAATAGAATTCCTCACATATAATTTGATAATTACTAATAAACCTGAGTATACTCGTTTTTATTGAATATGTTTAGTGTCAGGTGACAACAGAGCTAAGCTGTCGAAATAAATTGCTTTAATGAAATCATTTTTTAAAAATAAAGCAAAACAAGTTTCCAACATTTATTAAAATATGAAGTTAATGAAATTTTCAGAGGAATTTTGGGTTTCTAAGTACTTAAAATCCATTATTGCACGCTTGAAATAGTTTTAATTTGACATTCATTTGTTTTTGTAAAGTCAATCGTATTTTAATTTTGTTTAGGGGCTTTAACCACATCAAGCAGGTATCTTCTCAGTTTTTATTATTTGCTATCAAACGAATATATGTTTTAGAAATGTTTTTGATCACAGAAAGTTTATTGCATTTTTGGCAATGTCCCTTAATCGTGACGTTGCAATTCTACTACATTGTGCTTTTGTGGGTGTAATTAAAATTTCAATTTTAACCACTTGCGCTATATTGACGTGCCAGGCACGCCTTGATGATTTTTTTCAAAACCACAAGTGACGTGTATACCACGTCGGTAGCATTTGTCGAAAAAAAAAACAACGTGTGTGCAACGTCGGCTGACAGACGTAACGTCATTATTCGAACTGCAATTATAAAGTTAGTTCACATCGCGTAGAGTTATCGATATAAGGAATATTTCTGAATCGATAAGGTATGTTGTACTTATTTTTTACAAGGAAATGCTTGTGGTTTGCAGTTTTTATTTTATTATAATGCTAAAAAAAATAATATATTTTTTATTTTAGTCCCACCCACATTATAAAATGAATAACAATAATAAGAATCTCAGCAATGTTGCTTCAACAAGTACAAAAAGAAAGCGTCTAGTTATTCCGTCTGATAGTGATATAGATAGTAACTGTGAGGAAATTGTTTGTCCTGTTCGAAATTGGTGCAGAATTATAGTATCTGACAGTGAAGAAAGTGAAATTGAAAATAATGAAGTAAGTGAAGAAGAAAGCGAAATTGAAAATCGTGAAGTAAATTTTACATCTGATGAATGGACATGGGAAGATAAAGAAAATGAATGCAAAATTTGGCAGTACTCAAGGGTTCCTGGAAAGACCACAGAAGTAGGAGAACCATTCACAGCTTTAGAAATGCTTAACAAATTTTTATCAAAAGACTTTTGGAACATTATTGTCAAAGAAAGCAATCGCTACGCGTGTCAAACAATTGGAGATGTAAACAGAAAATTAAAAAAATCCGAAGAGATTTGGAGCGATACGAATATAAATGAAATTCAGACATATTTTGAGTTATGCATCTTGATGGCACAAGTAAAAAAGGCGAATGTCCAATCCTATTGGTCAAGGAGAAGTATTATTGAGACTGGCATTTTCCCTAAAACAATGCCGTTGCGGAGATTTGCACAACTCTCCCGTTTTTTACACTTTTCAAATAATGAAGTTGTATCTAATGAAGATGATCGTTTATGCAAATTACGAGTTATAATCGATTACCTCAATGAAAAATTTATAAATACTTAAATCCACGAAGAATATATGTCATTAGACGAGTCTCTCATGAAATATACCGGTCGAATGTCATATAAACAGTACAATCCATCAAAGAGGCCACGTTTTGGAGTAAAATTTTATAAGTTGTGCGAGTCGAAATCAGGGTATTGTATAAAATTTAAAATATACACAGGCCAAGATAAAGTGAAAAATTTAATCACCAGTGCTTCCGAAAATGTTACCATGTTTATGTGCACACCCATAGCTAATTTCGGCCACACCTTATTTATAGATAACTGGTATTCTTCGCCAAATTTATTTCAAAAATTGCAATCCATGCAAATCAATGTCATAGGGACAGTAAGATACAATAAAAAGAATATGCCGAAAGAGCTCGCAACGATAATGCTGAAAAAATCAGAAGCAATTTCAAGATCATGCAAAGGTATTTTAGCTGCAAAGTGGAAGGACAATAAGGATATATATTTATTGTCCACGAAACATAAAACAATTGAATGTTGGAAATGGAGAAAAAGAGATGGAAAAATAATATCGCGGTTACTAAGCCCAATATCGCATTGGAATATAATGAGGGCATGGGTGGGGTAGATCACCAAGATAGCCACTTATCTTCTTTCTCAATTATGAGAAAATATATAAAAAGTTACAAAAAAATATTTTTTTACCTAATGGACATGACACTTTTCAATGCTTATGTTTTATTTTTGAAGACATCGAATATACCAAAAAGCAAAAAATACACGTTTTCAAAATTTCGATTAGATGTGGCAGAACAGATTTTAGAAAGTGTATGTATTCCTGAGTACAGAGAGCGCGGAAGGCTATCTGCTGGTGATACACCACTTCGGTTACAATCGAAACAATGAGGCCACTTTCCAAGGAAGATTCCACCCACAGACGCTAAAAAAAATCCCCAAAGACGGTGTAAAGTCTGCGCCAAACATAAAAAACGAAGCGAGACTACTTGGGAGTGGCATTACATATTCCCATTTGTTTTGAAAATTATCATACAAAAGTAGACTATTGATTAATAAAATTTATTGTTTTTGTGAATAATTATTTATATTCGTGTAAATCTTTTATGTAAAACCCTACCCTCGCCCTTGAGCTCGCTGACGCGGTGAGACGTCGATGCATTACGATACTTTACATATATAGTAGAGCGCGGCCCAGCTACCGAAAATTAAATCATAGCGCAAGTGGTTAATATTGTTCTATTTTTTTGCTTTATATCGCAAAATTACAGTCAAATGAGATGATGTATTGAATATTTATCCATTTACTGTCATAAACTTTCTTATTGGTAAATTGCCTTTAGGGGACCGTAAGAAAGGTTTAGTTTTAATGTTTTGAATAAACTTTTTAGATTTTCGAACGTATTTTTTTATTAAATATTAACTTCATATTGATCTGTTTTTTAATCACAAATTATTGATTATCACTAGATAAACAACATAGAGAATTTTATTTTTATACTTTCAAAATATTTAGGCTTAATATATTTTGATTTCATCGTATATATTTTTTAATTGATAATTTAGCAATTTGCGGCGTTTAATATAAAAAAGTGTTTTTACAAGAATAATTCTTGTTACAAATAATTTCTTTAATCGTAACAATTCACTGATTTTATTGAGCATTATTTAAACATGTAAAAATCTTCATGTAATTTAGCATCATTACATTTAGTATTTTTATTAATATTAGAATAAAGGAGATGAATTAATCTATTATTGTTAAGGATGTTTTCTAAAACACGAGTGCTTCTTAAAAAAATATCCTTATCATAAATTACAAAAAGCAATAAATTTTGTGGGAAACGCGAGCCATCTAAATAAATTATTGAGACTCTTTCAATAAATATTAAAACGTTTGCGTAAACCGCTACTATAGATGATAAATAAATTTTGACAATTTTATTAAAATAAAATCTAATAATTGAAATAATGAAATACCTGATTTCTTTTTCGATAAGTCTCCAGTAACATAAATGCCATTTCTGTTTCTTTAACATAATTGGAAATATTATTAAATTCATTTTTCAATCGGGTCACATATTCCACTGAATTTTTTAGGATATTTCCTTTGTTTTTCTTGGATTCACTGAAAATTTCATATAAATATTCGTGGTCTAGTTGTAGATTATATATTTGTACTTTTAAATGTTTTTAAAGTAAAATTTTCTTTTGTTTTTATCAAATAAATTGAAATTCAACATAGATTTAATAACCACATATAGTGACTTGTAAAGTTTTTGTAAGACCGCTACTTTGGGACAGAGAGAAATTATTTAAATAAAAAATTAAAAAAACATTAATTTTTTGTTTAATTGTAGTTTAACATTTCTTCAGAATTTTATTTCACGTGACGATTTTTTGCATAAATGTCGAAATATAATTTTTAACTTCTACAATATTGTTCCTATTCTTTGAATAATTCTAAATAGATTTTTTTATTGTAAATATTTACAGAATCTCTTAGTCGGACATTGCTATTTCCTAACTTGTAAAATAATTAATAAATTATAAGATAAGCCTATATCTCTAAGTTTTATAGTTTATAAAGTAAAAATTTAAATTAATTTAATTTAAAAGAGTAATTTCAATATCGAAAATAATTATTTAATCCCTTGAGTTTAGAATTACCTTTTTCTCACATCGAGTTATTTTACTATATTAACAATTAACATTACTGGGGAAATTGCTGAAAAAATCTGACCTATTTTCAGAGTTAGGACTAAAGAAATCGGGATATATAAACCCGTTGGTATCTTATAGTGCTATCATCTGTCTCAATATTATACATTAACGACAGATCGAAAAAACTCAAATTCATTAGCAAACTAACGCGAATACGTCACTATAGACGCGAATAACGGTAACTTATACGAACTTATAGACGTGTTATAGTCTGGTGAAATATAGGCAGTGACCAATAGGGAGTGAAACACATAACCGCAAATCCAAAATGTTAAAGTTTTTAATCTGTTCAAATAAAGTGTCCAAATAAAGTGAAAGGGTTAATAAAACTTGCAACAGGTTTATTTTATCATTAATTAATTACTGTTACCAATAAATATTGGTATTTTCCCATATTTTTGTTTTAAATGTTCATGTTATCGAAATTAAAATTAAAATTTATTACCTGTGAAATAAATTTAATGTGATTACAAGCGGTGTTTTGATATTGAAAACATACGGGTACTTTTATTACAAGTGGTTAAAATTATATAAAATTGAATTAACCCAATAATAAATATCCATTATTTTCAATTCAGATTATAGATCAATATTTGTATTTATTTAATATCAAGTTAAAAAAGGTTTTGTCGAAAATTTATATTAAATCAACAAAAATATTAACAATATAAACAATTCATTATAAATGAAAATTAATAATGAATTTATGTGATAAATGGTGAAAAGGATAAAGAATTTTACAAATAATATATAACTACTTTCAACCTGAAAAAAGCAATTAAAATAAATATAAAATAATATTTAGCAGTTAATTGGTTATACAAATTTTTTAAAATCCCACTGTAAATTTATCGTGGAAAAAACCTTCCTTTTTGAAATTAGTTTTCATCAAATATCAACGAATTGTTTTAATAAATATAAAGAGATCCCTAAAGAAATACGAAAGTATTTTAATCACAAAACAAGTTCAAATAAGAATTTGAAACTTTTCGCTGTGAAAGTTTTTGATAATTTAAAAGAACATAAATATTCGTAAAAAATACATAAAAGTCAACAGCGGTTTTATTTCATGGGAAAACTAAACATTTAAAATTGTTAATGATATTTTATAGTCATTTTACAATGGTTCCTTTCAATAGTTTCAAAATGAATACACAGCTAAATAAAAATACTAAACTGGTGTGCAAGATCCGATTATAATTTTGGTGAATTGGAATCTGATAAAGTCGAGTATTGCAAATTGAAATTGCAGTTGAAACAGATGAAAATGGTGTAATAAATGATCTTGATGAACTTTGATCTGAATTCTAAGTATTATTCAACGAAAAAAATCCATGATTGATTAAAAAAATATCGTAAATGTATTCGAGCCAATAAAATTAATAATTAAATAAATGGACATTATAAAGAAGCGATGAACAGATTTAGAACACATATATATTACTGACAGGAAATTCTCACAGAGACTAATGCTCATATTGCATAATGCTACCACCCCACTGGGGTCACCCCAGCACCGTGAATTATCCAATAATCAAATATCCTTGCCGGTCATTTACTGAACTGCACCAAAAAAATAATATTATATTATTAATGTATCAGTTAGAATCATTAATCATTACGACTTATTGATCAAATATTTTACTATATAAATACTGCTTAGCCAATTGACAACTGCAAAATTGTGATTTTAACTGACTTTACATACTTGCGCAAAATAATACTTTTCAAATACCCCCCCCCTTTCACAATTATAAAAAAAAATCATTTTTTCACTAAAAAATTAAATTAATAATGTTGGGAATGCACAAAGATGTGCAGAAATAAAACTTCAAATAAATAGTGAATTTTTAAAAAAATTGAAGAATACAAATTTAAAATAAGATAAAGACGAATTTAATAATTTAAAATTGACATGGATGCCTTAAAAGATTTAATTGCAAAAATACAAACTAACTAATTAATTAATTAAAGTTTTGTTGACATAAATCATTTTTATTTGGAAAAGAAAAACGCCGAGTTTGGCAGACATGATAGTGGTCTGTCAGACTGTGGCTTAGTATATGTATATTTATTTATTTAGTGATATCACCGACAATTTGGAAATATTGACCATCTAGTTTGCAGAACTAAAATGATTAATGTGAAAAGGTGATATAAACGATGAGTTGTGATCAACAGGAAGAGTACGTATCAATGTGTAAGAGCTGAGAATTTTAGAATAATTCAAAATTTGAGAAGTACCTAGAACAGTGCTGCTCATCATGTTATGCTATATGTCCCAAACAATAGAGTTTAAAAGTCAAATTGCCCCAGTATTTGAATTAATTAACAAATTAATTTACAAGCCCCTACTTAAAAATTTCGATTTTTCTTATATGTTAATACCTTGATTTAATATATCTGATATCAAAAATTGTTTGTAAAAAATTAAAATTAAAAGTAAAGATTGCATGGAGAAGATGTAAATACAATACATAGATCTTGGTTAGAGCTATATCTTCAGTGTTAAGAAATTGTTTTTATCATAAAATATTTAAATACGACGTATATACTTGAGAAAAATTATGATTTATTAAATTTTAAAAATCCATTAATTTCGAAATTACCCCAATGAAAAGTCAAATTACCCCAACTGGGCCCCCAGATGAGAAGCACTGACCTAGAGCATTATTTAATTTACCCTTGAAAGACTTATCTAAAAGTATACATTTATTTAGCTGAAGTGTATATTGAACTTAATTGTCCAATTTTCTCAGATTTTGTTTAATTGTTTGTAAAAATAAAATTTGTTAATTTTTGTGTATTTTTAAATAAAGAGCACATGCACCCAAAATATAATCGTAATCCCATTAAAATTCTATAAGAAAAAAACTGTACCATATTTTTATTGCGCTAACATTTCTTAGTATAAATATTTGAAAATGTATATAAAATTAAAAGAAATTCGATTTCTCGAGGGATAAAGTCTGATCGAATTTATAATATAAAGTTTTAACTACTTATGTATAATTTAGTTGTGTTGTGATGGAGGATTCCGAATTTATTAGGCGTTGCGCTATTTAACATAAAAAGAGAATACATATTACAAGTTTATTATTGAGTGGAAGTACTATGTCTATTTGGATGGTGTTTATTTAGGAAATATTCAGACATGGATTTTACGATGCAACCTCCGGGAGAAACCATAATGAAAGCTTTTCAATAATTATACTTATATCCATTCAATATCATCAGTTTAATGCAGCTATTCCTCAATACAAAATAAAAATAGTTAAAATTTAAAACTATAATATTGTTTAACCTTTTCGCAGCGGCTTTCCTTTTTAGGTTTTAAAGATATTTTTTAAATGTTTATTACAGTCTGAAATTTAATAATTAAATGTTATTTTTAAAAAAAAAGTTAAATACCGTTAGATAAGACGATTTTGGATACATATATCCCATATTACATGGAAACTTTTAAATTCAGCCGTTTTTAAACTTTTGCTGGGACATATGTGTCCCAACAGCTGCGAAAGGGTTAAAACACGAGATTTACTGCATATAATTTTATTTTGTTTAAAATTCCAAGTATTTCGGTCATTTAACGAAAAAATCGGGAAAAATCAAAATGTAATATTGCACTATTTTTAAATGTAAAATTAGTACTGAAAAGATCAAAAGGAGAACGAGAGATAACTAATGAAATGTTCAATTACCGTTGCACTTTATGCTTACAGTGATTTATTAAGTTTTCACCATAAAAATTTAATTGAATAATCTAAATAAAATAGAAATCTAATTAACCCATAAATCTAAGCTGCACTACTTGAATTTTGAACGACTGACTGAGAGCACTTATTGAAATAAATGAATTTTTTATAGTAAATTGATTTTATTCCAGATTATCAATAGAATTTCAAAGCTTAACTTTAAAAAATCTATCGATTAAGTTGAAAAATGTGCAGAAAATTGGTGAACATGAACTATACTTGATAATAACCGAATCAGATATCGAACGCGATCAAAATTTATTCCATAAAATATATAGAAATTATGGCCAAATAAACATAAGGAAATTAATTAGATGGATTTCATTATTAGATAAGTATAAAGCAAAACATTCTCAATGGTACCTGAAGTGCTTTTTGTTTCTAGGAGAAAAAAGTTCATCCTTTTTTGAATTGCTCCCATTCCTAAATATTGGCTGTTGCTAACATTAAATTAATTTTAAGTTTTCTTGGTTGTCTGATAGGTTGTAAGCAATTTCTGTGTTTCACTTGTAGTAAATAAATCAAGAAAAATCAGTAATTTTTATACAATTAATTGATCAGTTAAATATTTTGATAAGTCAATTAAAAATTTATTATCAGTATTTTACTTGAAAATTATCAATATAAATATAAAAATATCATATATCAGTGTTTCTCAAGCTTTTTTTAACCATCGTCCCCTTAAGACACAATTTGATTTGCCACCGCCCCTAAAGATTATTTAATTGTATAATATACAAAATGTATTACATGTAAATAAATTTTAATGGTACTTAACAATTGCTACCGGATTGCTCCAATAGCGTTATTTAACAGAAACTTGTTACAACTTGATTGCGTACGGCGTGCGGACTATCCTACGAAATCTGTGTCAAGTATTTTAAGATTTTATACCATCATACACGGTAGAAATATAAACTAATTATTCGTTATTGTGTAGTAGTTAGGTTTTAATTTTAGTGAAATTTAAAATATAAAGTAAATGAAATTACAAATCTACCATCACCCTCTTAACTCACGTCAACTCCCCCATTTTTTTCTGGGCCCTTTAACGCCCCCTTCTAGGTCTCAAATGCCAACAAGGGGACGTTATCGCCCACTTTGAGAAACACTGTCATATATTCATATAATATCAGTAAAGTTAGCAATGCACATTTAGCCTTTGCTGGTCTACCCCTTACCTATTTTTTTCACCACTTAAAACAGTTTTGGCTGCAGCTTCTTTTGGATTTTCAAATGTTGGTACTTTTACCCAGTTCTTCTGACAATCTCTCTTTTTTTGAATTTCATTAGTTGCTGTTGTTAAGCTTTCCTCTTAATCTCTAACATATTCTTCTACTTGAGATATCATCATTTTTAGTAATATGGTTTTTAAATTAAATAATTTTTTACTTAATGTTGAATGGAAGAATTTACTGGTTATATAATGCGAATTGACGTACTAATTTAATTATTTTACTGATATATAATTCAATTTATTAATAATATATTTTATACTTATTGGGCAATTTATTTACTGATAATAAAATTTAATTACTGAGTTTTTAATAGTTTAGATTACTGACCATTTAAACTTTTTACTGATCACTTAAATCCATGATTACATAATTATTCTTTATAATATGTCGATTTACTATATCGTATATAATGCATTTGCGTAACTGGGATTACACGGTTAATTGATGGGCATTATGACATGAGCCGTTCATTTTGTAAATAGGGCAAGCTCATTTGAGTATTTCTTTATTTTTATCATATATCTTTTATAAACATTATTAGGTAATAAATTTATACTGTATATAACTACAAAACAAACAAAAGCTGGCTACTACTAGAGCTTATGAGTTCAATTTTTGTTTACCTTTGACTTGCTTTCTTTTTATTTGAATTACGACTATAAATCAAAATTTTATTTTTCTATGTCCTTTTTATTAGTCAAATATATTATTCAACAAAAGGAAGTTCTATATTTTATTAATATAAATATCATTATAATATGTTGTATGAAATATATACCAAACCCAATATGAGGATTATATTGGAGGAACTATTCATTACATGTGCACAAGAGTTTAAGAACATAGCCGCAGGAAAAGATTGAATATTATTTGACATAGACAAACTTCCAAATAAATCACCAATATAAAATATTCTAAGAAAAGAATTTAAAGACTTCCTGAAAATTAATGAAAATGAGTTTAATGTGAAGCATTGACCATTAAGTGTCAATCAGCATCGACAAACAGTCAATTCACAACAAATTTATGTGATTTATTGAGTTGTAATGTTATTACGCAATACTTTTATTAATAAGCTTATGTAATAGTCTATAATTGTCTGACAATGAAGAATATGCTGTTGAAATGTATGCCGCTTTTGTTTCACATTTATTATAGTTTATCAATTCATTGAAAAAATACTCATTTTTGTTGCGCATTGAAGGCGAATTACAATTAGTATAATTGAAATGGTTCTTTTGTTTTACAGGCTAAAGCTAATGTTTGAGTAAAACAAACGAGTAATTGAAACCTATTATCGAAAAGCAGAATAAGAAACTCGTGAATTTGATGGAAACCATTACGGTAGGGATGGCGTTCTATCAATTAACGGACAAAATATCGACATTCACTCACTACATTAACCGCTAGCAAAGTCTAGAGCAGTAATTATTATGTCATGTATATTATATTGTAATTTGAATTTTGCTTAAAGAAACCCTGGTAATTTTAAATATTTCCAAAACTCCTCGCGGCCCACAAGTTGAGAATCGCTGTCTAGAGGAAATGAACCAATCGGTTCATGCACGAAAACGCATTGGTGGAAAGCCCTTACGCGACCAATGCAACCATACGTTAAAATATGGCTCTGTTTACAAAATATGATGCGTGACGTATAACTAAGTAGTCCAATTTTTTATAAAATTGCAAATGTGGTTCTTGAATATAAAAATGGGTTTGGTAACATAGCCATACACAGGACTATTAAAACCGGCTAACCGATTTACTGGTGAATTAGTCTGAAATTGTGTGTAAATTTACCTGTAATTTCCTAATAATTTATCGGTAATTCGGTAAAAGTTATTATTAATAGTATTTTTTCCAAAAAAAATCTTTGTTAGCTATAAGAAAAGAAACCTTTTATGGATATACAAAAACATTTAAAAATACAAAACATTCACAACTTTATAATTGTTTGTTTTGCTTTCTTTAAAGAATTATATTTCTTATAACATTAATTTATACAAAAGCAAAATTTAACAAGATAAAGATTACTTGTTTGATTTATTTTCATTATTTTTTTTTGAAGAGAAAGAAAAATATTTACGTTAGTGAGTTTTTAGTGAATTTTTCAAATTATTTGGTTTGGAAATATAGTCAACTATGTCTACTGGAGCTTATAAATTGTGGAATTATTTTTTACCTACGCAAGCTGGAAATTCAACTATATCTAAACTATGTAAAAGTCCTACCTCAGTAACGGCAAAATGTGTTAAATTGAGAAAAATTTTGCCTTTAAATTCAGAATAACTTTTCAAAATTACCTTTAAAAGAAATACCTAATTTCAAAATGTGTTGATTGTTCTGTATTGAGTTAACACTAAAAGGACAGGAAAATAGATATATCTCGAAGGACTGTGCGGTCATTTTTAACCGCAATGTAATATTAACCCTTAAATGCATTGTGATGGAAATTTCCATCGTAACAAATATTTAAATATAATTATTTATGATTAATGACAGCGATATATTTTTTAGTCTGGCAATAAGATAAACAGTCTATCTATGGATTCAAGTGAAAATAAAAATAAAATCTGTTTTTTGTCAATAATGATTTTTATCAATAACATTTTTTAATGCAATACAAAAAATCATGCAAATAAGTGTTAACGTTTTTTCTCAACAAATTAGGATAATTGATGTTATTTAAAGCAATCCAATGCCTTAAGTAATTTTATAATTGGCAAAGCAAGTCAAAATCCAGACTGCGCCATTGAATTTTATTAAGCATCGTGGGTTTGCGTTGCCAATAATTTAACATTACCTGTGAAACAATATTTATCTAATATGAATGTAACGTTTAACCAGTGTGCTTTCTTTAACTTTTTGTTTTACCACGTTTAATTTGGAAGGAATTTAAATATCATTTCGTGAAAGTGTCCATTTTTGAGTTAGCCTATTTTTCTTTCTAAAGATCAAACATTCCCTAGTTCTTGTTAAGTATGCAAAGGAAAAGAAGAGCTTTAGACATTAAATTTCATTGAATCTGGTGACGAACAGGTAAGCGGAATAAATAAACCACCAATAGATTTAAAAGCAAAAATGATTTTTGTTTTACATAATGAAGTTATATCAGATGAGTAAGATTGCGAAATGAATTCCCAATTGTGATGATGACTCGAGAGCTCTTCCACCTTCGTAAATATCATTTCATGCATCTACTGTGTACGTAAACGATAGCACTACGCGGTGATACACATCTCACGACGTAACTATTTATATTTATCAAACTGTTTACGCTTGAAAATATTTTGCGGTCAAAAATGACTGCTCCGTCCTACTAGTGTTAACACTTAAATTTTTCCTTTTCAACATTGGTTTATAGTCGTAATGAAGATATTACATAAAGAATTTTTTTTATTGTTTGACTATGAATCAGATGTTTTATTGATATCCACAAATTTTCGGCACAGCTTTTTTAAGTGATTTCAAAAATTTATGAATATCAATAAAACATCTGATTCACAGTCAAACAATAAAAAAAAATGTCATTGCAAAATGAAAAGCAACCAAAAGAGAAAACTAGAAAAAGTTCTTTTAATGAAATGAAGATAAATGAGATTTTATAGGAAAAATTTAGATCCAGGGTGAATAAACTAATAAATGTTTCACTGTTATTATTGTTATCGACCTATATTTAAAATTTACAGTCCATAACAAAATAGAGATACAAATACTCGTTTTTCGAACAAGCGTTAAAAGGAAAACAATTTTATTTCTGTTTATCATAGTTGATTAAAACGAAAATTACAAATTAAAATGAATACCTAAAATTAAAATTTATTAAAAATCAATCTTATTCAAAAATCTAATCTCTGACATGTGTCGACTGTACATATAATAGTAAATATATAACTGGAAATGAATAACGAGTTGATTGGTTCATACATCTTAGTATAATTAGTATTAATTGTGATTAATTATAAAATCAATTAAATATAATGGGAATGTTTATTTTCATTCACATGTATAGAACAAATGAATATTATTTGTTCAGCTTGTAATTAATATGTTCACAGCACCAATAAGAAAGACAATTAGTTAAAAATAGCTATTGAAAACAAGCAATTCAAATATTAATTCTTCCACTTCAATTTTTAATTAATCAATAAAATTTAAATTTAAAAATGATAACTTATTTTACTTATCGAATTTTGTTCACTTTGATCTATAGTTGGAAAATAAATGAAAAGAAAAGATTTTGCAAATGAAAACAAGTCAAAAGTGAATAAATAATTTATTCAATTATAGGAAAGCGCCACTCAAACGCAAGTTTTACGATATATTTCGACAGTTTCCTTTCATTATCAGGTATGATAGAAAAAAAATATTAATACCGGCAAATTACAGAAATTTTATTAATTTTATAAATATTTTTTAATTTAATGTAAACAATCAATTGTTTTCAGTTAAGACAATAATAATTGATTATTTAAATTAAATTAAAACATTGATAAAATTTGTTTACTAAATCTACTTTTTTTCATTTACTTTTTTTCATTGAAATTGTTGAAATACATCATAAAACTCGTGTTTGAATAGCACTTTCTTATAATTCAGTCATCGCCATGTTTATTTATTTATTAATGTATTCAATAATTAACAATACAATAAGCATAGATTTCAAATTAATTTTAAACATTTCGTGGAATTTCTCAAATGTTTTTATTATACTTTTCTAAGAAAATCAATGAAATTAACAGAGAAACTTACAATGCAGAATCTGGTTAGTATGGACAAGATCAGATCATAACATTTTAAGCCAATTACTATATGTTAACTATATGATTTCTCTAAGCGCCAGGTAAGCGTAAAAACAGTGTCAAGTTAACACTGTTATATACTTATCCTGATGCACTGGACATCAAATAAGTTTGCAATGTTTGGATTTAAGGCAAGAAAAAAGACGAATTTTTATCTTGAAACCTCCTTTCACTTGAAACCATGGTAGATACAATCTTACCTCTGTGAACTACAAGTTTAACACAGAAACTGGTAACAACCTATCAGAATACCAAACCACTTGAAAATCTTAATTTCATTAATCACTTTGTCTGATTCTAATCAGATAATAATAGTAATTTTCATTATTATTTAATTAAAAATACAGCTCCAGCATATAAAACCACATCATATTTAGGGATTATAGTTGACTTTCAATTTTAAAAATGAAAATACAAGATACTAAGGAATTTAATTTTACAGTTATTTTACTTCTTGGTGTTCGGAAGGTCTGGTTTGACTTGATTTTTTATTGTCAATGAAAATGGGAATAATGTTTAAAATATGGGAAATGCATGCACATGAGCGTATGAATGTTTTTCTACATTTATAATCCACTACTGCTATAGATATTAAAAATTAATGAAATAAGACCGTCCGGATATAAAATAAATTATCGGTAACTTTATTTTTGCTAAGTATAAGATGAATTTAACAATAAATTAATCACTAAGAAATTATTTCAAATTTTAATTAAAGAGTTGTTGAAATTAAGAGATTAGTTTTTTGTTTTAATTTCTGGTTAAAAGAAGTCAGGTTTTCTTAATTGAGTTTTTGAAAAATGTTATATAATATATGTTATTAAGTAAATTTCGTTGAAGCTCTATACAATTTTGGAAAATTACTAGAAGAGTTATTTCAAGACAAATTAAGTACAAAGCATATCTATAAAAAGGATGTGAAAAATAAAGAGATGAAACCATTTTATCAAAGTGAGTTGAGAAGACTCAATTGAGTAATTACAAATATTTTCAAATAACAAAGACCATTTGTAAATAAAAAAATTTTTTATTTAAAAAATTTAAACGATAATAAAAGAATGTGGAGGTCATTTTATTAGTTTGGGTTTTCGATCACCAATAAGTTTGCTCCCAAATGGCCAAACACTCAATTCGTATCTCTATTGCAAGCAAGTGAACCAATTGAAAGCAGCAATCGACCAGATTTGGCCAATAGGAGAAACGTCGTGTTCCACCAGGAAAATGCCAGACCTCACACAAACAGGTATCCTTTGTTTTTTGTATATGACAAACGCACTTAGTGGTGTGAAATTGGCCTCAAGATAGGCTTGTAAAAACTGGCTATCTCAGTTTTTGCCACTAGGGATAAGTTGTTTTGGAAAAGTGGCATAAAGAAGTTACCCGTTAAGTTACGAGTCATTGAAAACCTGGGAGCATACTTAAGTCATAGCGAATGATTGTAACCATATTAAATAAAGCTTCAAAATGAACGTTAAAATGGATTTCTTTTTCTTCAACCTAATATTAAAAAGCATATGTATGATTTCAGATAAATGAATAATAAAATAAGCCCTTGCATCAAAGTAATAATTAAATTGAAAAAAGTTTCGATTATAAACTTTTTTCAATATAATTATTACTTTGCAGCAAGGGCTTATTTTATTATTCATTTATCTGATATCTTAATTTATGCTGCTACCAAGGAATCACCGTTTTATACATATGTATGATTGTAGTAAATTTACATCGCTCATAATGTGAAAATATATTATTGATTTCTGAGTATTATTCTATTATTTGTGAATAATATCTTTTTTTAAAATCATGTCATTATGCTGAGTAAAAATGAAAGTTTCAATAACCGAAATATTCAGAGAAAAATCAATATAAAAATTTTAAATTTTTTTATAAGAAAAATACAACATAAAACAGAATGAAATGAGAAACAGAAAGAAAAGAGAAAAATATATAAAAATGTGAATCTCAGCATCAGATATGCCTCAATCTAGACTAATTTTATAAGTGAAAAAAATTCTCAACCTACAAATTTTATGTGAGATAGTTATTATGGCAAACCTGAACTAAGAAAATTTTCGAAATGTTTCCAATAAATTTGATATGAAAATTTGTCATTGTTTATGAAAATAAAGTTGACACTTGTTAAATAAAGGTCGGTATGATAAAATTTATCGAGATAATACAAATGTGCAATGTATTGATAAAACATGTAATGCCAAAACGTCATGAAATATATTGGACTCATCAATTGTCATTCATATATGTGCAGTTTCTATTGATATAATCAATATTTAGCAACAAACCTTCATAAATATTAAAACATCCTCAAATTTTGATCTTTGGTTATTACGACAATTTTTAACAATAACAATTTCATTTTGTTTTCTATGATAGTGATTAACTGAAATCGTTAGTAGATTCAATTTTCAGATGGCAGTAAGCAACATAATGTATTAATGACGTCAATTACATAATGATGGAATAGTAGAGATAGGCGATGACAATGATGCTGCACTACAGCTGCTGCCACCGTTGCGCTGCTGCACATGCTCACTAGACCGATAATACGGTACTTATACAATGCTAGTTACCATACAATAACTAAGAATCAAAAATTCAGAAAATTTACTATCTGCAACTACAAGATCGTTGATGATGTAATATAAATGATTGCATAAACAATTTCATTCAATAAACGGTGTAAACAATCTAAAAAATACATATTGGAAAATGATTTGCTAATATTGTCAAATTTCCCCAATATGATAATAGAATACTAATTTATTTGATTGATAATTCTTCGGGGAAATTCCGGTGAAATCCTATTTAAATTTTATATTTTTTGGTGTAAATATTGATTTCCCAAAACTGTGACGAAATATCAATAACGAGTGCCAATGGCAAGAAAGTGAACCATTTGAACAGTGCTACAAGGAATTGTCATCCTTAGAAGAAACGAATCGATATTACAAATACGAAGGCATACTTTCACGCGTGAAATACTTTTCATTCAAAGTTTAGTCTATTTTAAAAGGCATGATAAAGTTATAAAAATGGAAAAAAATAAGCCCAGTTAATAGAAAGAATGCGATAGGCACCCAAGTTTGGCAACATCGAAATAATATTTATTCAATCTAGAAATTCTCTATTTGGTCTCCTATAGTGGCTATGATAATTCAGTATCCTCTCCATACACTTCCTGGAATTTTAACAGTTTCACTGCGGCAAATATGACGGCTTTCGGTGACATAGTATTTCCCCGAAAAGGAACCGAATAAAAAATGAACTTAGATATGAAGTTGGAAGAAATTCAGGCCGGAATTCGAAGTTTGGAGAAAATACAGAAATTTGATGATTTTCCAGATGAAAAAGTCATGACTATGTATTTTTTATAAATGTAGATATTTATACAGATATTTAACGCAAAAAATAATATAAAACTCGGTGTTCTGCTCAAGTTTCACTTAAATTGTTCCCTTCTAATAAATCGTCAAAAATGCTTATTGGAAAATTAATTGTTAATTTATTTGATTGATAATTCTTCGGGGAAATTCCGGTGGAATCCAATTTATATTTTCTGGTGTAAATATTGATAACCGCGATGAAATATTAATAACGAGTATCGATGGGATTAAAGTGAAACATCTGAACCGTTCTACAAAGAATAGCAGCCGAGGGCATATAATCATAGGTGGAATATTTTTGTTCTCAAAATTTAGATAATTTTAAATATTCAAAGTTTAGAAAAAGGTGAAAATCGGTGACCAGGATAATCCTGTATCCTTCACCGCATACAGGAAATTAACAGTTAACCTGTCATTGATGTGTCTAGATATTATGATCAAGTAGAACCAAACTAATTCCCTTTAAAATATGGCTAACAAAGACATGGGATGGGATTAGGTGGACTTATATTGTACCTTCCGTGAATCCCTAAATAGTGCTTATGTGTCTCAATCTTTATAATTTTTCCTGTGGTCCTTTTAAGACTTTTTTGGTTTCCTAGAACAATATTGCTCCTTTTGAGAAGAAAATCGACAAACTTTTTTAAATATCAAATTAAAATTATTTTATGTCACAACAATTGCTTTGCTAAAGATAAATCTCCAATACAAAGGCCAATCACGCTCATAGCAGTTATTGTTTCAGGATTTGCGGACATTTTAATTATTAGATATTCGGAATCACAGCTGGTTTAGAAAATTAAAAATTTCACCAATAAAATACATTGATTTTTGTGTTTTTTATAAAATATTTGATTTCGTTGATTTTTTCTAATATTAGATTTTATTGCTTCATTGAAAATCGATTTTCGGAAAAATTTTCTTTATAATATTTTTTATCGGAAAAAATTAATATAATAAATCAATAAAATTTTAGTAGTCTTTATTATTTAATTTTTTTTCATATATTTTTACTTTATTTTTTATATGAATATTTGATTAAATAATTTTTTTTAGCTATTTATTATTTAATTTTTACTTTTATTTTTGACTATTTTTTATTGTATATTAAATATTAATTATTTTTATTTATTTTAATAGTTTTGCAAATTATATTCAAAAAGAATTTTCAATTTTAAAATAATTCTTTTCAGTCTAAACAATCTTGTTCTCTTTTCAATTGAACATCTTTCAACTATCATTTGTCGCTGTTGACTGGTGCATCCAAAATGAAAAATTTATTATTATTTTAATAATAATAATAATAATAATAATAATAATAATAATAAAAATATAATAATAATAATAATAATAATTATTATACTAATAATAAAATAATAATAATAATAAAATAATAATAATAATAATAATAATAATAATAATATTATTATTTTATTATTATTATTATTTTATTATTAGTATAATAATTATTATTATTATTATTATATTTTTATTATTATTATTATTATTATTATTATTATTATTATTATTTTTTTTTTATTATTATTTTATTATTATTATTATTATTATTATATTTTTTTATTGTTATTAATTATTATAAATTATTAATATTAATTATTATTAATATAAAATAATCTCACTTGTCGGAATTCATTTCTGAGGGAATCAATTTACCCAATTCGGTTATTTGATGATTAATATAATCACGTCGCTTTCTTTCGATTCTATTATGGCTTTCTTTTTTGTTACGGTCTTTTTGATTTTTGAGGTTGTCATTTTGATATTGACCCTGTACTGACGACGATGGAGTTGGTGGGAAATTACAACTACTCATTGCATGATTCATACTGACCTCTGACCGTTCACCGGTTACAGGACATGAAAGGGAAATATCGTTTTTATTATTAAGTACTTCATAAGGTTGAAGAAGGCTTTTGCTGGTATTATCTCGGTATTGCATAGATAAATCTTGTTTACTGTCAATCACGTAATCACTGCTGTACTGTAAAATATTGTATTTATCATATTGGCATGCCTGAAAAATACGAATATTCCTTATGAATGTTGTTATGAAGATCCATCTATCAATAATTAAATTCCATTTGTAAGAATTAGTGATATGTTAGTGGAAACAAACAGAGAATCCTCTCAGAACAGCGTTGAAGAAAATATCATAATTTGAATATATTTTTGAATTGGAAATAGAAGAACTAATTTCTGGAGTTATTATAAAGCCTATTATGTAATACATATAATTGTATAAACCAGTGGTGGCAAACCTATGTCACGACTTACAGAGGTGACCCTTAAGAAAATTTTACTGGCAGGTTAACAATTTATAGGTGATATCGTTTTAAATACGTAAATTGTTGAATTTTTTGTAACTATTACACACGTTCTGAAACGATAAAGTTTAACCAACAAATTATTCTTTTCTACAGTGTACGTTATTTTAAATTGACAACAGTTTTTTAAACAACAAATAGAAAGAAAATTAAAATATTGTAAAACTTGAAATAATTCCCTTAGGATAGGAGTCAGCAGCCTTGCTTATGAAAAGAGCCATTTTTTGTAAACATAATAATCAAAAATAAACGTGAGGCACTAATGATAAGATGCAAATGGGTGAATTAGAAATACGAATTTTTTACTTTATTTTACATTTTATTTAAATATAACAAATATTGATGTTACAGAACAATTTAGGATACAAATTTGGACAAATATTTAATGTCACGTTGTCATAATAATGTTAAATTAAAAGGAAAATCATTTTAAATAAATTTTTTTATGCTGTATTAAAAAACAGAAATGTACTTTACTACTTGAAGAAAAATTATAATGTCAATTAGAAATGAATGTAAGTACTCAAAATAAATGTAACCAAAAGTAACGTAAAGATGTCATCTAAAATATAGAAGAATTAGATATAAGAAAGAAAGGAAAGGGGAATATATATGATGAGCTGAC
This sequence comes from Schmidtea mediterranea, assembly GCA_022537955.1. Taxonomy (NCBI): domain Eukaryota; kingdom Metazoa; phylum Platyhelminthes; order Tricladida; family Dugesiidae; genus Schmidtea; species Schmidtea mediterranea. The sequence goes on along the minus strand of CM039680.1, from coordinate 22,123,265 downwards.
AAAAAAATAACAATCAAGGTTTAGTGGTGAAAGATATTAAACAACATATAAATATAAAAAGGTAATAATCATATAATCATATTATGTTTTGTGTATCAAAGCCAATAATATTCAGGAAAAAATCGGGCCAACAACTAATTAGATACATCTGTGGTGACGAAAGTGCGGTTCGTGACCCTAATCCTCAGTCTCTAGATTTTTACTCTAAAAAATCGGAGTCAACACAAAAAGGGTTTTGCCAACCCCTGATTTAACACTCCGGTTAATATTCAATCAAATTTTTATAAATTGAATCGACTGTAATTTTGTAATTTCGTATAAAAATAATTGTTACTTTTTATGACTTGAGTATAAGTCAAATTAGAAGAAATGATTTTGTACGGTATATTATAATTAATTACTATGCTAATTTTTAAATAATATTATATTATAAATTAGACATTTATCGGCGCAAAAAGTTGTAGAGCGGAATTACAGCAATTTATTAAATAGAATCGAATCACTGATGAATCCAATTTAACGCACGATCAAAAAGATTCACCACCACAATGACATAACAATGCACGGTTTTCAATCTAATATAATAATAGCGATCTTAGCTCACTTGTTATTAAGTAAAGCTCCCTTATCCTTTTCTCTCTACTACATACTTATTTAAAAAAGTAGTATTTGAGTCTTGTAAACTATAGTTTATAATGTGTTTGAGTAACATTTTGCTGAACCGCGTCGCGTTTGATGTACTACTTGAGAAACAACCAAGATAGACTATAAATGGGAAACCGCCTACTCTAAGAAGATCTATGCAAGTAGATCAAAGAATCAAATTGATAGCATTATCCTAAGGTGCTTCACCAATTGATTGCCTCCCAATTTTCGCCAGAGACTCCGACACTCAAACACAATCAATAGCGTCAAAATTCATAATTATAACCTTTATCTCCTTCAACATTTTATCTAAAAACCTAATTTATAATCATCTACCGCGTTGGGAACCTGTAAATGATGGAGCTGGATTTTTGAAAAATACATTTTGTCTAGAAAATCAAATAATTATTTGCGAAATGATATGTCAGATGTAAATAATCGCATTAAATCAGTATAATGTCACGTTGATATGAATATCTAGTTATAATATATTTAATAGCATTGAAAGGTTTTCTGCAGAAATACTATAAATTTATTATATCCGATTTTGTTTTCAAATTCAAGCCCCGTTCCAAATGATACAATTGAAAAGCGCAATACAAATTTATAGCGATCCGCTTCAAAATTATAATCCAGTTCCGCCTTGCTATCAACAGAGTTTTCAATTTTAATACTAAAATCTGTATTAAATGACAATTTTCGAATAATAATTTGAGCGATTTTACTCTGAATCTTTTTCTAGCTGATGTTGAAATGGTTCAGATTTATTATTTTCTTTTTTCGAATATTCTTTTTCGGTAACCTAACAAAAACGAAAGAAATATTGGTAAAATGAATTAACTTTAGCGATTAAGTAAATATCCGTTTGCTTGCTAGTAGAAACCAAATAGATAATACCTTATGAAAGCTCTGCATCATAATGGAAATATAATAAATAAATAACTCTGTTTCTATAATAAAATGTCCTATTAATATTGCTCGTTTAATTCTTTGGTATTATAACACGGATTAAGGGCTTGGTTTGGGAAACAGAGAAGTTTTCACTTATGGAAATGCCTCTCGAGGTTTAAAATAAAATCCCAAAGCTTTATTTAGTCATCACCTCACTGAAAACCCTACAACAAATCTAGCCTGAAACATCAAAATTTGATGAATGTTCAACATTCCAAACTAAATTATTTGCACCAAATAGTCCAAGGGTTTCAAGAATTTTTGGTCTTGTATCACTATTTAGAAAAATATTATAGAATTTATTATTGAGACCGATACCAATTTCAAGTCGAGATGCATTTACTCATTTATTGAAAGTTTGATGAGTTTCAGTCACATAATAATGGTCGAATAAAATTGTTGAAATTCAAAGGTTTTGTGAAATCATCGAAAATAACAAAAATATTTTGATTAAACGTTTTTTAAAGAGAGAATTGAATGACTGAGTTTCAAATATAAACTTTTTGTGAAATATTTGGATTGATAAAAACGTTTTCTGCATCTTTAACAATTCTCATTCAGTTAGGAAGTGTTTATTCATTAAAACCTACAAAAATATTAAAATTTATCATCCTTTTTATAGAAATATAAGTCATGTTAGAGATTGGAATTTTTTTTATTTACTTGTCTGATATTTTAATTTATGCTGCTACCAAGGACTCATCGTTTAAAAATAATATACCCGATTTATGACTTTTAAAAAATATAAAAATCATAACCTTTTGAATATTTCTCCGTCTGAAATAAATAACGTCGGTATTTGGGTTCAGTTGGTCAAAACTAATTAGTTCGTCATTACTATCCTAGAAAAGCTGTATTGGTGTATCCTTTGATACACCATTACTCTGAATTCATTCTCACGTTGAAATTTTTCAATTTTAGGCAAAAACTTAAACATCTTTTAAATCTACTGCTTCTGTGCAATTTGTTTAACCTGAGCGCTTGTATTTAATCACTTTCGACTAATATATTTTGAAAACGTCAAAATAATCGGAACATATGTAAATGTAAAATTTTTAGCCGGCAAAGTCAAAACAAGGAGAGGCACAGTAAATTTGTAATTAGAAAAGGTTATTTTTTGAAAAAAATTGACGAATTGTTGATTAATTGTGAAATAAATTGTTTTGATATTATTGAAGTTATCTTATTTCATAAATATATTATATGGAATTTACGATAAAAATTCATTGAGATTACAATTTATTTCACAAACCAAAATCAAGATAAATATATGTTAATTTCGGAGCATATTTGAAATTTTGAAGAAATATGAGATTTTATTTTTGGAATTTATAAAATCTCGTAAATTTAATAACTTGGGAAGCAATATGTGCGCCTGTCCAATATTAAACATGACTTATATTTCTATAAAAAGGATGATACATTTACTTGTTTCTGCAGGTTATAATGGAAAAAAGTAATGTGTATTATTCTCGAGATTTTATTATATTCTTACTGGTATGGATCCAAATATATAGCAGAATTTAACTTTATAAAGTAAAATTATATAATTATAATCATTAAATGCCGCCAGTTGTAATCAGCGCCAGCAAAATCCTTAGTGAAATAATAATTACTTATATAATATAAATAGAATATATTGTTGTTGAATTATCTATTAATAAAGCTTTCAATTTTAGATTTTAAAAAACAAATGATTGGATAATATAAATAAGGAGGATTAGAATATTTCTTGAGTTAGTTTTATGATGGAAGAACGCCAAAACCTTGAAAATCATTCATTGTAATAAACTTGCATTGTGGGCGTATGCTCTAACTCATATCAAAATGGAAGAGCCTCTTGAACTTTCGGTTGACTAGTCATATTATATATTACACTATGTTCTGTATGATACTATTTAAAGAGGGAAAAAAGTATCCACTCTTCCTAACTGAATGAGAATTGTTAAAGATGCAGAAAACGTTTTTATCAATCCAAATATTTCACAAAAAGTTTATATTTGAAACTCAGTCATTCAATTCTCTCTTTAAAAAACGTTTAATCAAAATATTTTTGTTATTTTCGATGATTTCACAAAACCTTTGAATTTCAACAATTTTATTCGACCATTATTATGTGACTGAAACTCATCAAACTTTCAATAAATGAGTAAATGCATCTCGACTTGAAATTGGTATCGGTCTCAATAATAAATTCTATAATATTTTTCTAAATAGTGATACAAGACCAAAAATTCTTGAAACCCTTGGACTATTTGGTGCAAATAATTTAGTTTGGAATGTTGAACATTCATCAAATTTTGATGTTTCAGGCTAGATTTGTTGTAGGGTTTTCAGTGAGGTGATGACTAAATAAAGCTTTGGGATTTTATTTTAAACCTCGAGAGGCATTTCCATAAGTGAAAACTTCTCTGTTTCCCAAACCAAGCCCTTAATCCGTGTTATAATACCAAAGAATTAAACGAGCAATATTAATAGGACATTTTATTATAGAAACAGAGTTATTTATTTATTATATTTCCATTATGATGCAGAGCTTTCATAAGGTATTATCTATTTGGTTTCTACTAGCAAGCAAACGGATATTTACTTAATCGCTAAAGTTAATTCATTTTACCAATATTTCTTTCGTTTTTGTTAGGTTACCGAAAAAGAATATTCGAAAAAAGAAAATAATAAATCTGAACCATTTCAACATCAGCTAGAAAAAGATTCAGAGTAAAATCGCTCAAATTATTATTCGAAAATTGTCATTTAATACAGATTTTAGTATTAAAATTGAAAACTCTGTTGATAGCAAGGCGGAACTGGATTATAATTTTGAAGCGGATCGCTATAAATTTGTATTGCGCTTTTCAATTGTATCATTTGGAACGGGGCTTGAATTTGAAAACAAAATCGGATATAATAAATTTATAGTATTTCTGCAGAAAACCTTTCAATGCTATTAAATATATTATAACTAGATATTCATATCAACGTGACATTATACTGATTTAATGCGATTATTTACATCTGACATATCATTTCGCAAATAATTATTTGATTTTCTAGACAAAATGTATTTTTCAAAAATCCAGCTCCATCATTTACAGGTTCCCAACGCGGTAGATGATTATAAATTAGGTTTTTAGATAAAATGTTGAAGGAGATAAAGGTTATAATTATGAATTTTGACGCTATTGATTGTGTTTGAGTGTCGGAGTCTCTGGCGAAAATTGGGAGGCAATCAATTGGTGAAGCACCTTAGGATAATGACAGATAGCGTAATGCTATCAATTTGATTCTTTGATCTACTTGCATAGATCTTCTTAGAGTAGGCGGTTTCCCATTTATAGTCTATCTTGGTTGTTTCTCAAGTAGTACATCAAACGCGACGCGGTTCAGCAAAATGTTACTCCAACACATTATAAACTATAGTTTATCATAATTTGACTGGGAAATTAAGTTCATTCCAAGTGCATCGGACAGATTGAAGATTTACAAGGAACAATTGGTGATATTCCATATTCAATCTCATTTTCCTAAGATTTTATTAAACCCAAACAGAAAAGGGGGAATTTCCTCATTTAACGTTCTAATTATCACGATTTCGTTATAACTGGCGTGCAAATTAACTTACATTGTGAAATTTAGGATTTTTCTCGTATTTTCTTTTTTAATCCGCTAATTTGGTATATTTTGCGTTCTTTTTTCATGGCGGTTACACGCTAATGCAGGTTTTGTGTATTTTAATGCTGGGAAACGATTGCAATACACATTTTGTCGACATTGCACGTTATCTCTTAGATTGGGTTAATTTGCATCAATAAAACGCTGTCAACTTCCGGTATAAAGAAATTTAACAATAATTTATTAATTAATCGTCTTTTGATTAATTGTATGTTAAATAATAGTATAAAGATCAGTTGGATGAGTTGGGAGGGTGTTGCGGAGTGGCTGGGACTATCTAATGGTTACATTGAACTTTAAATGATGCAGATCTCAAAATTGGCTGATAGCTTTAACCGTAAAATCGTCACATTGTGTTATTTCTATTTAATCTCCGTTTAAATGAAATTCACAAATCCCATAAATTTTGTATATAATAAAATCAATTAATACACAAAAAGTATAATATCATATATTTTATAAATGAAGCTCACAAATTTGAAATTCTATATTTTTTTTTCAAAGATTTAATCAAGTTTAGTGAAAAAACTTTTTTTGTAAAATTCAAAAATATATTTATTACATAATATTAATTTTCAAAACCATTAAATCAGAATTCTAATATGAATATTTACAGTTAATAATTTTTTTACAAATGAAAATGGCATTAAACTTACTGGGGAAACTATATAAGGTGAGTCGTTTCTCCTGTGATAATTGCTTTCGAGTGCGATAAAGTCATCCACATCAAAGCAATTCTAATAATCATTTGTATTATATTAATTGTATTAGTTATGAAATTGTATCTTACATTTGCCATATCTTGATTAAAGTGAACATTAGTTGGATTGTTTGTATAGGATTCACAGTAATCATAATTTGGATTAATATTGTTAATTGGGTAACTTAAACTCGGAAGATAAGTATTATCAAAAGATAATAATTCGTTTCCACTTTTTAAAGTATTTCGGAAATTATTATTTTGTGATTTACCGTTTCCATTATTTTGTGATTTTTCTTCTTCCATAACTTTCATGCGTTCTATTTCTTGTCGCAATTTTATTCGAGAACTCATTTTGCAAAAGCAACTGTTATAAAAATGTATTTATAATTAGCAAAATTCACTTTAGAAGTAATAAAAATTAATTAAAAAATTATTTGAATTATGAAGTAAGTAAACATTGAATTAGTATAACAATCAAACGAATAATATAAATTGGATTAGTAATTAATTGAGAAAAAAAGTTTGTTATATAAAAATACCTGAAAATAAAAATTTATTTGAATTTCTATTTAAAATGTAAAAATGCAAATTTATTTTCAAAATATTGTTGTTACTATTCTTTTGGAAAATTCTCACATTGTTTTGTAAATAATGAGAATATCGTTACATAAAGATTACATACAAAACAATTACCTATCACAATGAAGTTTTCTCACTTTTGTTGGATCATTACAATTTTTGGTGTTCCGAGTTGATAATTCATTTCGTTTTCATGACTTAAAATAACTGTTGGGCTAGTACAAGGTTTTTGTTTAAATGGATTGGAAATAGCACACAAACACAACATGCAAATTTTAAAATCGGACCCATAAACATCTAATAACCACCTTGAAATGTGAGAAAACACATAATTAAAAATATAAAATAAAAAATATAAAAGTAAATTAAAATAACAACAAATGAACCAAGACCTACACGAATTGACATAAAAATAACATAATAACAAAAGATTTGACCGAAAAACTGACAATTTACGGAAAAGAAAAGAGTTAATGAATAAATTGAATAAAAATAAAATAATTCTAGTCAGAAATAATTAAAATAAAAAGTTAATGGATAAATTATCAAATAAAATCGAGAAAATAATAAAAATTAGAATTAGATTAGACAAGTAATATCAAGGTCAAATTTTGTTTTATCGCATGAAAATTTACACGCAAAGTTAGGGTCACAGAATAGGTATAAATACTAATCCATTTTCACAGAATTTTAATGCATTCACTTAGTGAGCAAGCCACTTTTCTATAGAAAAACTTACTGTTAATTCAAGGATCAACTATCGGCAATAATTTCCACAATACGTAATCAAGCACCTTCTATGTAAGCCCTACTTGATAGTATGTGTGGGAAATCTTTTGCGTATGTGTGAATGAATACCGAGGATAATATATGTATATTAATGTACCGATCTGAAATAAATGTTTTTAATGAAAGACTATTAAGTGTCGAAATTTTTCTGGCCCACAGCCACACAACATACAAGAAATTAAAATGATACATAACTAATCACGCTGTGTCAGTGCGGTCTCTCCGCCTATAGCGTTTGCCCGTAAAAGTTCCGTCGTGCGCAACGACGGCCTCGAACGTAAATTTATATTCGTTATAGGGGTGGTGGGAAGATCGAGAACTAGTTTTTTGGCTGGTTCCCTTTCACCCATCTCCCGAAAAATCGACCAAAAATCAAATATACAAATCGGCTAAACTGATTACACCGAGTAGTCCAGTGGACACTCGTAAAATCTAATATGAACACAAGTTCCTTAGGATCAAATTGAGAGGCTCGGGTTTTGGAAACTCGAAATTTATGTGACGAAAAATAACTAAATATATTAAATCTGACGAAAAGCAACTAATCATATTAATGCCGACGAAAAGTAACTAAGTGGAGTGTACAGTAACTAAAAAATAAGTAAAGTAACTAAAGGTAATTCGATATAATTAAACCTAATTGAGATAAGCATAACTAAATGTAAGTAAATGTAAATAAGAATAACTAAATGGAACTAAAAGTAGATAAATGTGACTAAAGGTAATATATTTAGAGGTAATTAAACGCGATTAAAGTAAACGTAACTAAATGAAACTATACGTGACCAATAACTAACTAAACATAAAGGGATAACTTAAAATGACGAAAGTGACGAAAATTAACGAAGAATAAAGTATTACAACTGAAAATATGTAACTAAAACGAAATTTTAAATAACGAATAAAGTGACTTAAAATTATATAGGTTACTAAATACCGATAAATGTAACAAAAAACTTGAATAAATAAGTGACTAGCGATATAACTAAATTTTGTGTAATGAAGATAGGATGAATATTAAAAATTTGAATAAAGCACGAGACGGAGTAACTGAAGCTGGAATAAATTGTTAAAAATAACAAGCGATATAATCAATCTTAGAATAGAATTATGATGTCAATTTAGATAATCGAACTTAATCAATGTACCACCATCCCAAAAAATTCGGAAGAGATACGCCACGTCGAACCAAAGCGATGAATTATAGCGCTCCCACAAAAAAATTTCCCCCGACCACAATTAATCGTAACATTACAAGCGCAACATCTTTACTCAGAGCCCAGTTGAAACTGAATTTACGTAAAAATACCTTTAAATGAACTGGATAGCCATAGTATAATATTAGTAATAAAGAAAACCTGGGAAGGTCACCGAAATAATATTTGAAGGAAAATTAAATTGTTGATAAAGAAGAAGAAGCAACCATCACCTGTAAATGAAATAATTTAATAATACAAAATACGGTACGAATCAGACAACAAAAATTCAATTAAATTTAGTACAAGGTCTAATGATATCGAATAGTTCAATGATCAATCATCCCAGTGTCGGACGTACAGGAGAAAATAATACGAGTAGTCTCCATCAAAGAGAGAGCATAGAGTCTAACACATATGATGAGTACACCATTAAGGATTTGTTGAGGACCGAGAGAGATTCGAACGAAATTCACGCATGTGCACAATAAATATCGAAGATAAACTAGCATAGAAATCATCGAATCCATAGTATATGTTGACATTTGTGAGTCCGTTAGCCCAGGAATTGATTACCATCCATTTAATACTAGACGGAGCAGGAGATTGTGGATACCAGAATGAATACAGATAATTATTACCATTGGGAAGGCATCGAGACTCGATTCATTTTATTAAATGTCAACCAATTGAGAAATATCGTGACTTTTGATATACCATATGGGAACGTAAATCAACCAAAATGTAGTCCTGAAATAAGGCAATAAACTGGAGCAATAAAAGATTAGATTAACCAATCGACCATAAAACTGATTGCTAACATTATAATGTGACATATAGCAAGAATAAGAGAAGCAGCTTGCTCAAATCAACCGCAAATATAATTGAACAGTTAATGAACCAATAGACCATAGTAGATCCTAAAAATTTAAATTTTAAAAAAAATGAAAATACAGAAAAAATTAAAGATGAAGATGAAATAAAGCTGAAGAAAGTTAAAAGTTATAAAGATGTACTAATAAAGAATACGAAAGATTTAAAAAAAAATGAAGATGAAAATATTATTAAAAATAATGGAAAAAATTTAAAAATTACTATTAAAAATGAAAATGCAGTAATAAATAAAAGAATCCCAAAAAAATTAAATTTAAAAGGAATAAGAAATTGGACAGATCATTTCTTTCAGAACTTAACATTCCACTTCAGAAAAAATATGGATGATCCATTTACTAAAAAACTTAATATGGACATCCTAAAATACATCGAGATTAAATTCACTCTAATGAACACTTATGACAATACTGCATCAAGATTGATCATGGAGATCTATAAAAAAATACCTGAAGATGATATTAAAAAACTTATTGATAGTTATTTTAACATTTTGAATGATGAAATATTTTTGAATTTTAAAAATAGATTGGAAAATTTAAAATACGAATCTTTTATAAAAGATTTTTTATTTTTAATCAATTTAAAATTTAAATCATTGTTAAATGTGTTTAAATATCTGCAATTAACAATTCTCAGAAATATCGGTCGACTCGCAGAAAATAATGTCCAAAATTCTGAAGAAATTATTATTGGACAGAGATCAACGACATTTATTATGCAATCAAAAGGAACAAAAGTTAAAAGTAGCTCTCTTAATAACATCAGCAAAAATAATCGATACAAAATGCTCATGGACCTTGGTAATGATGAAATGAGACAAACCAATAAACCATCTCAAAACCCAAAAAAATTAACTGAGTAAAATTGGATTCATATCTATATCTGGGGAAATGGAAAGTACAATGTCATATTCACCAATTCCCTCTGATATCCAATCATCGAAGAGCTTGATACCTGCATCAGTTCCAAAAACCATGGGCATCGTTTATGGTGATAAGTCTCCACTTCCTAAGCATATAACTAAAGAGCGAACAAAGAAAACATCTACTATAACGAATGTGGATCTAGATGCACCGATTACAAAGATAAATACACAAACATCTAGCAACGCGAACGATTCTATATCATACTCTCCGTTACCGACAGCTGAGCAACTTCCCAAAACTCCAATATCGCCAATCTCAAAGACCATCACTACCGAAATTTGCGATATTACTGAGTCCCCTTACCCAGTGCCAATAATCAATGTTGACTTGAATGAAATATTAGACAACATAGAAAATAATATGGAATCTGATGTTATCAGTAGTATATCGGACTACGAATCTGAGATTGATAATGATAATAACATAAAAAATAATACTCGAGAATCTGACATTGACCTTTTCTCCCAATCAATATGTGAGAATAACCAAATTAATATAATGCAGAAGAACAACCAGACAAGAAGTATTACACCTGAAAACGCCTTCAATATCATGACGAAAGCATCCGAAAAAAATACTATTAAGAAAATACTTAATGTGAAAAAGAAAGTGATTGCTGCACTGCCTCCCATACTACCAATGAAAACGAAACCTGATTCTACTCTGAATTATCAAGCTGAAGATAAGGAAAATCTCATTGTATATCGTTTTGGAAGCAAGGGAAAGTTCTCATGCAATACTACACACAAATCACAAGAATGCGGTGAGATTGGAGTATATGACTATGACGCATTAGTTGAACATGCTGAATCTAACCATACAATACAATTCAATGAGCAAAGCTATATAGATTGTCACCCGTGTCACCCTAAAAAGGCAAAGACAACAATACACCTGTTCCAGTCAAATATGCTGATTTCTTCAATCACGCTGAAGCACACGGACACATAATAACTACTGCAGCTGCTGACACAATGAAGACTTATCTACGATTAACAAAAAAAAACCAACTATACTGCTCTCACCGTAACAGCAACCGAAAGTCGAAGTGCAATGAGATATTTAACCTTGTTTCAGACTTATCTGACATAATAGAGCATATGAAATCTCACCCCAAATACAGTTTTGATTCAACCAAAAGCATTCAATGCTACTGCGGTATATGGAAGCCTTTCACCAACCTCATCGATCATATCAAGACAGTGCACCTAAAAGAATTCATTAACTCAATATCAGACAGTAAAACTATCAAAATGGATATTTATACCAATATTACACCTATAAACCTTGATATGATACTTGGGACTGATGAAACTCAAAACATCCCAGACGAAGAGGCAATTAAGCCCAGAAGCCTTCCAGAGAATCTTGCCTTCAACCGTGATATCGAAAAAGAACTATCTTGATGGTCGCAGCACTTGGTCAAAGCATATATTTTCTCACATGCTATTAAATCATCAACCATCTTCATCAATCCTTATACCTGCAATGCTTTGATCCAGTGCAACTACAAGATTTTCTTTGAAACTTTCCCTTTCAAAGACTTTGCCAGATGGAACGAGATAATCTTGCCAATACACAACAACTCTTCTTCTTGGTCATTCTTTTTCTTAAACAAGAAAAAGCGAATTGCATTAATTATAGATCCATCAGCGGATGATAGCAACACCATGCACCTCGAACTGGCAACGGATATCCTCAAAACCATACTAAATGTACAGAATATTTTTGATGATCTACATTTCTCACTTACTGAAATGGAATATCCTATATGCCATGAAGCAAACCTGTCTGCTTTTTATGTATGCCACTTTCTAAAATGTTTAATGTCAGATATACCAATTAACATTCCTGATATAAATATGATGAAAGAAGCAATGAGACCAATTATTAGAAAGTATAACTGTGCCAAATTCCCCGAGAGCGATGTCAGGAGTTACCGAATACTAATTGAGGACTTGATATACCAATTGAACCTCGATACAATCTCCTGTGAAGAATTACTAAACGAAATTGAAAGAATCAACGGAAGAATAAACCCGAAACGATATTTCAAGGACAATAAACCAAAGTCAGATATAATACATCTACAAAAGAAAAAAGCGGCAGAACTTCTATGTGTTAAGAGACTAAAATTCCAAATCAATCAAAAAATAGAAATTGGAAAAATATGGGAAAACAATGAAATAGATCATAAACCGGCAATTGCCAAGTTCCTGAAAACATTCGCAAGCAAAGACTGCCCTATGTCAAATCCATCACCAATAAAACTTCCTTTCTATAGGGATGTAGACTCCGATACTTATACTGATTGTGAAAATCTCTCGCACATCATGAAGAACTTGGATAGCTCCGCCCCGGGAATGGATCTCATAACAGGTGGAGATTGGAAAAAGATCTCTCCAAAACATGAGCTTATAACTGCGATATGTAACTGTATACTTCGAAATAAGATAAGCCCACAGAGATGGAAGCTATACAGAACTGTCATGATCCTAAAACCTGGAAAATTATCCGAGAGCTTCAAAGCTAACTCTTGGAGACCTCTAGCAATCATGGACACAGCTTATAGAATATTTACGACCCTTATAAATAATCGCCTACTACATTGGATAAGGAGTGGCACCCTTATCAGCCAAAACCAAAAAGCGATCGGTGTCCCTGACGGATGTGCCGAACATAATGCAACTCTCCACATAGCAATTGATCGTGCTAAACGTTGTAAAACTGAACTACACATCGTTTGGCTGGATATTACAGATGCTTTTGGATCGCTGCCTCATGACCTGATATGGTACACGCTGGCTGGCATGGGTCTGAGAAATGAGACACTTACATTAATTAAAGAACTATATAAGGATGTGAGAACTATGTTTGACTGCCAAGGAACCTTGTCTGAACCTGTCCCAATTACTAAGGGAGTTAAACAGGGATGTCCATTATCAATGACACTCTTCTGCCTGTCAATTGATTACATCCTAAAATCTATCTTGGATAACCACCCCTTTCTCTTACACAATTTAAACATCAGTATTTTGGCATATGCTGATGACTTGGTTCTTCTCTCGGACTCTTATCAAGGAATCATGAAAACCTTGGAAAACACTGTGAAATTGGCGGGCTTTGCAAACCTAAAGTTCAAACCGTCAAAATCGGGATATTTATCAATTAATAGTGCTAGCTCAGTTAACAAAAAACTACACCTATATGATGAAGAAATACCAACTATATCTGAAAATAACAAATACAGATATCTTGGAGTTGACTTCTCTTACAAACGTAATCAAGATATTGATAGTCGACTTAACTCTGCACTGGCACTAACCAAATCCTTATTTACGTCATATCTGCATCCATCACAAAAGCTGAATGCATACAAAACATTTATTCATTCAAAGCTTATATTCTCCTTACGCAACTGCATCATAGGTCATAGAATCCTTGACTGTGATAGGAATCGAATTACACAAGGACGCGAAAAGCAGCTGGGTTTCGATCAAAAAGTAAAGGGATTGCTGAAAACAATGATTGGAGATAAATTCCAGGCCCTTAATAACTATTTCCTATATACTCACTGCAAAATGGGAGGTCTTGGTATTACCGCTACTATCGATGAATATCTTATTCAGAGCATTACAGGAATAAGAAGACTGTTCCATTCCTCCAATCTCGGTTTTAGAGATATGTTGATAGCTGAACTTGCTCATTCTAGAGGAGGTAAAAGCTTTGAAGCTGGTCTGAAATGGATGAATTGTGAGATCAGCAAGGAATTTCACAACACCTCTTTCTTTGTGAAATTCCAAAAATCAGCACTGGCTCTCAAGAGAAAGTTCAGTATATGCATCTCCTTAAAATTCGTTGAAGATAAATTCTCTCTTGAAATGGTCTACAAAAAGCGTACCTCTTATATAGATCATCGTAACCTTAACACTCTTTCTAAACAGCTCCATGACTTTGTGGGTCTCCATTATGCCGAGCAATGGTACAAGATGAAAGTACAAGGACGCATTGCAGCCTCTATTGGAGATAGTATCACTGCTAAATACCTAATAGCCAGTGATACCCTTAATGATGCACAGTACTGCTTCTTGGTGCGTGCAAGAAATAACATCTTAAATCTTAATTACAGTGCATACCGTCTAAAATATAATCTTAACACAAAATGTAGGCTTTGTCATCTTGATGAGGAGACCCAGACACACGTTTTCAATCACTGTCGTGCAAAACCAAACGCTCGAAGGGTTAAGCATGAAAATGTACTAGTTAGCATAGTTGCCTTTCTTGATAAAATTGGCTTTGAGATAGATGTGGAAAAATCCCCCAAATATGTCTCAATTCCAACAAAGCTTAAACCTGACATGGTAATTAGGTCCAAACGGAATAAAGATATACATGTTCTGGACCTAAAAATACCCTATGACTCGGTTGAAGGCTTTGAAAAAGCAAGAGAGAACAACTATGTGAAGTACAAGGATCTATCCTTACAGATCGGAAAGGCCTTTAATCAAACGGCCACCATATCTGCTATAGTGATTGGATGTCTGGGCACATGGGATAAGAAGAATAATGCCCCTCTCTCTAAAATCGGACTGACAAAGACTGAGATCATATCTCTGGCCAAGATAACATGCCCAAATGCGGTGATTGCATGCTATCACATATACCGGGAGCATGTATATTATACAAAGGAAGCTATTCCTCCACCTTTTAGTCTTGTGTAAAGTATGTTTACGAGGCAATACGGATATCTCATCTGCGTTGCAGTTTTGTGAAAGTAGAATAAAAAACTAAATAGTATGAAGTGCTGAGCCTCGCTCGCACAGTCGGCCGAAAGGCAGCAAATGAATAAAGAACAATTTAAAAAAAAAAAAAAAAAAAATTCAGCGTTGTTAATAAAATAAAATAGAAGAACGAATTGTATTAATTAATAACCAATAATCAATCACGAATAACGGGGGGGGTTTCGACTAGTCATGCGGTAATAAGTCAACACCCACATCTATATATATGAAATTAAAAATCTAGAAATTCATAACTACTAATTATGTCTAATCCTCGTCAACCATATTCCGACAGCAGACGCGACACAAAGAAACGACTGGAGACCGTATCCAGAATCGACCTTCGCCCAATGACGCGGTTATGAAGGACACTATTGAACTTCAACGAGGTATTACATTTTTTTAATCACCAATTTACCATGTAAATACGAATTATGTTCACCCACAAGACATGCGACGATAGAACGTGTTTTCATGACCACCCCACATTTAATAAATAAATTCTAAAAATGAAATCTTGCAATTTAATACTAATCATATGACTTATTTAGACCTCAGAGATCCGCACGAAGGATGGAGTGATGACTCCCGACTAACGTTACATGTACCGATCAATTCTGCGCCCAATACAGACAAGCACTATGGGATCAAGGATATACCTTGGCCACTTATGGAGAATCTGGTTGGCTCCGACGACCAAACGATCGCGGAGACAAAATCGAATTACCCAGTATAGCAATCAAACAAGAACCGGGTAGAAATCCGGCACGAGAGACTCGTCAACGAGAGGACATCATCTTGATGAAGATGCAGAATATGGAAAGAAAGTATCACAGGAAAGCGAATCTAACCAGGCAACGATTAGCATGTGTGAACCAAGACATCGCGAGTGGTCTGATTCCCAGTACCGACGGATTCGCTCCAGACTATGGGCTTTCGTTCGAACTGCACGACCCGGAGAAATTAGTCCAGCTATTTCTTCGAAGTCGACTCGGACCAAGACAACAAGGAGACCATGCATACGCCAGCCGACACCTGCAATGGACTTTCGCCAGTCGTTTTCGCCGAAACGTTCAACCCAAGGGTCGTGACGGACTCGGAAAATAATCAAATTTGTATTTTTTTTTAATAAAAGTTAATGGTTAATCTTAGACTATTCAATTTGTTCTATTGAATGAAATAAAACCTATCATAATAAAAAGTGCAAAATGAGTTCGAATTGTTTTATTTAGGAAAGCATGACTTAGTGATATAAAATATAAATACGACAGGGGAGAAAGGTATTGAAGTTCAGGCAAACGATATCGAATTCATTTAAATAAATAAGGTGACAGGAGATAGGTAGTAAAGGCTTTGTTGGAACTGATATTGCTCACAAAAACACTTAAGACAGAGGCAGATGAAATTTATTAAAGTGTCGAAACCAACTATGTTAATGATAACTGTTCAAATATTTTTTAATTTAGGAATGGAGGCGACAAGAGTTCTCAGCCGAGAGCTGAAGGATCTTCGACGAGAAAATATGAATCTCCATCGACAGCTTCTACAGCAAAGCCGAGAAATTTAGCAAATAAAAGCCACTTGGGCAGAACCGGCAAAGGTGAAAGAGGTGTACCAACGTCTCACCGCGGCCCAACAAGGCTGGAAGGACGAAAAGATACTCAACCAAGCCCAACGGACTCATATAAAAGGCTTGGAAGTCTCTCTGTCAGCGTGCCAGGATGGGAGTGCGGTGACATATCCCTTGGTCTCGCCCCGGCACAGCTGGCCTATCACGACCAAGACCCAGCGAAGCATCCAAACAAACGGTCATATCCGCATGCTAGGCCGGGCAGAACTGAACGATTACGAAGACGAGCCCAAGGCGAAAATAAATAAAGGATTAATTCAAGTTTAAATGTCAGAACTCATTTGACGATATTTTGTTTATTATTGATAATTAGTGTACACGAACAAAACAATGAGGAAGTGATTAAGGGACCTAAAAGATAAGACGGGCAGAGGCCTTCTAACGGCAGCCCGCTGAACCCGACATACAGCCGTACCTTAGCAGTTCTGACATCGGAACTCACCTTCGGCGGTCCTGTGACCAATGGTTGCAGTTCCAACGTTGCCTAGCAACGGGTAACCATTGGCGGGCATGAAAGGTTGTATGTAATGGGGTCAAGGTCACCAACACCACTAACCCCACATAACCTTGATCCCGAAACATCAAATTATTATGATTTTTTAGTATCGTAATACTCATTATTTTAGCCATTAACAACTTCATTGGAGTGGTTTGATAGGTAACCTCCTTTTCCAAAACTACCACCTATTGCATTTTACTTTACGAATTTTAGACAATTGCTGCGTACCTGAAAGGTAAGAAAAATATAAATTGTGGGGTTAGTGGTTTCCAACTTTGACCCTTTTACATACAAGCTTTTCTTGCCGGCTAATAGTTACCCGTTGCTAAGCAATGTTGGAACTGTAACCACTGAGACCGCCAAAGGTGAGCTCTAACTATAGAACTGCTAAGGCCCGGCCTCATGGTGGGTTCAACGCGCTACCGATAGAAGGTCTACGCGCGATTTACTGTCTGGGTCTCTTCTGTGTGAACTTATTAATTACAAGCATTCTATTCACACATTCCTTCGATTTCAACTGATAAGCTTTTGGAGCAGATTATTATAGTTCAAAATGACAAGAAAATATTTTATTTTTATAGGACAATTACATGTTTTTGGTCTAAATCATCGACATATTTTAATTTTTAATCACGATTCGTTGCTTGTTGTTCGCGGCGTTTCGCGCACTCAGCCTTCCCAGGTCATCGCTGAGGACGTTTAGCATCTACCGGTTTAGTGGGGCTAGTAGCGTCCCGGTAGGCTATTTGAGCTGGCTCGCATACCAGCGCGTAGGTCACAACGTTGCCCTCCTGGCAAGCCCACAGTTCCACCTCCAAACATTTAAATGGGTCCGTTGATTCTGGACTAGTTGTTTCTCCTCCTTCCACCTACGTTGAGCGGCGGTCAACCTCTGGTAGATGGTTTTAAATTTTCTTGTTATATTGTTGTGTTTGTGTTAATTTCGTGCTGATCTTGGTGCGTTTTGTTATTATTTTAATTTACTTTTATGTTTTTTGAATTTATGTTTTTATTGCGTTTTTCTCACATTTTTAAGGTTGTTTATTTGATGTTTATGGGTCTGATTTTAAATCTGCATGTTATGTTTGCGTGCTATTTCCAATTCATTTAAACACAATCTTGTCCTGTCTCAACAAAATGATGGGATTCTGGGTGTTGAAAATTCTGGAAACTATATAGTGGAAACCCAATACAAATATTTTTGCTAACCACTCGGCAGCGATGGAACTGTGTCTGAGTGGGTGAATCGTTCAAATAAAGTGGGCATTATTGCTATTGCTATATATGATCGAACGATCCATGGGTCCAAATAGCTGCCGATAGAATGCATGTGCTCAATTTTGATGTTAAGGTCCCATTTTCCTATCCTATTCAAATGCTAACCCATGCAGTTCTATTATTTGTCAAAAATCCCAAATATAATTTACTGTGGTCCAAATTATTAGTATTTTACAATCCGTGTTCTTACCCTTATCCCGGCATTTTTATCTCGTAACCGTTGTTTGGTCTACAATTATTATTATTGTAATTGTAGAGTTAGGTGTTACTGTTATTTCCGTTGCAGTTGGGATTAAAATTATTATTATTATCATCATTTCTATCGTTATTACTACTATTCCTATTGTATTTATAATAATCCGCAACATTATCATCCTTACCTTTATATTTGTATCAACAGTATCAGTATATTTATTACTATTATTATCATGGTTATTATTACTATCACTATTATTATATTATCGTTGTTATTATTACTGTTATTATTATCTTTATCACTACTAATATTACTTTTATTATCATTCATCAATATTATTTTACTATTATTTTTATTATTCTTATCATTTTGAATTATTGGTCGATTTAGACTTCAGTTGTAGAATAAAGTTCACTTTATAATATAATTTGTTCCATGCAATTTTCATGTAATAATAAATAATAATTTTTAATCCTTTTCTTTTTGTCAAATTGCAGATTTGAAGTTTAACTCTTTACAAATCGACAAATAACAGCGTTTAGATTAGTAAAAGTGTATGAGAGAAATAAGAATTGGTTTGTAATGAAGACCATACATTTTTTCAACCAGGATCTAATAAAATCTAGTCAAATGCATTCATACAAAATATCGCCCAGCTATTACAAATTGTTTTTTTTTTTTTCTAAATTTTATTTTAATAACAAAAGCGGACTTTCGGCTAATATATGCGAGCGTGGCTCAGCATTTGATTCTGTTGTTCTTTATTCTCGATCACAAATCTACAATACCAATATAATCGGCATTGCTGCATAACAAATTCTTCACGTAAGGCTGAAAGGGAGGTTCAAGGAACTTTTATTGTATGATACATGTTCCCTGAAAATATGGTAGCACGCTACCACTGCTTTAGAGCATGCTATCCTGGCAAGAGACAGGATTTCAGGTTTTGTTAAACCAATCTTTGCAAGTGGTGCATTATTTTTCTTATCCCACGTTCCAAGGCATCCAATCACTATTGCAGATATTGTTGCTTTTTCGTTGAATGCTTCTCCAATTTCTAATGCTAGGTCTTTGTATTTTACATAGTTGCCTTCTCGTGCTTTATCAAAGCCTTCTATTGAATCGTAAGGTACTTTCAGATCAAGAAAATGAATGTTTTTGTTCCTTTTTGATCTGATAGTCATATCTGGTTTAAGCTTTGTTGGATTTGGGAGTTATTTTGGTGATTTCTCTACATCAATTTCAAATCCTATTTTCTCTAAGAAGGCAACTATGCTAATTAAGACATTTTCATGCTTAATTCTTCTAGTATTATGTTTTGCAGGGCAATGATTGAATACATGGGCCTGGGTTTCTTCATCCCTGTGACATAGTCGGCATTTCGATCCAATATTGTTTTTCAGTCTGTATGGATTGTAATTAAGGTCTAGTAAGTTGTTTCTAGCACGTATTAAAAAATTATACTGTGCATCATTTAAAATGTCACTAGAGATTAGATATTTTGCCGTTGTACTGTCACTTATCGTAGTTGCGATGTGCCCTTGTACTTTCATTAAGCACCATTTCTCAGCATAATGTAGGCCAATAAAATCATGAAGCACCTTTGATGTGGTTTTCAAATTTTGGAAGTTAATGTAATAAGTGCGCCCCTTGAAGGATATTTCCAGAGTAAATTTATCTTCCATGTGGCAAAGTTTAACAATTACACAAAACTTTCTTTTGAGGGCAAGAGCGGACTTCTGGAATTTTCTGAAGTATGAAGTGTTAGTGAATTGTTTGTTTAATTCACCATTAATCCATTTAATTCCAGTTTCTAGATCTTTATCTCCTCTGGCAGCAGCTAACTCAGATGTTAACATATTTCTGAAATCAATGTTGGTAGAGTTGAATAGTCTTGTAATTCCTGTGATAGTCTGCACCAAGTACTCATCATAGGTTGATGTTATTCCAAGTCCTCCGAGCTTGCAATGTGTGTATATGAAATTGTTATTGACTGCTTGTACGAATGTTTTAAAGGCATTAAGCTTTTGTGCCGGATGCAGGTATGATTTGAATAAAGTGCTGGTTAGGGATAGTGTGGAGTCCAAACGTTTATCAATGTTCTGATTTTGTTTGTATGAAAAGTCAATGCCCAGGTACTTGTATTTATTTTCATCTGATATTATGGGCACTTCTTCATCATAAAGATAGAGTTTAAAAATATCAGAGTTGGCATTGTTGATTGAAAGATATCCCGACTTGGATGGTTTGAATTTAAGATTTGCATAGCTAGCAAGCTTCACGGTTTCTTTTAATCCAAATTCTATTTTTAGAAATGAGTCCGATATTAGTACTAAGTCATCCGCATAAGCTAGGATGCTAATATTTAAATCATGTAGAAAGAATGGGCAATTTTTTAGAATTGTTTTAAGAATGTAGTCTATAGAGAGACAGAAGAGGGTCATTGATAGAGGACATCCCTGTTTTACTCCCTTGGTAATTGGTACCTGCTTAGACAACATTCCATCACAATCAAAAAAAGTTTTTACATCGTTGTATAATTCTTTGATTAAGGATATTGTTTCCTTTCTCAATCCCATCTTGGTCAGTGTAAACCATATCAGATCATGTGGCAATGAACCGAACGCATCTGTAATGTCAAGCCAGACAATATGGAGTTCCTTTTTATTTCTCTTTGCATGATCAATTGCTAGGTGCAATGTAACATTGTGTTCAGCGCATCCATCCGGTATTCCTATAGCTTTCTGATTGGCACTAATAAGATTGCCATTTTTAATCCAGTGGAGGAGACGGTTGTTTAGTAACGTAGCAAACACTCTATAAGCCGTATCCATGATTGCGAGAGGTCTCCATGAGCTAGTCTTGAAACTCTCATCAGATTTTCCAGGTTTCAGGATAAGCACAGTTCTAAAGAGCTTCCATCTTTTTGGACACACACCATTTCGGAGTATGTTATTGCTTATTGCCGTCAAGAGTCCATGTTTGGGAGAAATTGTTTTCCAATCGCTGATTGTGACACGATCCATTCCAGGTGCTGTGTTGTCAAGACTTTTCATTATCATTGCCATATCCTCGCAGTCAGTGGCTTGATTCGTATCATTATCAATATTGGCTGGGAGAATGAGATTGGAGGTGTTCGATGAAGGGCATTCTGTGCTTGCGAATGCAAGAAGAAATTTATCCATTAGTGGTTTATGATTAATGACATCATTGATAAGATTTTGTTTATTTCTAGTTTCTGGTTTATTTGAAATCTCATCCTTTTTACGCATAGAAGCTCCGCAGATTTTTTGAATTTTAGATGTATTAGATCTGTTTTATTTTGTTCTTTTTTAAAATATTTATTAGGATTGAGTCTTCCGTTGATTCTCTCCACCTCACATAATATTTCTTCACATGAGGTTGCATCAAGATCTAATTGATATGTTAGATCTTCTATAAATATGCGATATTTCCGTGCATCATTGTCAGGTAGCTTTGAACAATTATGATTTAGGATGATAAGTTTCATTGTTTCCTTCATGTGATCTATATTCGGGATACTAATAGGTTCATTACTCATTAAGCATTTTATAAAGTGGCATACATAAAATGCAGAGAGGTTAGTATCTCGACATATAGGGTATTCAATGTCAGTAAGGGGAATGTTAATATTGCCAAAGATATTCTGTATGTTGAGGATAGTTTTAAGAATATCAGTTGCTAATTCAAAGTGCAAAGCATGACTATTCTCAGCAGCTGAATCAACAATCATTGCAATGCGATTTTTCTTATTTAAAAAGAAAAAGGACCAGGATGAGGACTTACTGTAAATAGGTAAGATTATTTCATTCCAGTTCACAAAGTCTTTGAAAGGAAAAGTTTCAAAGAAAGTTTTGAGGTTGCACTGGATCAAGGCATTACATGTAATTGGGTTGATGTAGATTGTTGTTTTTCTCATAGCATTTGTAAAGATAAACGCCTTGATCAAGTGCTGAGACCATCAACTCAGTTCTTGGTCGGTGTTGTTTGTAAATCCTAGATCATCTGGTAGATCTCGAGGCTTGATCGGTTCTTCAGCAGGGGTATTTTGAGTTTCATTTGACGATAAGATTCCCGCAAGATTGGGATGTGAAACCTTTGTAGAATTGTCATGGGCAATGGATAGTTCATGTTCATTTTTTGGAGCTGACTTGATATATTCATTTAGATGACAGGTCTTGATGTGCTGTATCAGTTCATCAAATTGTTTCCATTTGCCACAGTAGCACATTATTTTTTTCTGTTGCTAAAAGGAATATTTTGTGTGAGTTTTCATATGCTCCAGTATACAGTTCATTGAAGAATTTATATTGAATGACTTTTTGCAGAGTATTTTGATACTTTTGCTTCGGTAGGTGCAATGTAAAAGGTTCTCTTTTGTAAGACGGAGATATATCTTCATGACATCAAGTCTGTCAGTATCAACTTTGTGGTCATTAATCTGTATATGGTTGAAGATATCGGCATATCTGATCAAGGTCATTGCAAATATATTTTTACCTTTCTTCTCGTGGCATGTATGACAGTCAATGAAGCATTCCTCATCAAATGTGGCTCCATGATTCAGTAAAGCATGCTCCACAATTGCCTCATAGTCATACACGTGTATGTTACCACAGTCAGTCTTTTTCCATTTAGCTCTACAGCCGAGTTTCCCTCTGTTGTCCATTCTGAATATGACCGGGCTATCTATGTCCTCTTGTCTGACGTTACTGTGGGGTTTATGGTTTCGATAACCGTGACCCTAGATGTAAAATACTTTCTTGCTCCCAGTGGTTACCCGTTGCTAAGCAACGTTGGTAATGTAACCATTAGTTTTGCCAAAGGTGAGCGCCACATAGGAACT
Organism: Schmidtea mediterranea; assembly: GCA_022537955.1. Classification (NCBI taxonomy): domain Eukaryota; kingdom Metazoa; phylum Platyhelminthes; order Tricladida; family Dugesiidae; genus Schmidtea; species Schmidtea mediterranea. The sequence continues at coordinate 22,099,659 of CM039680.1, read as the reverse complement.
ACTCTGGCCTGACCTCAAACTGAGTCCAACGCACTGCCGTTAGAAGGCCTACGTGCGCTTTATTCATTCCGGTCCGATTTTTATTACTCGGTCTTGTTCATTATATAATTTAACCTTGACTCTTACTAATTATTCTAACTTCGTTCCAACATCTAATTTATGAGACAACTCAAGAGAAAAACATTTATTTAATAATAATTAGTAACATAGGTTATTCATGGTGTAGAGCGGCCCGACGCTTGGCGCGCTCGTTCCTTCCTGGACGATGTCCGTTTGGCTTTGGAACGGTATTTGGAGTAACTGCCGCATCCCTGTAGGCTATTTGGGCGGGAGCGAAGACGAGGGGTACGTCACCACCGCGCCTTTCCTGACCGACCACTACTGATACTTCTAGGCCTTTTATTTGTGTTTTTAGACTCTGGTTTAGTTGTTTCTCTTCGGCCCAACCCTTCTGTGCCGCGGTCATTTTCTGGTAGAGGGTTTTGATCTTCTTCGGCTCTACCCAGGTAGCCTTAGTTCGTTGTATTTCCCTCGTTAGCTGCAGAATCTGTTCGTATAGCTTCTTATTTGCCCGGTGCACGTTGTCCGATTCGCGCTGTAGGATTTAGTTTGATTTCATGTCTACAAAAGAACAATTATTAGGCCGCACAATTCCACATTGATATTATTCCACACAATCTTGAAGCCGTAGAATTTCATAGATATATTTGTTAACATAAATTTATCGGCAAAGGAAAACTTAAAACTAAAACTAAGCTATTTTATTTTCAATCGCTAATTACAATGCGGTTCGCGATGATGTTTATAGTCGCCTCGTCTTGGAGTCATTCAAGCATAAGGGTGCTCATCATTTCGTTCTCTCTCCGCCCTCATATTTCGGGGGAGTAGTGGGATACCGGCCCTCTAGCTCACATACCCCCCAGCAAAAATTTTTTTTCTAAGTTTAAAAGTACAAATTTCTTAGAACAAAAACAATGACTCATTCAAGGTCATTTAAACAAAGACCATGACTCATTCAAGTTCATTGGATGAGTCATCAAATTGTTCAAGGTCATTGAAACAAAGACCATGACTCATTCAAGGTCATTGGGTGAGTCATCAAATTGTTCAAGGTCATTGAAACAAAGGCCATGACTCATCAAAAAAAAATTTCAAGGTCATTCAAAAGTAGGTCAAGGTCATTGGATGAGTCATCAAAATTTTTCAAGGTCATTGAAACAAAGACCATGACTTATCAAAATTTTTCAAGGTCATTCAAAAGTAGGTCAAGGTCATTCAAAATTTCTCAAGGTCATATTATTTTTAAACATTTTTAAATTTTAATTTACTACTTATTTTTATAAGTAGTATATATTTTGTAAATTATTTTATTTTTATTATTATTATTATTATTATTATTATTATTATTATAATTATTATTATTAATATTATTATTATTATAATTATTAAACGATAACGCCAATAAAAAACCTTTCGTACGATATATTTCGATAGCACAGCTATCATCTTCAGGTACTCAAAACCAACTAAAAATATTATGAATTAACATTTAATTTAAACAAATTATTTTTTATTAATTTAATTTTTTAATAAATAAATATTTTTAAAAATATATTTTAAATTAATTTAAAATTAAAAAAATTTTTTTTACTTATTCTAATTTTTTAAAAATTAATGTAATTTAAAATTTTCAATTATTTTAATAATATTAAAAAAACAAACATGATTTAACATACGTAAACTATTTAAAAACATTCAAAACATTCGTAGTCACAGCACTCTGCACATTAATCTTTGGATCCAATGACCTTATCAGCAATGCTTCACATATCACTCGTTCCCAATAACTATTAAAAATTCTCAACAAAATTCTAAAATCAGACATTCCTATATCACTTTTACAGCCTCTATTGTGTTCACTAATATTGGTCAAACCCTTCAATCGACAATGCTCTAGAACTCGAGTACAGAGATGACGGGAAGTCTCTCCAATGTATGTGGCATTACACCCATTACATGTAAATTGATAAACGAGATCAGAACACAATCCAACCGGAGTTTTTGATTTATTAATAAACATATTGCGTACCTTACACGAATTAGAGACGATCTTATACTCTAAATTTCCTATCAGTTTACCCAACTTCCTCTTATAATTTGTAAAGCCTTCAGAGTACGGCAATACTAACACATATTTAGGCTCAATTTTTTTATATCCATTTTTACAATCACCCAGATCAACACTCAATTCACACCCATCCGACAAATTACATTCAGACTTTCCACAACATGGATCCTTAGGATTTTTAATCAATTTATCAACAGTTTCTTTTATCATCAACAATAAAAATGATTTAGAATATCCATTCTTTATCAACAACTCAACCAATTTATCAACACTTTTTACCGAATTAGCAAAAGTAGAAGATAAAGCCCATGAACGATAAATCAATCCTTTAACCATATTTCTCTTATACTTAAATTCACAAAAGCTTTCTGGAGAAGTATAAAGACCAGTATCAGTTGGTTTTCTATAAATCTCTGTCTCATACTGTTTATCTTTGCGTTAACAAATCCAAAAACGCAATTGATGACTTTCTCTCCGTTTCACATGTGAATACAATGTTTTTATGTAAACTGTTCATAAACTGCAAAAACGGTTCTACATGTTTCTGGTTTTCAAATATAAGAAAAATATCATCCACATACCTTTTATAAACAAAAGGTTTTTCAAATTGGAAAGAAGCAATTTTCTTTTCCAAACTAGCCAAAAATATTGATGCCATCGTTGGTGCTAAAGGGGAACCCATAGCGACTCCATCTATTTGTTGATACCATTCATCATTGAAAAGAAAATTGACATTTGAAGTAGCAAATTCAAGAAGTTTTCGAAATGCCCTTCTATCCAAAATGTGATGTTCCGAATCATTTTCATTCCACAGCGCACAGCATAAGTCAATTGTCCCAACCAGTGGCACATTCGTAAACAAACTACAAACATCAAACGAAACCATAACATCATTCATACTTCGTTTTTGTAGCTTTGCAATACAAGAAACAAACTCAAAGCTATCCTTACATTCAAACTCTGATCGCATTAACGGTTTTAATAATCCATCTAAAAACTTTGCTATTTTATACTGGGCAGTACCAACCATCGACAAAACTGGTCTCATAGGTACACCATCTTTATGGATTTTTGGTAGCCCATATAGTTTAGCTGGCTGCGATCCTATTGGACGAATAGACTTACCTACCTCTTCATCAATAAGCTTCTTCTCAATAAAACCATTTAACATTTTTTGCACAAACTCTTCATCCTTAAGAGGAGGCAATTTTCCATTCTTCCGACCCTTTGGCAATTTCACAAACTGAGGAGAATTTAACAAATCATTCAACTTATTTACATACACATCATGGTCAAGAATAACTATCCCATTTCCTTTGTCAAACTTACAGATATTTATATTTTTTTTAGCAGAATATTTTTAAAAACAGAATATTAGGGATTTTATGACTTTAAAAAACTTAGCTAAAAAAAATATAAATAAACCCAAAGCCGCACATGTTGAAAGATTTAGCCGGACATTGAGGGATAGATTGAAGAAATATTTCGTGCATCAAGATAATAAAATATGGATAAATGTATTACCGAAAATACTTGTTAGTTATAATAATTCATCACATCGAGGTCTGAATGGTTTGAGACCAGTAGATATCAGCTCAAAAACACGAGTACAGTCTAAAAAAGTTACTATTACAAAAACAAAATATAAAGTTGGTGATCACGTTAGAATTAGTAAAATATCTGCTTCACCTTTCATCAAACATTTCGATAGTAATTGGACTGATGAGGTATTTCAAATTACTAAAATTAATACTAAACAGAGTCCTGTAATGTATGTTATTAAAGATAGTGATAACAATTTAATACAAGGGAAATTCTATGAACAGTAATTACAAGTTATTTCCAAACCTACAGTGTTCAGAATTCAGAAAATATTGAAAACTAAAAGGGTGGGTAAGGATAAACAATACTATGTCAAATGGCATGGATATCAAAAACCCTCATGGATATCATCAAAAGACCTAGTAAAATGAGTTTCTATACAATTTTACCGAGTAATAGTTGCCCACTAATCCATCCGGAAAATCTAGCAAGTAAATTTATGGTTGATCTTCAAAATACCATTTATTTACATGGAAATTGGGAAGTTGCTTTGCAAGACTTTACATTTGTGTACAATACATTCCCATTTTATAGTCATTGTAAAATCGTATTCAAGAACCGTGTTCCAAAACCTGTAGTGGTATTTTCTCAATCAATAATTTTGAACGATATTGTCATATTCCAAATCAGATTTTAGATGAAAATAGTGGCATGTTTTTCAAAGATGGATTGAATGTTAGTTGTGATTTTAGCCCATTTACAATAAAGTTTGAAAGTATTGAGGATGCCAAGCGAATGGGTTGTGATAAGCTTAGCATTGTTGTTCCTGGAACTGAATACCTAATACGATTCAAAACATTTGATGAAAAAAGTGTAACGATCGAAAACATCAAAATATCTGTATCATATATAAATGAGGTGGAAGATACATTTACATTTACTAATGAGTTATATATTGAAACACTTGAAGAATTACATAAATATATTTCATTAAATTGTTTACATATATTTAAAACTATTGAATTTCTTAAAGATGGAATATGCAAATTCAGTCTGAATAATAACATTTGTGAAGTTACATTTGATAAGAATTTGGCTAATACATTGGGATTAGATAAGCAAACATATAGGGCAAGTGCTTTTGGTGTACGCAAACCAAAAATAATAAAACTTCATAGGCAAATGTTCATATATACTAACATCATCGATCCTATAATTGTTGGTGATTCTTTGGTTCCTCTTTTGAAATCTGTTCGGGTTGATAAACATGACCAGGAAGAAGTTGTCAATAGAAATATCGATAATCCCATGTACTTACCGGTATCAACATCATGTATAAACAATATAGAAATAAATATTCGTGATGATAGCGGTAAATTTATTGAATTTAGTAAAAATACAAAAACTCATTTGACATTACATTTTCGTAAATTAGATGGCCAATAACGATATTATTAGTATGTATAGTGGTAGCCAAAGTGGTGGCGAATTACCATATTTTATTGGTAAACAGTATGGATCAGGATGTTTGAGAACTCTTGGTAGATTTGCACTTCCTATTCTTAAACGCATTGGTAGTTTTGGCATGAAAACTGCTAAAGATGCGATAATGAATGAGCAGAAAATATTACCATCTCTGAAATCAAATGCATTATCCGAGTTAGGGAAAGTTCTACCTAGTCTTGCAGGTATGTTTCAAAAACCCGAAGCGCCAACACCGGCTCAAAAACGTAAAAGACATCATAAACATATAAACAAACGAATGAAAGGGCATGGAACTATATTTCAAAAATGATTTTTGGTAAATCTGAATTGTGTTTATTTGATAGACCATCTCCCCAAGCAGTAATTGAAATGGGGGCCTTTGAAGATGTATTCCCGATGAATTCTATTATGGATAGAAGAACCGATATTGAATTTTATATTAATGGTTCCCAAACTGAATATCTAGATTTGAATGATACATTGTTAACTGTTCAGATCAAAGTTGTAGATAAAGATAGAAAACCGTTGGGTGAACCTAGTGATGTAATACCTAACAATTTCTTGTTTCATACACTTTTTAAAGATGCAGTTCTCGGATTTAATAATATCAAGATTGAGGGTGGTAACAGTACATATATTCACAAAGCTCTAATAGAAACTATTATAAATTACAATAGCGATACTAAAAATACATGTTTAACTCCTATGGGTTATGGTAGTGATGATGATAGGAAAAAGTGGATTAAAGGCTCGAAATTATTTACCATGTGCTCATCATTACAACTCGATTTTATGGATCAACCGAAATATTTACTCCCAGGTGTTAATGTACACATTGGATTGAAAAGATCTGATTCGGCATTATCACTAACAAGTGCTACCACAGCACCAATTCTTCAATTAGTTGATGCAAAATTATTGGTCAGAAGAGTTCGGGTTGAGCCCTCTGTATTAGCCGGTCATTAATTGGGGCTTAATTCTAAGCATGCAATATATCCATTGAAAACAAAGTAAATTGTTCAATTTGCTATTGCTAAAGGTTCAGCTTCTTTCTATAAGGAACAAATATTTGGAGATAGAAGAATGCCCAACTTTATATTGGTAACATTTCAAAGTGAATCTCAATATAATGGATCATACTTAACATCGTGCTCAATTTTCAAAAATTTTGGAGTAACATCGCTAACTTTATCGAAAAATAGTGATTATAGAGAAACATATACTCAAGATTTTGATAATGATAATTATTGTGCTACATATATGCAGAGTACAGTTAGAAATATGGGTTATTTGGATAAAAACCTTAATTGTGGTATAACTCTTGAAGATTTTAAAAGCAAATATCCATTCTTCACATTTGTTTTGGCACCTGATTTTGATTTTTACGACAATTGTTGGCCGATGAAAATGGTAAATTATTATTTTTTAATTTATTTTCTTTTATTATTCTATTTTTCTAGATTGGTTTAATATAACCGAACTTCAAAATCAGATCGATGGAGTTATAGAATTTGATCCTGGTAATTTTTAATTTTATTATTATTTATTTTAATATAATTTTAGAAAAAATGAGGAAATTATTTTAATAGAAGATAGCGATGATTCCGATATTGGTAAATTTATTTATTTAATTATTATTATTATTAATGTTTTTTCAGAAATTATTAACGTTTCTGAGGATATCGATCAAAATATTCATTCGGCAGCGTCAGTAGATTTGGACGAAACATTTATTGATAATGCCCCCCGTTTCTGGGGAAGATGAGATTTCTATGGATGCCCCGTTTCTGGGGAAGATGAGATTTCGATGTATGCCCCCGTTTCTGGGGAAGATTAGATTTCTATGGATGCCCCCGTTTCTGGGGAAGATGAGATTTCGATGTATGCCCCCGTTTCCGGGGAAGATGCTAAGATTTCTATGGATGCTGACGTTTCTGTGGGAGATGAGATTTCGTATAAAAAATTTAAGTTTTTATTATTTTTTAATTTATCCTTAATTTATAAGAATATTTTTAATGAGTATAAGTTAATATTATGTAAAGTATTATAATATATTACTTTAAATATTATTAATTTATAATAGAAATATCTGATTTGAAATAGAAATATGAATTGAAATATGTGATTTATTTTTATAATAGGAATATGTGATTTATTTTTATAATAGAAATATATGATTTATAATACGAATATGAATATATGATTTATAATAAGAATATTAATTTTTATAAATTATTTTACGAAATGTTATTCAAACATGTGATTTATAATAGAAATAACGGATTTATAATACGAATTGAAATATTAATTTTTTAAAATATTTACATAATTATCATCATTTATATATTATTATTTGATTCATATATGATTTATATAATAATAAACATTTGATAATAATTACATATTTATCAGGTCGATTGTATAAAAACTATTGCCAATATGGAATTGGTCATAACTCGAAATGCCATACGACTATGGAAAGTTACTACGGTCATAGATTCTATGGCATCGACTTTTTTATTTGCCCTAAATGCGATACTGCCCAAGACATTGAATATCTAGAGTTTTATAAGAAACACTCTAGCCATTTAAATCAATTTAAAATTAATAAAAAGGCATTATTTCAAATGATTAATGCGAAAAATGTTATTAATAATAATAATAACACAAATAATACAAAGATTACTAAAAACATAAACAATAATACAACTGTTACTAAAAATAATAAAAAATCAAAAAGACCTGCTGATAAAATCGTGCCGTGTATCCCTGCTAAAATTAAAAAAATAGAAATCATCATTAGTGATAACGAAACTGAATATAATCAAATAGGGGGTTCTGTAAATAATGAAATAAACGATGAACCTGAAATAGAGGTTGACTTAAGAGGTTCCCGTAAAAATATTCGATTTGATTTAGAAAATCAAAATCTTGTTCAAATCGCATTAACGGATAAACTTGTAAATAAATTACAAAACGAAATAAAGAAAATGGGATCTGTAAAAGTCCAGTATACAGCTCTCATTCAATTTGAAAAAGATGGGGAAATAAAAGATAATTTCTTTTCAAATAGCGCTTGTGTCTTTTCCGATAGATTTCTTGCTGATGGTGTGAGTCGGTTAAATGAGAAAATCGAAAAATTCACATATTTAGGAAGTGGGTGGCGCGTAGTTAAGATTCGCGAGATCGATTTTATTTTAACCGCGTATTATCCTGTAAGTCGATTAGCTGGACATAGTTTTATCCCTACACCGGAAACTCTAGTAGGTAAAAAGGCTATTGTAAATGTTAAAAACACAGATCATTCATGTTTTATATATAGTGTTTTATCAATTTTAAAGCGTGATATAGTTTTAAAGAATAGGGAGCGTGTTTCTTCTTACACTACTTTTATGGATGAATTGAATTACGATCCAATTACTGATTGTCCAATGAGACTCTGTAACATACCCAAATTTGAGAGAAACAATAGCGATTTAAATTTGGCGATCAATGTCTTTGAATATAACAACACCCCTTCTAAACAATTGAATGACATTGATTATGTACCTCATCATCCTCACCTTGTCTTAATTCATCGAACAAAGGTTATCGGTGGTAACCCGATTAATCTTTTATTATTACAAGACGGTGATAATTATCATTATACCGCCATTTTTAATTTAAATAGACTGCTGAATTGTCATTCTAATAGTGAATGTAACACCAGAATTCGCGTAAAATGGTGTCCCGATTGTTTAAACGGTTTTTATTATGATAAAACCTTTAAGGCACATGTTGATTTGTGCGCTAAAAATCAAATAGGAACAACCCTATACACGCTCCCTGAAAATAAAAACTTAATATTTAAAAATTATTCCAAAATGATTACCCCACCATTCGTAATTTATGCGGATTTTGAGGCTGTTTTGCCTAAAGATGTAAAACATCATCAAATACACATGCCGATATCAGCAGGCTTATTATTAATAAATAATTTAACAAATACTACACAATATTTCAGTTTTATAGACTTGGAATGTGTATTGGAATTTTTAAAGAAAGTAGAGGAAATTGCTGTCACAATTGTCCTACCATATTATGAAAATCATGGTAAAAAACCTATGAATAATCTTACTTCTAATGAGGAACAGCAGTTCATCGCATGTAGAACTTGCTATCTTTGTAAAAAAACTTATTAGAAATAAGGTTAAGGACCATGATAATTTTACAGGTCAGTATCTTGGTGCTGCCTGTCGTAACTGTAATATAAATAGGAAAATAAGCAAACAGTTACCTATCGTCTTTCATAATTTGAGAGGGTATAGATTGAATGAATTTCCATCTTGGAAATTAAATATCATTCCTACAACAACTGAGAAATTCATGTCTTTGATTGTAAACATTAAGAAATTGGCTGTTAGATTTATAGATAGTATGCAATTTGTAAATTGCTCTTTAGCCAAGGCTGTGAAAATTCTTACTGATCTACCTCTAACTTGTTCTGCTTTTGATGGTCTTATAGTTAAGGCAAAGGGTATCTTTCCTTATGATTTTGCAGTATCACTAGAGGTTCTTGAATCGACTTATGAACTACCTCCAAAATGGTATTCTGTATCTGATGATGAATATGCTACCGCCAAACTAATTTGGACACAGCAAAATTGCACTACAATGTTAGACTATATGTTAACTTACCTAAAATTAGACGTATTCCTCCTTGCAGACTATTTTCAGCAATTTCGCGCAAAGGCTATTGCTTATAATGGTTTAGAACCTCTGAGTTTTTATGGAATTCCTGGAATTTCATGGGCGTCCGCTCTCATGACATTAAAGGAACCCATAAAACTTCTGCAGGACATGGAAATGTTTAATTTCTATGAGGGTGGAATACGGGGTGGGTTAACATTTGTTAACAAACATCATGTTGCAAGTTCTGAAGATACAGAACTCTTGTATATAGATATTAATAATTTATATGGTTGGGCACTTAGCCAAAACCTTCCGTATGGTGATTTGGTTTGGGTGCATGATAATCTGAATGATGTGCTGAGTGAATGTGTGAATGCGAATATTGAATTCCTTCCGTATGGTTATACAATGGAAGTTGACATCAATATCCCTGAGCGTGTGCATCAGTATTTGAATGACTTTCCGCTTGCTCCGGAAAAAATGTGCCCGCCCAATTCAAAAGTTGAGAAGTTAATGCTCACGCATTACAGTAAGAAGAACCATGTTCTTCACTGGAGACTTCTCAAGCTGTATATAGAATTGGGTGCAGAAGTTGAGTGTATTCATAGGGCAATTAAATTTAAACAAGCCCCTATTTTTAAAGAATATATACAAAGAAATACAGCTTTACGCTCAAACTCCAAGTGCGAGCTTCATAGAGATTTGTATAAATTATTTAATAACAGTTTATATGGTAAATCCGTTGAGAATTTGAAAAAACGGATGAATTTGAGGCTATGCAATTCAGCTGAAAAGATGATTGTATATGCTTCAAAACCGACTTTCAAAAAGTCCATTAAAATAGTGGATGATTTGATTGCTGCTCATCTGAACAAAGATTCTATATGTTTAGACAGGCCTAGCTACATTGGCCAATCAGTACTAGACCTGTCTAAGCTGCGGATGTACCAATTACAATATAATGAATTGGCAAAATATAGATCAGAATTTAACTGTGATATTAATATCGTTGCCGGCGACACTGATTCGTTTTTTCTTGAGGTTAAGCACTATAAGCTTGACATTCTTTTGCCGGCAATGATAAGAGACAGCCTTTTAGATACATTGAATTACGACCCGGCACATCCCTTATACTCGAGGAAATTAGATTCCGTGATCGGAAAATTTAAAGATGAAAGTAAAGGTCTCGGGTATAAGGAGTTGGTTTTCTTAAGACCCAAGTGCTATAGTTTATTAGGCAAATCTGATACAATGAGGGCTAAGGCGGTGAAGTTGTTGGGTACTGACATCAAACATCAGTCTTATTTGGATTGCTACAATAAAAACGTAGTTTTCACAGTACCTCAAAGTAGGATAGGGACGCGGAACCATCAGCTGTACACATTTAAAAACAGTAAAATCGCTTTGAGTAATAACGATGATAAGCGATTATGGGTAGGGAAAAATACCAGTATCGCATTTGAGCATTATTTTGGGGTTGATGCAATAGATAGTGGCCAAGTTAATTTCTTGGAAGAGCCGCTTTTCGGTGGTTCGAGCCCCAGTTTTGATGACTCTACCGAAATCAGCGATAATGGACAGCTTTTCGATGGTTCGAGCCCCAGTTTTGATGACTCCACCGAAATCAGCGATAATGGACAGCTTTTCGATGGTTTTAACGAAGATAACATTGATATTGATGACGTGTTGTTATCAGAATAATAAATGTTTTTAAAAACTGTTTTTGTTAATTTGGAAACTTATTTATTTAGAAAACTTGTAATAGTTTTCATTTTTATTATGAAATTTAGATATAATTTTTTAAAATTTTAATTTTTTATAATTTACATTTTTATAACATTATTATTATTTCATGCAAAAGCCGCAGCGTGACGAAACGCGAAATATTACTTTATAGATGTTTTAAATGTAAAAACACTATATATATATATATATATTTTAATGTATTTATAATTAATTCTTTGTTTTTATGTAGTTGTTTTTGTTTTATGTAGTTGTTTTTGTTTTTATGTAGTTGTTTTTATATATTTGTTTATTATATTAATATTATTATTATTATTATTATTATTAATAAAATTAATAATAATATTAATAATAAAAGTTTTTATAAGTATTTATAAGTATTAATATTAATAAAAGTTTTTAAAAGTATTAATAATAATAATATTAATAAAAGTTTTTAAAAGTATTAATAATAATAATTAAAGTTTTTATAAGTATTAATAAATTTTTATAACTAATAAGCATATTAATAATAATATTAATAATAATAATAATAATTAAAGTTTTCATAAGTATTAATAAAATTTTTATAAGTAATAATAGAATAATAAAATGTAATAATAATATTAATAATAATAATAATATTATAAAAAGTTTTAAAAGTATTAATAATAATAATAATATTAATAAATTTTATAAGTAATAAGTATATTAATAATAATAATAATAATAATAAAAATAATAATTATAATAAAAATATTAATAAAAATAATAATAATTAAAGTTTTTATAAGTATTAATAAATTTTTATAAGTAATAATAGAATAATAAAAAGTAATAATAATATTAATAATAATATTAATAATAATATTAATAATATTAATAATAATAAAAATAATAATAATTATCATAAAAATAATAATAAAATAAATTTACAAAATATATACTACTTATAAAAATAAGTAGTAAATTTAAATTTAAAAATGTTTAAAAATAATATGACCTTGAGAAATTTTGAATGACCTTTACCTACTTTTGAATGACCTTGAAAAATTTTGATGACTCATCCAATGACCTTGACCTACTTTTGAATGACCTTGAAAAATTTTGACGAGTCACTTCTAGTTTGGTGTAGTCAATTTTCTAAATACATAGTTTTGTTCATTAATGACTTCGATTTTGGATTTATGTAGTTATATCGCCTGTCGATCAGTCGACCTATTTGATTTAAAGTTTATCAAACGTAGACGGTTCATGATTTTTTAAATGTCGGTGATTTTCCTTTAATTTCGGGAGCAAATCATCACTCTATAATAAGCAAAATGTTTGTTTGAGTGGGTGTCTACTTAGAGTTTTTCACTAGTTTAACTCAGTTATGGGTAAAAATTGCCAAAGTATAGATTGTTATTTAATGAGGCATCACGGTAGTTCTGCTGTGTGATTGCTCAATAGTTTGATGGGTTTGAGAGAATAAAGTGGAATATTCGATAAATTTTTGGGTATTATCAAGTTTATAAACATTTGATATTAGGGCCTTAGGGGTTCGACATGCTGTACGAATCTTTAAAAAATCATCCGTTTGATTTCTCATGTTGGCAGTTAAATCTCGGTTAACTTATTGGGGAATCGAAATTTTACTCACTGAGAATATTTTCTTATTCTTAATTTACTAGTTACTATCCTTTGAAGTAACACTCACATCAAAGTTAAATAATGCATTATTGTTATAAGTTTGGAAAATTCTAATTATTAAGTTAGAAATTATAGCAACGATTTTGGTTTGACCGCGTATTCCCAGTAACTTTCCCTTTAATTGATCTTAAGACAAGATTGTATGGATATTAAAAGTTTATGAGTGTCCACTGGACTACTCGGTGTTTTGAGTTGAGTGATGACGAAATAGCCAAAAGACTATTTCCCCTTCAACCCATTTCCCCTTTACGGAAAAATAACTTATGTTTCAGCTACTGCGTTCTCACGCCGTAGCCTTCACGGGCACGAATTATTGGCGGAATTACACCAAACTTACACAACTCGATGGGAGTATGTCTATTTTACGTTCTCGCGGTGATGTGTCGGCTGTGGGCCGGAAAAATTTCGACAAAGAAAATTTGGTTTCATATTAGTTATGTTTATTGAAATATAATACTACAATTGTCATAGCTTCATTTATCATAATAACATCATAACTCTCTCCCCGCGCCGACGCCCAAGTAGAGCTCATACTATGTTGCGAGGACACGACGTTGAGAGAGTTTTCGAGCATTCCTATACTCACATTTAAAATTCTGGTTTTCCACTGGTGACTACTTTAAACTGACTGATTATGCAGAGTAAAACTGGTTTAAGTTTTATGAAAACTGATTAAAATTATGTGAAAATGAATCGGTATATATACCTATTGCACGACCCTAACCTTGCGTGTTAAATTTGATTTAGTAAAACAAAATTTGACCTTGTGATTTTCTAGTATATTCTATTCTTAATTTTATTATTTTTGTAATTTTATTTGACAATTTTCTTTTTAATTTTTTAATTGAATTGTTTCCAATTCAAATTATTTACTTTTCGTTCCATTTTTATGGATTTTCGTGTTTTTTGGTAAATTGTCAAATTTCGGTCAAATTTTTATGTTCTCATGTTACATATAAACACACCAACTCACCTCGAGGCTATTTGTAAAACGTGCGTTGAGATATACCCTACACTATATAAAATCAAAAAGTGATCGAAAAGTAAAATAATGCACATTAACACAACACATAATAAAAAATACCTGTAAACTTTCAGCGTGTAGTCAATTATTGTTGAGAAAACCTCCTATTATAATTTAATTTATAGACCTTTTGTGACATTTTTAGAAAAAAAATGATGAAAATATTTTTAATTTAAATTTTGAGGTTTGCTCCAAAATTTCATATTAAAAATTTCATTCCTCGTAAGATTTACCCTTAAAACTAAAATTAATTTAATATATCATAAGTTTTCAGACATTTCTATCGAAAAAAAACTAAACCTGAGATGCGAAAAAAAGCATGAATTGTAAATTTTACTTATACGTTTTAAAAAATAATTATGAAACTTATTGTTTTGAGTACGTATTCGAAAAATTACATATTAGTGGGTTAATGGTCTAGTTAGTTAATGACCTAATCAATCAATATCCGTTCACTTAATCTAACTCTAACGGAAACGTATGAATTCCTTTTCATTTACCTTTACATTCATCACTCTTGATCTGTCATCTCTACCTCGGTATAATTCTAAGACCCTCGCTAATGGCCATTTTTCAACATCGTTTTTTCTACCTTTACATTCATCACTCTTGATCTGTCATCTCTACCTCGGTATAATTCTAAGACCCTCGCTAATGGCCATTTTTCAACATCGTTTTTTCTATCTATTATCCACATAACATGAGTGCCCACTGGACTACTCGGTGTTAGTGATTTTGAGCCGATTGTCGTTAAAAGTTTTATGTTGATTTTATCGAAATTAAGTGCAAGAAAGTTGAGCCAAAAGACCCACCCTCGAGCTACCTTCTTTAACTATTTTGTTTTATGATTTGACGTTTGGGTTCTTGCGTTACGCACGCCAGAAAATAAAATAATAACAAGAAAATTTGACCGTAAAATGACCATTTATATAAAAGTAAAAATTAATGAATTGAATGAATAAAAATAAAATATTTTTGGCTGAATAAATTTAATTAAAAATGTTAAAAATAAATTACCAATTTAAATTAAGAAATTAATAAAAATTTAATTTAGATAACACAAATAATTTCAAGGTCGAATTTTGTTTAATCGCAATAAAATTAACACGCAAGGTTAAGGCCAATTTATAGGTATATATACTGATGTGTTTTGACAAATTTTCAGTCTTACTTTTCAGAAAAAAATTTTTCAGTCCAAATCGGTTGGTGTGCATTGCAGCTGTTAGCCGTGCATTCAGGCAATTAACACTGGTAAGTGTTTTGCCTGAACACGATAACTTTCAGTTGCTGTACATTGACATATATGTGAATGAATTCTTTGTGAATTTACCGGCCAGTTATGAGAATATAATGAAGCGATGAACAGTGTTTATGAACTCCGGATTACTATGGGAGATATGTCATGCCAATTGAAACATGTATGAATTTATTGACCAGTTATGAGAAAATGTGAACGGGTGCTTTGTGAATTTATAGACAAATTGATTAAAGAATGAAGCGATGAACAGTGTTTATACCAACGAACTCCCAATTACTATGGGAGATGTGTCATGCCAAATAAAACATTTCTGAATCGAAACTTTTACCCAACTGAGATGGTAAAATTTATTTATTATTTCTTTTCCGGCCCACAGCCTAAACATAACGCAAGATAGTAAAATTACAACACATAACCATCGAACTGTGTAAGTGCGGTGTAAGTCCGCCAATAGTTCTTGCCCGTGAAGGCTACGGCGTGAGAAAGCAGTAGCTGGAACGTCAATATTGTCCAATTATAGGGGAAATTGGGAGATGGGGAAGTTGTTTTTGGCTGCTCCTTCGCCATCCGTTTCCTGAAAAATAGACCAAAAATCTTTAACAACAATCGACTAAAAATCACTAACACTGAGTAGTCCAGTGGGCACTCATCAAATTTAATATGAACATACATAGATCTTAAGGACAAAGAGAGAGAAATGGTAGCGGGGAAAATAGCGAAATCGTTGCAACAGTTAAAATGAATAGCCATCGGAAAAGATTAATCCAAACGACTAAAATCATGGAAAATAATGTTTTAAATAATATATAAGAATTAAATAAATGATGTTGAATTGAGACGGAAAATATGTGCAGAACGCTGCGCAAATTTACGGAAATAATTGAAACTTTTATCATAAAACTGTAAAATAAGGGCGGAACGCTGCCCAAATTTTCCGAATCAACTAAAATGCTTATCAAAATTGGCAAAGTAAAAGTAGAATTCGGCTCAATAATTGATAGAATATCCGGATAAAACCATAAAATAAGGGCGGAACGTTGCTCAAATTTTGCGAATTGATTAAAATACTTATCGAAAATAGTAAAATAAAAGTGGAATGTTGTTCAATTATTAGTAGAATATCCTATTAAACTGTAAAATAATGGCGTTACGCTGCTAAAGTTTTTCGAATTAACAAAAATACTTTATCGAAAACCGGAAAAATACAGATGGATTACGGCTAAATTTTTATATGAGAAAAATATTTTATAAAGCTGAGGAATAAGGAAGAATCCCTAGTAAAAACTTGATAATAATAATGATAATAGTAAGGATAATGGTAATTATAGTAATAATAATAATAATAATAATAATAATAATAATAATAATAATAAAAATAATAATAATAATAATTGTTAGAAGCTATAACATTCAATTCTTCAGTCATCAAAATAAATTACTAAGACTATTAAATCCAAATTATATTTCATAAAATCTGATTATATAAACAAATATTCTTGGGACATTTTCTAAATTTTAATTTCAACCAAATATCAACATATCATTGCATTCATACTTGAATTTCAATTTTATTAAAAATTATTTTATTTTAAAATTTCAATTATCATTTCAATTTTAATATCTTAAAATAATTTAAGTTTCAATTAAAACTTTACACATTTTAATCGTGAACTAATTTAATTTAGTATTTTAATTTTAACTCCTCACATCCCCCTTTTTTAAAATGTTTGATCTTCTCAACATTTCTGACTACCATCTTCCCATTTTGATCCTTAAGTAAGTAGCTCCGTTCATGTATTTTCTTTATCACTTTGTACGGCCCTTCCCACCTTGCATCGTCTTTATTTCGAATTTCTTGTTTGATCAAGACCACATCTTCCATTTCAAAATTTCTCACTGTTTTGCTTATTTTTGGTTTTAGTGTTTTATCCTCTATTCTCTTTTCCATATCTTCTCTATTTATTTCTTTATTCGAGTACCATTTCATTCTGTCGATCTTCCTCCCAAATATAATCTCTGCTGGGCTTACTCCCGTTGTTTTTTGAACTGTTGCATTTAACGTATATTCTATTTCTGGCACTATATCAGCCCAGTTTTTCCTTCCTCCTTCATTCAATGACGCGTTAATATACTCTCTGATTGTTCTGAATTGTCTTTCAATAATACCATTCGTGTTATGGTGATATGGGCTTGAGAAAATTAATTCAATGCCAGCTGTCTTTGCTAGTTCTTTTATGCTTCTTGCTTCAAAGTTCTTCCCACAATCTACATGAAGTTCTTTTGGCGCTCCAAACTTTAATATCCATTTATTTAATAACGTCTCACTAATTGTTCTTTCGTCTTGCTTGTTTATGGCCGTTAATGAGATGTATTTACTATAGTGGTCAATGATTCCGCAAATATATTTCTTTTTGTTGAACGTTTCTTTCAATGGCCCACATATATCCATATATATCTTCTCGAATGGTTCTGTACTCTTTATTGTTTGAGTTTCCTCCTTTGTCTTGGTTGTTATCGTTTTCATTTTCTGACATCTTTCGCAGTTCTCAATTACCTTTTTTACTTCCGTTGCTAGATTTTCCATGTCGCAGTTGTTCTGGATATATTTTGTTACTTTCTGTGCACCTGCATGGCACAGCAATACGTGTACTTCTTTTATCATCCTCTGTCTATTATCTGACGGTATCCATATTTTACCTTGTTTAGTTAGTACCGTGTTGTTTTCCATTATGAACTTACAATCTTTATTTTCTAACTTATTCTTTATTTCTTGGACCTCCATATTGTCATTTTGCCACTTGTTATATCCGCCTTCTGCTGTTACTGTTAATATTCTGGTTTTAATTTTGCCGGTTTTTGCGTCTTCGTGTTCCATCATACACTGTACACATGTTCCGCATGTTTTCCTGGATAGCATATCCGCGTTTGTATGGCTTGTTCCTTTCCTGTATTCCATTTTAATATCCAGACTGCTTAAATAGTTGATCCATGTCTGGAATTGAGCCGTTATTGGTTTCTTCGTTGTTACCATAAACGTAATAGCTTTATGGTCCGTTCTCAGTACGAATCTCTTACCATATAAGTAGTGGTTGAAATGTTTACAAAAATAGTATATTGCCAATAATTCTTTTCTGGTAATGCAGTATCCTTTTTCGTGGCTGCTCATCGCATGTGAACCATATGCAATGACATGTTCATGTCCTTTTTCATCCTTTTGCGAAAGAACTGCTCCAATAGTATCGAAGCTCGCGTCTGTGTCTAATATAAATTCTTTTCTGAAATCTGGAAATACCAATACTGGGGCGGTTATCAATGCTTCTTTCATTTCCCCGAAAGCCTTTTCACACATCTCTGTCCATCTTATTTTCTCATTGTTTTTTCCGCATATACTTTCTAGTGCTCTTGCCTTCTTTGCATAGTCTTTTATGAACCGTCGATAATAGTTACAGATACCCAGAAAGCTCCTCAGATTCTTCACACATTTTGGCTTTTGAAATGATTGTATTGCTTCTATTTTAGTATTATCTGTTTGTATGCCGTCTTTATTTATTATGTGTCCCAGAAACTTCACTTCTTTTCTAAATATTTGACATTTTTCGGGGTTCAATCTTAGTCCTGCTGTTGCGATCTTCCCTAGGACTTTTCCAAATATGTTATAATGGTCTTCTTCTGTCTTTGTGAATATTAGGATGTCGTCTAAATATACCATCACTCCATCTTTCCACAAGTCTTTCAATACTTTCGTCATTAATTCTTGAAATGTTCCTGGTGCCGCTGCAATACCGAACGGCATCCTGTTAAAACAGAACTGTCCTTCTTTTGTTGAGAATGCTGTTTTCTCTTGAGATTCTTTATCTAACTTCACTTGGTAATAAGCATTTCCCAAGTCGATTGAGCTAAAATATCTGGATCCGTGTAGGATGTCTAAAATTTCATCTACATTTGGCATTGGAAATGCTTGTCTTTCTGTTATCTTGTTTAATTGTCTGAAGTCTAGACAAAGCCTGATGTCTTTTTTCTCTTTCTTCCATACACAAACTAAAGGTGTGTTCCACGGTGAATTGCACTTCCTAATTATTCCGTTGTTTTCTAGATTTTTTATTGCTTCCTCAATCTTGTCTTCCAAATTTATTGGCTGACGTCTCGGTTTAATCATTATTGGCTCTCCTTTCGTGATGATCTTATGTTTTATCAGATTGGTACACCCAATGTCCCATTTATCTGCCATAAAAACATTCTTGTTTGCCTGAAATATTTCTAGCAGTCTCTTATTTCCGGTAACTTTTAAAACGTCGATGGCATGACGTAATCTTTCTTCATCTGTTATAATCCGCCCAAATCTAGCTTCTATTTCGCAAATGAAATCATTACGTTTTTCATGTTCTTCTAGTATACATTTCAATTCTATACCAAATAACCTTTGTAGTTCTACTCCTCCAATAATTTCTGGTATTAAATTCTTTACTATAATGAATGTTACATTTCTTTCCATACTGCCCATTTTAACATTGATGTTTAGTTTACCCATAGTTTCTAATCTACTGTTGTTTGCACATCTTAGCGACTCCCTTGTTTCTAATATTTCGATATTTTCTAATCGATCAATTACAGATTTAGCCATCACATTAATTCGCGCTCCTGTATCCAATAAACAATCTACTTTCCGCCCTTGGATATCCAGTGTTGTACTCGGTCTACCTTGCATTATATTATATGTTATTACTGGACTTTTTTGTTCTTCTACTGACAAAATATTCTGCTCTCTAGTATCTTCTACAATTTCATTAATACACACGTCTCCATTTTTCTTTAGGAATTTGTAAATTTTCTCTATCGTTCTTTCCTCGTGTTTTACTACTTCATTTACTTTACACTCCTCTTTAAATTTTTTCTGACTTTCCTTATCATTCGACTTTTTAATTTCTACACTACTATTATTATTAATATCACGTTCAAAAACACTACAATCTTTATCAATCATACAATCATCATCCATACTTAAATTACACATACCGTTAGCATTCATTCTTTGGTTGAAATCAATCTTACTTAGTAAATTGCTCCGATCAATGTCCCGTTTGACGGAGCGTGCTCGTTTGGGTCATTCTCCCTGTTATACTCGTCTGGCTGGCTTGACTGTTTTGTATTCATCATCTCATCATCAGACTCGATAGCTGCAATATCTTTTCTGTTATATTGTTGGTTTCCCCATCGTCTTTGATGTACGTTCCTTGGTTGATACATATCTTCCCTTTGTTGATAGGTATTTCTTTGAATTCTTCCTCCTGACATCTTCCTTTGGTCTCGATCTCTTCCTTGATTTCGTCTTTCCATATTTGTGTAGCACTCTCTTTCTTGGTGTCCTCGTGCATTGCATCTATGACATTTGATTGTTGGGCATTCTCTTCGTATGTGACCTTCAACACCACATGCATAACATTGAAATCTTCTTTTTATATTACATTCTCTGCTACTGTGTCCCGGTTTTTGACACGTCCAGCATTCTATCACTTTAACTCTTGTCTCTGGTTTCCATTCGTTGATTTCTCTCTTCGTGGCTCCAACTTGTACTACATCTCTATAAGTTCTTCCCCCAGTTGTAGGTCGTATTGATCTCACCGTGTTTACTTGTTCAATAACCTTGTTAACTTTTTCTATCTTCTTTATAGTTTCTTTAATTTGTTCCGCCGTTTTGAGATCTTTCATTTCGATTTCTTTCCTGACTTCTTTATCTCTTACACAATGTGTCAATAAACATTTCTGAATTTCTTCCTCATTCCAAGTGTGTGAGGCCAATTTTTTAGTCATTTTTGATATTTTCTCTATAAATATTTCCGCTGAATCGTTACCTTGCTCGTAGTTCAAGGCTTCTCTTAAGTCATCAATCAATGACGTTGGTCGATGAAAAGCTGCTCTTAATTTCTGTTCAACGGTTTTACCTTCTGCGGCTTCATATTCTTCAATCAAAGTCCTGTCCAGAAGTGTAATAACTAGTACCATTTGTGTCTTCACTGGTGTCTTCGTTATTTCAAAGAACCTCTGACATTCTTTGATAAATAATTCGAGGTCATCTCCTCTGTGGAATTTCTCTGGAAGTAATCTTCCAATAAGCAGATCCGTTGGAATGGTCGCCATGTTAGAAGCTATAACATTCAATTCTTCAGTCATCAAAATAAATTACTAAGACTATTAAATCCAAATTATATTTCATAAAATCTGATTATATAAACAAATATTCTTGGGACATTTTCTAAATTTTAATTTCAACCAAATATCAACATATCATTGCATTCATACTTGAATTTCAATTTTATTAAAAATTATTTTATTTTAAAATTTCAATTATCATTTCAATTTTAATATCTTAAAATAATTTAAGTTTCAATTAAAACTTTACACATTTTAATCGTGAACTAATTTAATTTAGTATTTTAATTTTAACTCCTCACAATAATAATCATGGTACTTATAATAATAATGATAATAATTATGATAATAATAATAGTAATAATAATAATAGTAGTAATAATAATAAATATAATGGTAATTATAGTAATAAAAATAATAATAAAGGTAATAGTAGTAACAATTAATAAAGGTAATACATACAATAGTATCAATGATAAGGCTATCAATAATACGTAATATGGAACATTGTGGTTATAATAGGGACATGAGTAAGAGAGATACTGTGTGAATATTTAACATAACAAAGGGTGTACAGGCCAAAGAATAATCATCAACACGGACGACGATTAGAAGGACTATGGGAATGGACATAACAATGAATGATATGAGAGTATAGGTTAACATTTGAAGGAGATAGGAGAAAAATGGGACCTAAAAATTGAAATCGAGCACAGGCCTTCTATCCGCAGCTCGTTGGACCCATGGATCGTTCGGTCAATTATAGCATTAGCAATAGCGCTCACTTTTTGCGGACGATCTACCCACTCGAACACAGTTCCAAGGTTGCTTAGCAACGGGTGCCGAGTGGTAAGCGAAAGATATTTGTATGGGGTTGTCTGGGTAACAACCATATAGTTTCAAAATATCAAAACCCAGAAACCCACCAAATTGAATGAAAATAAAATGATTCTAGTTTGAAATAATTTAAAGAAAAAGCTAGTGAATAAATAGTCAAATAAAATCAAGAAAATAATAAAAATTAGAATTAGAGTAGACAAGTAATATCAAGTTCAAATTTTGTTTTACCACATCAAATTTAACACTTAAGGTTAGGGTCACAGAACAGGTATATATACCAATTCATTTTTACAGAATTTAATGCATTCACTTAGTGAGCAAAGTCACTTTCTTCAGAGAATCCGACAATCACTGTTCAGCCAAATTAATCAAAGGACCAACTATCGATAATAATTTTCCACAATACGAACTCAGGCATCCTTATATGTAAACCCTACTTGAGCGTATGTGTGGGAAATAATTGTACGTATTAATGTATGCCAGAAGAGGAATGTGATAACTATGTAATGACTCGAAATATATGTTTAAATGGGAGAGTTGAACATGTCGAAATTTTTCCGGCCCACAGCCACACACTATGCAAGATATTAAAATACGACACAACTATTAAGCTGTGTAAGTGCGGCTTCTCCGCCTATAGCTTGTGCCCGTGAGGGTTCCGTCGTGCGCAACGACGAGCTCGAACGTAAAATCATATTCGTTTATAGGGGCAGTGGGAAGATCGGGAACTATTCTTTTGGCTGGCTCTCATTCACCAATTTCCCAAACATTCGACCTAAAATCTATAATAAAAATCGGCTAAACTTATCACACCGAGTAGTCCAGTGGGCACCCTTAAAATCTAATGTGAACACATATTTCTTAAGATCAAATTCAAAGGGTCGTAGGTGGAAACTCGAAATCAATGCAACAAATTTAAATAAACTCATGAATAACATTCTGTACTATGATTGAAAATAAAGAGAGATACACCGCATCAATCCCAAAAACTGATAAACTATATAATTTCCAAGGTATTAATAGCTGACCATAGTTTATTATGTACCATAAAATTGTGCTAGTGGAAAAACTTTAAAATAATAGATAAGAACCTAATTAAATTAAATACTGGTTTAATAATATCCTTGAATAAAACGGAAAGAAACTAGCAGTAGCAGAATGCTAATAGCAAAGCAGGTCTAATGTTCTCGCTGAAATAAAATTTAAATGACAATAAATTAAAGCAGGGTAATTCGGATTAAAATACTTTTAGTAAAGTCATGATAACCCGGTCGAAGAGAAAAATAAATCCTTAACATAACAATAACTATTGAGATAAGCAATTAAGATACCATCAGAAAGAATTATTTTTATCAGTAAAAATAAATAAACACGAATATCCTTTCTCGGGGGAAAATGTCATTGATATAAAAATAAAATGTGAAAAGGACAATTAAGAAATTAATCGTAAAAAATTTTGTTAATCAATAAAGACAAATACGTGCGAAATCTATAAATACATCTATTACAGCATATAAAAATCAAACGCTAGCAAGGATGGCGTATCATAGAATTTATTGATCGGCTCTTTATTGAGAATTGATAGTGAACTTCCGCACAACAGTAAAATCAAGTAGGAAATTGTGAATACTGTGAACCCAGAGCAGAAGAGGTTTGAGCAGGAATTTGTGAGGGCGACAAACACCATGGCGAAGAGGAATGAATTACTAATTGGAGAGTAGAAGTGGAAAAAGATCCAGCATTCATGAACCAACTGGGAAGAGGAGGACGATAATGTACCTTGTTCGGATGAACTAAGGGATAAAAACCCAAAGAGAATAACATTCATCCTGTCGGCATAACACTAAAGGAAACACAATAAATCCTAAAATAAATAACCTAAAATTGTTGACGTCAGAGAGAAATTTAGACTAAAATCGATCAAGTAATCCTTGCGGAACGAGAATTGTCACACTCTATTGATAAAGTGAAAGGAAATTTCATAATTCCGCACAAAATATCCCTAACAGGCATATCAACCCAGCTAGAAAATCGGCCGTAAAATATAATGGAATAAATAGGGAGATAATAAATAATTTTCCAACCAACCGTAACCACAATTAATCTGATAGAAATCCAGTAAATGGTGATTTACATTGGCGATTCAAGCGTAACAAATAACCAATTAATTACCCATAATGGGAATAATTTCTACAATATTAAACAAAAAGAAAATAAAATCGGTAAAACAAATTAAACTAAATTCTTAGAAAGTAAATAAACTATAGTTAATAGGGGAATAGGTTAGTCGAGCGGCGCTGAGTCAACATCATGAACGTATATATAGAGTTACAGATTTAGTAAGTTAAATAACATTGCCGACAAATGTCTAAACAACATCAATCGCAATCAGATGGTAGGCGTGGAGGGAGGGAGCAGTTCGGAGATTGTTGCCAGGATCGCCAACCACCTAATGAAGAAAGACTGGAAGGAAACTTCGTCGAGTGTAAACGAGGTAAATAACTCCCGTTTACATTGATAAATTTTTCTCTTATTGGCTATGATTTCTCACGCCTAATGACTGACGACGATAATAATTGCATTGGTGATGACGCAGGAGTTTTGAGCTAACTAATAAATGTGTCACTCGCACCATAACATTAATTAAAATGGTTATTTAGAGAGCAGAGATCCGCACGGTGGATGGATCGATGATTCGCGGGTTACTCTGCAAGTACCTGCTTGCTCAGCTGCAAAATACCGGCAAGCCTTATAGGACCATCTTTACTCACTAGCCATGTACAGCAAAACCAGTTGGTCTCGACAACCGGATGATCGAGGAACCCGGCACGAGAGCTCGCCAACGAGCCGAGTTTAACCTACTCCGACTGGAAATCCTCGAGAAGAAGTATTATTGTCGAGCAAACATGGCCAGGCAGCGCTTAGCCCGCGTGAACGCTGACATCACCAGTGGCCTGATCTCGAGTACAGACGGATTCGCTCCAGAATACGGAGTTTCATATGAGTTGGACGATCCGAGACTGATGTATATGGACGCCCCGACCAAACTGATCTTGCCTGATCGACTAATACAGCCAGCTCTTCGGAACCGGCTCGGATCGCGGCAGTTGGGAGATCACGCATATGCCAGACGACATCCTCAGTGGAAACCTATGGATCTTTTACGTCGAAATAAATCTGCTCGATGGTCGACAATGAACCCAGAAGCACGACCAAAGTTGTATTTGCTGAATGTATAATAAAATTTTAAAGTGTTTATATTTTTTTGTTGTTTTGTTTCGTTTTGATGAAATAGAGTTATCATGATAAGGAAACGCGATAATTAGTCTATTTTGTTTTGAGAAACACGATCTTATTCTATAATTCGTAGGTAGCAAAATAAAGTGCACTATCGAAATTTGGAGGAGTCTATTGCGAGTTTAATTAAGACCAATTAACATAAAGAACAAGCCAACCCTATGACACGCCGTAAAGAATTTGTTTAACCTAAGATAATTTATTCAAAACCACCTAAGTCATTGGCGATTGAGTTTAATTAACTAGTCGGACTACCAATAATACTGATGCTGTTTTATCGACGCAACTAATCAGATATTTTTCGGTTTAGAGATGGAATCGGCAAGAATTCTTAGTCGGGAACTGAGAGACATACGACGGGAAAACACGAACTTGCATCGCCAACTTCTACAATTAAGTCGGGAAATCCAACAACTCAAAGCTACCTGGGTGAAACCGACAAAAATGAAGAAGGCTTCCCAGCGTGTCACCGGGGCCCAATAGGGGTGGAAAGACGAAAAGATACTCAATCAAGCCCAACGAACTCAAATTCGGGGTTTAGAGGTCGCTTTATCAGCTTGCCAAGAAGGGAGCTCAGTGACATATCCCCTGGTTTTCACTCCGGCACACTTAGCCTACCGCGATCAGAATCCATCAAACCACTCCAATAAACGCTCTCAACCTCATGCAAGGCAGGTATTACCGAAAGACTACCATTGCGTGCTAAAGGCGGAAATAAATAAATTAATACTTTATGTTTTGACATAAAAATTTGTGTGGTATTAATCTAATAAATCTTTTGATTTTTCTTTTTCTTTTTCTTTACAATAAATAGTGTATCGGATTATCGAGTGTTGGCGTACTGGGTAGAACTAATTTTGTTTTAATCGATACGCATTTGTTAACTCCGTTTCCCCAATCGCTCTTGCCTTTCTAGGGTTTCTCTCCCAAACGCCCCACAATTTTGACATCACCACTGTATACCCATGAGCAAGCCCATGTTGGTACTGTATACAGCAGCCGAGAGTCCACAAGCAGGTGAGCCCCGTTTCCAAGACTACTCCTTGTGATAATCTCGCTTTCGGGTTCCTGACGGCCGATAGAAGGACTTACGTCTAATTCATTTATCTATTTCCCTCGATATTGGCACACACTTTCCCATCTATTATCATTGATTATATGTATACGTCTGAATCAGATCTCCATTATGGTCTCGTTTTACCCGTTAGTAAGTATTCGTACACCTTTACTGGCGGAAATATACTCATTTACATGCTGGCTACTTAATTATCCCTGGTCCGTTAAATTTGGTTGGCTTTAAATTTAAATAATTAGTAATTTAAATTTTACTTCTAAAATATAGAATATTTTCCAAAGGGAAATTGGATTAATAGCTTTTGAAAAATTCTGATCCTTAAATTATCTAAAATTTCCGATTTACCTCTGAATTAATTATCAAAAGTTTGAAACAGTATCAGTAACCTCGAATTTTGTTTTAATTTGGAAAATCTTTTCCTTAAGTAATTGGCAAAAATTTAAAGTATTAAATAATTAATTGCAATCTGCTGTTAAGTCAGCTGTTTTTAAGATTTGTAAAATCTCCTGATTACTTTCAAAAGAAAATAAAATCTTTTTAACATCTAAAATTTTCTTTTCACTCGCCTCTACCCTCTCGCTTCTTAACATATTCTTGTTAAAGGTTTAAAATCAATTTTTCAATAATCATAGTTATTTCAATTTTCAATATTTTAAATTAAATACAACTTTCCAATCATCTTATTCACATACATCAAGCTTCACCAATCTTATGTTATGCTCAGGCAAACCTCCATACATCCTTTTCTCATCTGTGTCAAACATATTGAAACTTATTTAAGAAATTTAACAAATAAAAATTCTATTTTACAATTACAACAACAAAAAGAAAATAAACGAAAATAAAGATAGGATATAATCAGTCATAAATAATTGTTAATCAGATTGTCGACGCGAAACTTGGTCATCCACAAGAATCGGCTTTTATTCGTCGATGTCGACGGGAAATCTTCGTTTTCTATCGATTCTTAGTTTGTTGGATCCGACTTGGGGAACCGAGTGACAGAGCTCGTCCCCAAATTCATCCGTCCAATACCCGATTGAAGTAGAGGGCTTGTGATTTTCGTCCGTTTCACCGGCACAGATTTGGATGGCAACTTTTCCGGATTCAATCGTTTCTGGCAGGTTTTCAGCATCTTTCGCTAGTTGTGCCTGTTGTTCGGCTACTAGCATCGCCGCTTCTTCCAGAGTCTGGGCTGCGTTTTTTAGCAGGGTGACTCCCTCAGCCCGATGTCGTTCACGGCGACGCCGGTTTTTACTGGGGTTATGTTTCTTGCTAATTTTCGGCATTTGTGGAGGGCCAGCTGTGGCCGTTTCGGGTACGTGTTCTGCCGGAATTATATTCAGTTTGATCGCCAGATCACGGCCGGCCAGACGTTTTTTCAGTTCGGTTTCGTTGAAGGAAGCTGTTAGGACGGCGCTCTGGTTGTTGATTACGATCCGTTGCGCTCGGTTCTCGGCAATGAGATCTTCACGACACCTGGTGAGTCGGTGAATTTGGTTGTGGAGGGCTTTCACAGCCTCGGGGGCGAACCACGTACCGAGCGTGCGTTCGTGTTCTATGACCAACTGATCATATTTCCTTCGGCATTCCTGGTGGGATTTGTCATCGTTATTGGGAATTGATGGGTTAGATGTTTCCGATCTCGGCGACGTTAATTTCGGGATTTTATATCCTGGCTGCATGTTGTCGAAGATCTTTAAAAAATTATAAACAAACATGAAGGGGAATAATTCAGTAAAAAGAAAATAAGGATAATAAAAGAGAATAATTAATTAGAAAGTCACATCACACATTCCTACACCAAACTCATATTTAATATTAATTTCTACAATGTCGATTTTCGCGTAAACATCTATTGTTGGTCTGCTGACAATAATTCGGTAAAAAGAAAAATGAAAAATATTGATGCTCCGGTCATTGCGATTCACGTTAAAATATTCTTCAATCTTTTTGTTTTGTTGAATTCGTCTCGGCTTGTTGTGTTATGCATTTATTCCTATGCTTAACCCTAGTCGTCCCCTTTGTTAAAATTTACTTCTCGACAGACATTTTAAAAAAAAACCAAATATTATACCCCTACATAGACATTTTACAAATGTCAACCCCCTAGGTATGGCGATCTACCCGCATTTTACTCGTACCGCTCCGACCAACATTGAAAATGGCCGCCTCGGTGAATTACGACGGTGTCCTACCCCGTGATCAGTGTAACGAGACCTGACCAGACTAGGCAGACACCGAAGGGTGGTTTGTGACCAAGTAACACGTCGACGTCCTGCCAACTTAATGGCCGGAATCGAATATTACTTTGCCATTCTCCACGATTAATACATCAATATATAAAATTAAATTTAGGGGGACCTGTCGCAGATACTAAAAAGTATCGCGGCCATCCATGATAATGAAAACAATTAAAGTACATATCAAAAATATATTCAACATAACAATACAATAAACAAAAATTACCTACTGCTAAAGTGCGAATTTCAAAATTTAAAAATGAGATAAAAATTTTTAAAGGTTAATAATTGTGACAATGGCTATTGTGTTTATACTGTTTTCGTGCGTGTGTGCGACCAATCAGCTAATTTCGAATCTTTTTTGGCCATTTTTTCTGGTTTTTTGATGGCTTTTATTTAATTTTATATTTTTCTCTTTTGTTATTTATTTTTCTTAATTTTTTAATATTAATTTTATTAAATTTGCATTTTTATTTTTTGCTGATTCTTATTCTGGTCGCCTACTCCGCCTGTGTATTTTCTAAACCTTATTTTGTAAGGTTTTGGCGGTTTTGTATTTTCACTTTATTTTTCCATGTATTTTTCGTGCAAAATTTATTAATTATTTGTTTTAATTAATTATGTTATTTTTTATTTTGTTTTATTTAATGTTTTTATTATATTTTGAATTTCTGTTTGCGGTGCGTGCTTGTATTACAAATAGCCATTCTCCCAATTTTTCGACATGACTTTTTCCTAGTCATTTTGTTTTGTTTTAATGGTGGCTTATAGCCCAACACGAGTAACCAATTCGATGAGAAAGCGCTTAAGGGACCGAAAATAATAAGACGGGCAGAAGCCTTCTAACGACAGCCCGCTGACCCGATATGAGGCCGGACCTTAGCAGTTCTTGAATCAGAACTCATGGTGGGTTACAGGGTTACGAAATTTGCTTATCTTTATTGTTGCCCCAGTAACGCCGTACAAAATGATTCTAGCTGCCACTTGGCACCCGTTGCTAGGCAACGTTGGAAATGTGTTCAAGTGGGTGGATTGTCCGCAAGAAGTGAGCATTATTACTAATACTGTAATTGCTCGGACAACCCTCGGGTCCACGAGCTGTCGATAGAAGACCTTTGCTCGCTTTGCTCTGTCCCTTGTGTAACGAGTTCAAGATCAGATTTTTATTGACTGTGGGAGATGGGACGAAGATTCGATGGCGAGATACGAGTATTCATGATAATGCTTGTATATAAATGTATCTAGGAGATAAATTAACTATAGATGCAACTATTCTATTCAAATCAACGAAAAAACACATAGCATTCGTGAGTTAATGGAATAGACTTGGGGGTTGTATTGCTCGATGTCGGGCACGCTCCTTGCGTCCCGGCCGACGAGTATTGGATGGAGTGGTGGATTGGTTCGTAGATCGAGGACTTTTGTGCGGCATCTGGGACGGGGCGAAGACGAGCGGGTATGTTACTGCTTCCCCCTCCCGACAGACTGCTAGGGCGACTTCCAATCCTCTGATTTGGGTACGCAAGCTCTGATTAAGCTGTCGCTCTTCCGCCCAACCTTTTTGTGCCGCCGTGAGTCTGTGGTAAATAGCTCTCGTTTTTGCCTTTATTTGTTGTACTTCCCGGGTCGTTTGGATTATTTGGGCGAGTAGATCCGCATTCGTCCGCCTAGCGTGATCCAATTCGGCTTGTATTAACTGCAGGGTCGACATCGCTATAATAAAAGAAAACTTTCAAATTTCTTTATGGGCTTAATTACATCAAAATTTAATCATGATAAACATAGTTACAAAATGAATCTGATTACAAAGAGAAACAAGGCAAATGACATTGGAATTTTTTTATTTTTACGACATTAATACTACAAACTAGGGTCTTTGTTCCTTGCCCGAGGAATCAGGACTCTTCGGTGAAATGCCGTTTTCGGCTTTTCCTCGAAGTAGCTACCGGATATGGCCGTCGGGTATCGCGGGCCGGTCGAGGTGGGTAAACCTCCGCAATACGTCCGACGCGGATGTCCTCTTCCACGTTCGCGAGGTACATCCTTGCCTTAACCACATTTAAGTCCACTTGTTCCTGCACCTTTTCCCATTGGGTGAGGAGGTTTCGTGCGTGCTCGTATGTTTCTTCAGCAGGATACTGCTGTCCGGTGAGTCCACAAGGGTCCTTTTCGAAGCCTAACAGTCGCCAAGTGGTGGGATATGACCACTGTGGTCGAAGTTCATTGAAAATCTCTGTGGTTGACTGTGCCTTCTTCTGACAGTATTCATCAGTTACTTGAGTGGAGGTCCAAACGAGCGGCATGATTTCTTCTGAAATGATATTGTGAATGAACCATTAAATACGAAAATTAGAAATGAAATTTATCCAAACCGGCTGCACGGTTTGATGTTTGTGAAATGGAGGGTTGACTTGTTATGCGTTAGTTATTTTTCGGAAGCGTCCTGGTGAAATGATTCTTAATGGAGGGTTAGTGAGGGGGAAAATACCTATCGGAATTCGTAAAAACTGGCGTAATTGTTGTTGGACGTTCCGAAATTGTTAACACTCGCGGATTAAACTCCATTAAAAATCTTTCTTATGACAATCAATACGCTGGAATCTACGAGATATTTCAGGCTAACTTTTGGTTCATAGACTAAATAACACCTCTCATAATTAAGATATCGAATTTATTTTGTACCAAATTAATTTGTGATCAGTACAGTGTTTAAGGGACGAAATATGACGGTGTATTTAGGGATCATTCAATGTAAGTGCGTTCAAACCATTATTCTAGCTCATGAAAATAGAATCTAGAAGTGCGAAGGGATAACATAATTCTCGAATTTAAAAATTCACGAGTCTTCTTATTTAGAAGGTTCGGAGAGGGCAGAATGAATTGGTAATTTGGCGTAATTCTTTAGGAAGTTAATATCTGATTTTGGTACTATGCTAATATGGGTGATTATAGTTAATTAAATGATGAAATCTTGCTTATAACTAGGTTATGGGAGATTATTATTTATTAACGATTTGTATTTTTAAACTCGAAATAAATTATTTACATAAAAGGGATCTTGTAAATCCATAATTCGATGCGGTAAAAATTGATGATGGTCTATCGTGACGGTGGGTGCGTTTCCGTTAGACGAATTTGTGTATTCAGAAGTCGTCGTCTACGATTTACCGGATTTCCGGTTAAATGGAACTTTGATTGATTGTCGGTTAGGTTTAACTTTATGTTTGGTGGTAATTAATATTTCTAATTTAGTCATGATTCCATTTTACTGGTCGGTATTATTCGAGTTTATTTTAGTAGATTGGGTTGGCATGATCTCGTTGTGAAATTTTCGACGGAATCCATGATTCAATCTCTGGTATATTACGCTGACTGGACAATTCGATGCATCTCTATGTCATGGAATTCGTTTTAGCGGGTTGGAATTTTGATCATATCGCCTGATTTATTTTGAAATTTTGGAAATGTCTACCACTTCTACTACCGGCTTATTGGAGTCTAATTTCCTCGAAATGCTCGTAGTCCTTCTATTCCTGCTATTGGATTTCTTATAATAACTGAATTATTACTTCGACGTTAACATTTGAAATACATTTATTTTATGAAAATGAACTGGTTCAGATTCTACACTAGTAGTAAGCCGATTTCTTAGTTGGTTTATATAATAAATTTATAGTCGTTTGTTTTAGTTTTACAGGGAAATAGTCGTGAAGATCCTTGGTTCTCAAACGGGTTTGGGGTTCTTATCAGTAGTTAGGCAACCTTTTTTAAGTTACACGTTATCGTCAAGTTAATTTTATTTTGTTTCACAACGAATTAATCTACTCACATCCCTGATTCCTATCAATATCGATTTGATTTCTCCCTTTTAACAATGATGTTAATTTTAACTTCTATAACAGTAATCTTGTGTTAATAATTTGTCCTTTTTTTTTTAAGCAACGGATATTTACTTTCCATTTACCGATTAGTTTATTTATTTCTATCTTTAAATTTTAATCAATAAATTACCTATGGTTAATCAACAATTACTTTATTTTTAACCCATGACTTAAATCAAACATTACTTAAATTTTAATCAATGAATTATTTTATTTTTTAATCAATGAGTTACTTATTTTCAATCCCTAGCTACCTTAATTTCATATTAATTTAATCTATGAATTACTTATTTTTACTCAATAATTACTTTAATTTTAATCACTGAAATTACGTTATTAATGATTTTTTCTAATTTATTTCGAAGTGTAAGTTCAAGTTAGTTATATCAATGATTTTAAATTGATTTATTTCCAAAATATTAGTCCAATTTAGTTATATCAACGATTTTAAATTACTTTATCCCCGTACCCTTTCCCTTTAATAGGCCTTAGGAGCATTTTATGTTTATATTATATTTGATGAGTGCCCACTGGACTACTCGGTGTGATGATTTTGAGCCGTGTGTAATATAATTTTAGGTCGATTTTATAGAAATGAGAAACGAGGAAGCAGCCAAAAGACCTCTTCCTTATTTCTCGTTTCTTCTATATGGATAATATTGACGTTACGACCCCTGCGTTCCGCACGCTGGGTCTTCACGGGTACATATCATTGGCGATTTTCCACGCACTTACACAAATCTGTACTATGTATATTTTACTAACTTGCAATATGTGTTGGCTGTGGGCCGGAAAAATTTCGACAGTTTAGTTTATTAAATATATAAAACAATTTTTAAATATTATAAATATTTATTAACATATAACAAATAAACATAAATTACCCTACGGTCCATTCCATAAAAAATAAAAATTCATAACATTACATCTTCCTCCACGCCGACTTCCAAGCAGAGCTCCATCGAGGTTGCGAGGAAGTGACGCGGAGAGAGAGCTCCAAAAATCAAACTATTTCTCACCTAAAAATTCAAAGAATTGACTTTAAAATGCTAAGTTTCTAAAATAGTTTTTGGTTAAAAATGGTTAGTTTTAATGTGAAAATGAATCGGTATTTATACCTATTTTCTGTCCCTAACCTTGCATGTTAAATTTGATGTAGTAAAACAAAATTCGACCTTGTTATTTTCTAGTGTATTCTAATCTTTAATTTTATTATTTTTCAATTTATTTTAATAATTCTTTATTTAGAATTTTTATTGAATTATTTCTAATTCAAATTTTCTGATTTAAGTTTCATTTTCATGAACTTTTATTAATTTTTCAATTTTTGTCGAATTTGTTGGGTTTTCGTGTTATATTTGTGTTTGTATCGTGCAAATCTTGTTGCATTTTGTTATTATTTTAATTTATTTTTATGTTTATCATTTTATATTTAATTCTCTTTTTTCTCATATTTGGAAGGGTTTAATTGGTATTTAATAGGTTTATTTTAAATTTGCTTGTTAAGTTTGCGTGTGTGTTACCGATCCATTTAAACATTTTTCAAGGCCGTTTGTGTTCTGGCCCAACACTCACCTTTGGCGGTCTCACAACCAATGGTTGCAGTTCCAACATTGCCTAGCAACGGGTAACCATTGGCGGGTTTAGAGTGTTTAGTTGATGTTGTATTTTAAGTTATCTTGGTGCTATGTTTTCGTGTTGTATTACTGATACATTTAAACAATTTTCAAGGCCATTTGTGTTCTGGCCCAGCAATTGTATGTAAATGGGTCAAGGTTAGATACCACTGTTGGGCCAGAACGTAAACGGCCTTGAGGAATGTTTAAATGGATCAGTAACACACACGCAAATATAACATGCAAATTTAAATAAACCTATTGAAACACCAATTAAACCCTATCAAATATGAGAAAAAAGAGAATTAAAAATAAAATAATAAACATAAAAATAAATTAAAATAATAACAAAACGCACCAAGATCCGCACGATACCAACACAAATATAACAAGAAAACACAACAAATTCGACAAAATTGAAAAATTGATAAAAGTTCATGAAAATGAAACTTAAATCAAAAAATTTTGAATTAGTAATAATTCAATAAAAATTCTATATCAAAAATTATTAAAATAAATCAAAAAATAATAAAATTAAAGAATAGAACTCACTAGAAAATAACAAGGTCGAATTTTGTTTTACTGCATCAAATTTAACATGCGAGGTTAGGGACAGAAAATAGGTATAAATACCGATCCATTTTCACATTAAATTTAACCGTTTTTCGAAACAAACCATATTTTCAAATCTTAAAAACATTTTGAAACTATTTTGAAACCTTTTTAAAATTATTTTCAAATCTTATTTTTAGGTGAGAAATGTTTATTTTGGAGCCCTCTCTCCACGTCACATCCTCGCAACCTCGGTAGAGCTCTGCTTGGATGTCGGCGTGGGGAGAGAGGTATTTTTATTTTATTTTATTGTATGCAATATTATGAAATTTTATTTTATGGATTGACATGGAGGGTAATTTATGTTTATTTGTTTAATAAATATTATTAATATTAATAAATTGTTTTTATATATTTAAATAAACTAAAACTAATTTTGTCGAAATTTTTCCGGCCCACAGCCAACACCTATCGCAAGTAAATAAAATCTACACACAAGTCAGATTTGTGTAAGCGCGTGGAATATCGCCAATGATCTGTGCCCGTGAAGACCCGGCGTGCGGAACGCAGGGTTGGAACGTCAATATTATCCCTATAGATGAAACGAGAAATAAGGAAGAAGTCTCTGGCTGCTTCCTCGTTTCTCCTTTCTGTAAATTCGACCTAAAATCATACTACACTCGGCTCAAAATCATCACACCGAGTAGTCCAGTGGGCACTCAGTAAATATAATATAAACACAATATGCGCTTAAGGCCTATTAAAGGGGAATGGTACAGGGAATAAATTAAATGGAAATCGTTGTTATAACTAATTTAGATTAATATTTTGAAAAAACTTAAATTTACAATTCGAATAACTTAGTAGTAGCCATTAAATCAGTAATTCCTTGATTTAATTAAAAGTAAAGTAGTTATTGATTGAAAATAAAGAAGGATTAAAGTAATTCATTAAATCATTATACTTAAAAGTAGAGTTTTATTGAGTAAAATCCATTGAATTGATTTATTGTAAATTATTGATCACCAGTAAATGAATTTTGAGTAAAACTATCATCGATTAAAACCAGTAAATAAAACAATTACCAAGCCAAATTAGTGTATCTCATTGATTTAATCAACAAATTTTCTTTAATATAATGGTAGATTTAAACTAATTAACCTAAATTCCTCGATTTACAATAAATCATCTCAAAAGGTTGCGTATCTTTGAATTGGAATTCTAACATTGAACGATCATATGATTGATTGCATCTCTAAAGTAATCATAACTGGAAACCCCTTATTAATTTGCATAAATATGATAAACTGATTACTTTAACATATTAAAAACGAAGGAGAAATCATATAAAATTTATTTCGGTAAATTAAAACACTCGCTTACTCGAAGTCAACATAAAAATAATACCAATGAAATCCAGGAGATAAGCAGAGTAACTTGATATTAAGCTCCCAGCAGAAGTTGAACAAATTTTCAATATTAAGCATGAGAATGAGACGAATAAATCCAAAATTATGCGACGAAGAAAATCCCTTAAAATGTGTACTAAAATAAAGTAATTAAATAAAATAAATTACCAAACGACCCGATGGCAGCTGTCTAACAAACTATTGATCATCCATAAGAAAATCCATTGACCAAAATTACGAGAGATAATAGAGTAGCCCGAATTCCTGAAAACACTGCATTCTATAAAATTCATTGTAACAAAAGTTGATCTATGAAACTCACCGAATAGTCTACGATCGCACGACTTGAAAGTTCATTCACCTGAAATAAATGTTGTAAATTACCAGTTGGAAAATAAACACTCTTACCCGTCGACATTTCCGGCGATATAAACATCCGCTGCCGTAGCCGAGTTATAAGTGGCATGCATTTCCTGCCTGTCTGAATTTCAATTGTACATTTTCTTTATAATTAACGTTGACAATAGACTATGCATCATTTTCGTTATCAAATCATGTATTCACCGAACATTCCGGACGAGGACTTAGAGTTGCGATCTCCGACTGTTATAGAACCTCCTTCAAGTAAATTTTCAATTAAATTCTATAACAAAGTTATATTCATATTTGAGTCACAGGAATAATCTAGATTAGCATTAGTAAACAAACTCTCCAGGTTGACGGCCGCGAATCAATAAGTCACATTTATTGACGAATCTTAGTAGTCTCACAACCGACGAACTCCCAAAACCCTGTCGTTTCACCATTAGGCATGACAAATCAATTGTGGCTACACATTTTTCGTCAACCCAATAGGACAGCAGCGTCGCAAATACTTAAGTGGAAAAGTATTAAACGAAAATTCCGTCTTGGTCGTATTAGAAAATTGTCCACCATTTATATTTCCTTTTTTTTGGAGAAACGAGTTCCTCGAATAATTACCCAGGTATTTTAATTGATCAAAGGATCAGACCCTAGGTGTGAATTTTGTAACTTTTATAACTGATTTGTTTTTTCAAATAATTAAATGATAATTATTAAAATTATTTTAGTTTAACATACATGAATGTTTAATTATCAAGTTATCGCTTCGCAAAAGTTAACTAATTTAAGTTTGTTCTATTCAAAAATTCATAAATACCCAAAGAATATTTTACAAGGTTTTCTTAACGATTTATTTATTTAATTATCTTATATTAATATTCAAAACACGTCTGGTTGAACATTTTAAACATACACCAACCTTAATACTAGGAATGAATAAACCACTTGTGATCGAAATAAGATAAAGTTACAAATGATTCGCATTTTTTTTTGATTTTTCGTTAACACCCATAAAGATTTCTTGAACCGACCCTTATGGTATGAGAACGAGGAACCCAGTAGCTTTGAGATATCGCTCTTCCTTTTTCCAATACCTTGCCGGACCAACTAGTAAAAAACGCGTCCCCCTTCGAGTTCCGCGAGCCGTAGCACTTTGAAATTAAGATAACCCAGTCTTCTTAAAACGACGAGAAATGTTATCTAATTACGTACCCCAGATCACGGAGTAAAACAATTTTTCCATTCAGGACAAACCGGAGCTATGATTGAACTCCCTGCTCATGTCGTGGAACAATGGAGGCAGGCATGGAATCGGGTGTATCGAGAGCGATGCCCTGACGTGCCTGAAGACGACCAGCAAGAAGGCATATCGCCGGAAGAATTCATGCGGCAGTTCCGGAAGCCGTCTGACGAGCCAAACCCTTCCCAGGACATCCTAACCCAGGCCCAAGAGCTCCTGGAGGGCCTCCTCCAACACCAGCGCCAAGTCGAGGCAGATGTGGCAAGAGCCACAGAATACCTGGCCAACGTCAGAGATGACCTGATGGCAGGACGTCTGGCCAGCAGATACCCACCTTCACCGAGACCAGTCCGGAACCTCAAAAGGCCAGTGTTTGCGATCCCTGGTTATTCCCCAGAAGAAGGGATCAAGCGATTCCTCGCAGATGATTGATCATTGTATTAATGATTTGAAACTCTTGTTATAATATTGGTATTATAGAACTAAAAATTCTTTCTCTTCTTTTATTATTATTGTAGTTTTATTTCATAAATATGTTTAAGTTTAAATACAATTATCATTAATAGCCATCATAAAAACTCAACCCTTATTATTCCAGAGATGGACCCCATGCAGTTACTCCAAAATGAATTAACTCAGGCGAGACAAACCAATAGGAAACTACACGATCAACTTGTTCAATTAGTTCGAGAAACGCAGCAAATTAAAGCGACATGGATCGAGCCCACGAGAATCAAACGACTGTACCAAAAACTAACCGTGGCCCAGAAGGGATGGGCAGAAGAAAAACAGTTAGTACAGGGCCTAAAAACTCAAATCAGGGGGCTAGAGGTAGCATCCGCCTGTCAGGAGGGAGCAGCGGTGACCTACCCTCTAGTCTTCGCCCCGTCTCAATTGGCCTATCGCGAAGGGAACTCTACTTCATCTGCAACCCCAACTACTCCAATCACCCCGTCAACAGCCAGTCTACGACCTGGACGTAAGGAACGGGCTAAGCGCTGAGCCGCTCGATCTTCCAATCCGTCGGAAATCGTATAATCTTTAGATAAATAAAACATCATTTATATATATTGTGGTTTCCGTATACAATTTATTATTTTTATATCATCTCGAGGTTTGAAGCAACACTGTAGAAAGGTTAAATAAGCAGTAACACCTATTTCATGGTTAAACTAATGTCGGTAAAACAAATAGATAAACAATAGAAACTAAAACGCAAGGGGACCAAATAATTTTAAAAGCGAGCACAGGTCTTCTATCGACAGCTCGTGAACCCGAGGATTGTCCGAGCAATTACAGTACTAGTGATAATACTCAATTTTTTTGGACAATCCACCACTTGAACACATTACCAACGTTGCCTAGCAACGTGTGCCAAGTGGCAGTTAGCATCATTTTGTATGGCGTTACTGGGGCAACCATAAAGATAAGCAAGATTTGAAACCCTGTAACCCACCACCACTAACCCCACAAATTCTAGCTTGCATTTTCCTATTTTTTCATTTTTACTTTAATTTTTAGTTTCTCTTATCATTATTTAATATTAGCCTAACGCATTTTTCATTACTACTGCTTTTAAAAAATCTCCAATGTTCAGTTTTGGATGATCAATTTTATCAATCATTGAATTACCTAAATTTTAAAATCAATTTTAAGTAAATCTTTGAATAATTAGTATTTTTTATAATTTTAAATTTAATTCACATTTTTTAAAATTATAAACTCATAATAGATTCATAAAATTATACGTATGTCATCGAAATTTTTGAAAAAACATTAATATTTTAACTTTTAAATTATTTTATTTTGTTATATTGACCTAAATTTAGCAGTGTATTATTAGTATTTTAAAATCCTAATTAAATAATTAAGTTAATAAAAATTGTACGTTTAATAATTAATTTTTTTGCTTAAAATTTTTTATAGTAAGTGTTAATGCTTTTTTATTAATGTCGTTTGTACTTGTTTCATTTTAGTTATTAATTACAAAAAAATGGATAATTTGGAATCATCAAATAGTCAAAACAATGGTTAAAAATTTTTATATTTATACATTTTATAATAAAATACTTCACCGTAGGTAACAGTTCTCAAGTTCAATTTGTTTTAAATTCCAATGAAGATGACAAGAAACTTGATAAAAAAAGATTAAATACTAATGATATAAATAAAGATAATTTACTTCAATCAAAATATGCACGTGAAAATACTGAAGAAGTCAAACAAAAAGCTTATGATAATATGAATAAATTTTATAATGC
Source organism: Schmidtea mediterranea (assembly GCA_022537955.1). Lineage (NCBI taxonomy): Eukaryota > Metazoa > Platyhelminthes > Tricladida > Dugesiidae > Schmidtea > Schmidtea mediterranea. The sequence continues at coordinate 22,059,213 of CM039680.1, read as the reverse complement.
ATTGAAAGATTCCCAACCTAATTTAAAAGTTATGGGCCATAATTTAAACTTAAAACCCAATCCTCAGACTTTTCATTTACCAAAATATAATACTTTTACCAGATTTCGTGCGCCTCCCCCACTTTCGAAAAGCTTTATAAGTTCATCACCAGCTAATGTTAGAGCTAAATTAGACGCTATGTATCCTATATCGAAAGGTGAAATTCATAAAATATCTGAAGAACCATCAGATCCAGAGATTTCAAACGAATCATTAGACAAAACCACGCATTACACAACAATAGTGAACTGCCCCCGAGACAATACATATGGAGCACGATTATTATCAAAAATGGGTTGGCGATTCGGTGAAGGATTGGGTAAAGAAAGTGATGGAATTGTGAAACCTATGAAATTTGAAGCCAAAATCAATCGTCGTGGATTAGCAACCCCAGTTGAGAAAACCGTTTCGAAAATCAAGAAACCGGAAATCGACAAGAATCCTGTTTCAATTTTAATGGAATATTGTCAAAAAAACAAACTCACTCCACCGATTTATGAGGACGTAGAACATATCGGTCCTACAAATTCCAGGCAATTCAGAGTTTCGGTAGGTCGATTTATATGATGCATTTTAATAACAATAATTAATATTTTACAACTCCATATAATTTCAATGACAAAGTTTATAATATTTGCGCAAAATTTCTGTTTTGATTATCAAGTTCAGTTGATCATTTAACAAGTAATTATTTAGAATTTTGTATTTCTACTAACAATATTTCGTTAGAAATAACGGGAAAATAAATAATAATAATAATAATAATTAATATAATAATAATTATATCAATAAATATTAATTATCATAATGATAAATAATAATTATTATAAAAATAAATAATAATAAAAAATTAAATAATAAATATTATAACAATTAAAATATTGATTTATATTTGTATTGTTGAAATAATGAAATCCAATCGTGTAATTTATATGAAGAATTAATGGCTAATTGAAATAAATCATCAAGAATATTATTACTATTATTAAATGGTAACAATGCAACGTTGTGAATGTCATTTGCTTGAAGAATTTGCTGTTTACTAATGAATTTCTCGAATAATTTCTATTTTCAAAAGAAAATTTATAAAAGCCGCCAGTAAAAAATATAAATTGCCTCATTGCCAGTTATTAAATTCCCATTAGACATTCCTAGTGCAGCAGTTGAATGAGGATAACTATCCCTGAAATGTGTTGAAATGTTGATTGATATCTCAACAGCAAGCCCGTAAACTCATTTCCAAATTTCACCCTCACCTTTACAATGTTAATATTTCTGATTAATATAAAAATCCCATACAAAATATACCAGTTATATAATTAATTGAATATAAATGAAATAAATCAATTTAAAATTAAATGATTATTATATCTGGTAATCAATAAATAATAATAGCGTTTTTATTATGATTATTTCTCGAATATATTTATTTGTTTCTACTTTCATGAAAATGATTGGGAAAAATCATTTTCTCTGTGAAATGAATTCGGTTTTGTAAAATCATTTCAATGAAATGCCTGATTTTAGTAGTATTATTTAAATTATTTAACATATGTTATGCGTACCAGAAAGTCTTCTTTGAATATCATAAATTAATAGTGATCTGATTCTTTTGTGATGTTTTCTCCAGATCTTTATTATCAATCGATAATATCGTGCATTATTTACCGAATGTTTCCCAGTGTGTATTAAATAGCATAATTAAGTGCAATAAGCACGTACAAGGGAATCGAGACAAGAAAGCCAGGAAAATGGTGTAGTTGACGCTAGAAATCGTAAACGGACTTGAAAACTGTCTTTGAGTGGTCAGGAAATAGAAAATGGGATTTATATAAAATCCCAGTGATTCTATTGGCTAATAAATACTGATTAGATATGAAGGCTCTAATGAGACGTCAAACTCCTTACGAATCTCGCTTTCATTAGCACTTGTAAAGGATAGCATTAGAAAATTATTGGTTTTTTTTAATCGATTTTTTAAAGTTTTTAAAAAACTTAAATTTCTTTTTTAATTGTTAAATATTTTAAATAATACTACAAACCTCAGGCTGTTTCATTGATATGCATTTCTTCAATTTAGTTGTCAATTCTCCTAATGCAGAGTCGACAAATTTGCTCCAATGACAAAATACGGCAAACTAGTGGAGAAACTTGATGCAAAATATTTCAAATGGAAACTTAGTAAACAATCTTTTTAAAATTAGTTTACATAATCTTTTTCTATCTATGGTTATCGTATCGATTAATAATCAATAATTTCACGATAAATCAATAATTTTATTAATCAATAACATTTTATTAAATTTATTTTTATTTATAATATTTTTTTAATTATTATTATTTATATTTAATCAATAATATTTTTTAAAATTTTTTAAGGACTTTTTTTGTTTTTCACCTCTGATTTCTTTATAAGTGACATAATATTTCGTAGAAAATATTACGTTTTTTTTTATTTATTTATAATATTTTTATTAGTAGTTTTATTTTTATTTACATTATTCATTTTTTATTAATTATTAAAAATCAATATTTTATTATAAATTATTTTAAATTTATTATTAATAACTTTATTGATTTTTTAATTATTTTATAATATTTTTTAAATCATTATTATTTATTATGAATCAATAATATTTTTATTATTAATTTATTATTATTCAATAATATATATTTTTAATTATTCTGACTTTATTGTCATTTTTATCAATTTTGTTATATTAATATTAATTATAGGATTATTTTATTTTTTAATCATTATTATTTAGATTGAATCAATAATATTTTCATTATTAATTACTTTTTATAATTATTATAACAAATTTTATATTATTAGTGATTTTATTATTTTATTGTTATTTTAATTATGCTATTGATTGTTTATTACTTTTTATTAATTTATTATTATTCAATAATATATTATTAATTATTAATTTTAGGATTATTTTATTTATTTTTTAATCATTATTATTTAGATTGAATCAATAATATTTTCATTATTAATTACTTTTTATAATTATTATAACCAATTTTATATTATTATTAATTTATTATTTTTTAGTAATTTTTTTATTTTTTTCTAATAACTTTATTTATCAATAATCAATAATTTTTTATTATTTTTATGATATTTATTTTTCATTACTTATTAATAATTTAATATTAATTTTTAATGATCAATATTTTATTATAAATTATTTTAAATTTATTTATTGTTATTTTTTATCAATTTTATTATATTAATATTAATTTTAGGATTATTTTATTTATTTTTCAATTACTTTTTTTATTATTTACATTAATATTAATTTTTTTTGTAATAAATTATCCATTTTTTTTGAATTTATTATTAATTTTATTTATTTTTTATTATTTATATATAATATTTTTTAATCATTATTTATATTGAATCAATAATATTTTCATTATTAATTACTTTTTATAATTATAATAACAAATTTTATATTATTAGTGATTTTATTATTTTATTGTTATTTTAATTATGCTATTGATTGATTATTACTTTTTATTAATTTATTATTATTCAATAATATATTATTAATTATTCTGACTATTATTATTCTTTTCATATATCAATAATATTTTATTATAGATTTTTTTATTGTTTTTAATTTTTATTTATAATATTTTGTCGATTATTATTTTTTATAATTTTAAGTATTGTTTTTTTTAATTTTTTTTTTATTTATTTTTTTTAAATAAATGTTATTTTAAAATTTATCAAACTTGCACTTGCAGTGCGATAAAACAAATCACAAAATTATACACTTTTTACACTTAAATTTTTTACACTTATATTTAATTTAAAATTTTTAATAATTATCTAAATTTTATTATTTTAAATTTATAAAGTTAGTTATATTATTCATTAAATATTAAATTTATTAATATATTTTTTAAATTTAAGTTTATGTTTCAATATTTTTTTAAATTATTTTATATCTATTATGTTTATTTTATATACATTTTAAAACTTATTAATTATTTAAATTTTATTATTTTAATATTTTCTATATTTTATAATATTTATTTTATTATTTATTAAATTATATTTTAGTTATGTATTAATTATTTTTAATTTTAAAATTATTTATTATCTATTATTTTATTATATTTAAAATATTTACTTTAATTTTATATCTATTAATTATTTTATCAGTTATTAAACATTTTTTAAATTTATTAATATATTTTTAAAAAATATTAATTTAAATTTATGTTTCAATATTTTTTAAAACTATTTAATGTCTATTATTTTATTATGTTAATTTTATATTTAATTTAAAATTTTTTTTAATTATTTAAATTTTATTATTTTAAATTTTTAACATTAGTTATTATATTTTATTCATTAAATATTAGTTTAAAAATTAATGTTATTATTTTTTTAATACATATATATTTAATAACTATTTTTTATTTAAATTTATGTTTCTATATTTTTTTAAATTATTTTATATCTATTATGTTTATATTATATACATTTTAAAACTTTTATTAATTATTAGTTAAAAAATTAAAAAAAAATTATTATAAAAATAATTCTATTATTTTTTATATATTTATATTTTCAAAATATTTATTTATAATAATAATTAGTTTTAAAATTTATACTTTAATATTAAATTATACTTTAAATGCATTTTTTTTTAAATATTGGTTTATTTAGTTTATTTATTTTTTTTAGAAATAATTAATAATTAATGATTATAAAATATTTTTAAAAATTAATGCATAACTAAAAATGGACAGATTGTAAGTTAAAATTTGTATTTATTATGAATTATTATCTATTTTCAAAAAGGTAAGATTTATTAAAATTTCATTTAAAAACAGATTTTTAAATCTCTTCTAAAATGGTTTCATTCACAAATAATTTCGGGGAAATTCTAGTTATGTGATTGCAGTTATTTTCTCTCCCATTTAGTGACTTTGATCAATCTTCTAATCAATTTCTGAATATATAGAAATATTTGAAATTATTATTTCACTTGTAAATCTTGTTTTTCTATGCTTTTCTTATACATTTTCCATGTTTTGCATTGCTTCTTTTTGCTCTTGTTTCTTGTAAATGCGGACTGTTGTATATCAAATCGCAATAAAATATTTTCCATATTTTAAGTTTTTACATTAACTCTGATTTATATTGCTTCTCTCTTGTTGAAATGCGGACTGTGATAAATCACTTGAAATATCTTCGAATTTTTATAATTAGAAATGGCCGTAATAAATTATTTCTGTCCATAATTTCGTGTGTGTTTCTTTATAAGGTTGTGTGCTTGCATTTAATGTTTGTTCACAAAAACCATTTTTCTACTTGTCTATAGTAAATGTCCATAATTTATGTCCTATCTGTGTTTTCTGTAACACTTCCTGTGTTTGTATTATATGTTCTCACAAAAATTATTTTTCAGCTTTTCTTTAGTAGACGTCCTTAATTTATGTCCATGGTAATGTTTTCTATTATAAGATTGTTATGTTGGTTTTATCCCGACCACAATTACCTTTCTGCTTTTCTATAGTAGTAGATGCCCATAATTGATGTCCTGTCTGGTTTTGTAATCCGTCCTGCCATTGTATTACTTTTTCTTGATTTTCTATAGTAAACGCCCTTAATTTATGTCCATGGTAATGTTTTCTATTATAAGATTGTTATGTTGGTTTTATCCCGACCACAATTACCTTTCTGCTTTTCTATAGTAGTAGATGCCCATAATTGATGTCCTGCCTGGTTTTGTAATCCGTCCTGCCATTGTATTACTTTTTCTTGATTTTCTATAGTAAACGCCTTTAATTTATGCCCTGCTTCTTTTACAGCTTGTATTTTATTCCGACCAAAATTGTCTATCTATAGTAAATGCCCTTATTTTATGTCCTTTTTGTAGTGTATTTTATTCAACCAGTTTCTGCTTTTCTATAGTAAATGCCCTTAATTTATGTCCGGTATATATTTTCCTATTACAGGGTTGGGTTTGTATTTTATTGCGACCAAAATTGTTTATCTATAGTAAATGCCCTTATTTTATGTCCTTTTTGTAGTGTATTTTATTCAACCAGTTTCTGCTTTTCTATAGTAAATGCCCTTAATTTATGTCCGGTATATATTTTCCTATTACAGGGTTGGGTTTGTATTTTATTGCGACCAAAATTGTTTATCTATAGTAAATGCCCTTAATTTATGTCGGTGATACTATTTTTTAATTTTGTGGTAAATGTAGTAGAGTGATAAAAAAAATCGATGTTTTATTAAATTGAACTAATCATCGATGGGGAAATTATTAAAATAATTAGAGAAAAAAATCCAAAATCAGGTTAATGTGTGATTTGTTGAAATAGGTGACCATTTTAAGCAACACCTACGTTTCGGAATCATTTTATAAAACCAAGAAAGATGCTCGCGCCGGTTCCGCATTCATTGCGGCAAGCGCGTTAAATTTGCTGTGATCAAGAAAAGAATCAATTGTACAAAGAGAAATCATTTCATTTCGTTGAATATAATAATTGAGTTGATGGCCGAATTTTTGTTGTGAAATATATTTTGTCGAAATTTGTTTTGATTTTTAATTAATAAATATATGAATTGGTGGTAGGCGCAAATTTATCGTAGATTAGGAATCTCTGAGTTGCGTTGTGGTGGGAATTAGAAAATATATGGTGATTGGCATTTTTCAAGGTCGTTTTTTGTCTAGCGCAGTTAGGGTTCATCCTATGAGAACGTCGTGGTAATGGAATGCAGTAGGGGCGTCGCATCCGTAATGTGTATAATTGGTAGTAAAAATTACTAAAAATCATATTTTTATTGTCCCTTTTGCTAAGACCCCTTTTTAGAGGACGTCCTTAATGAATGCTCCGTAATCATATGAAATCAATAAATTTTCCAATGTTAGTTTATTGATCTTGATTCACAATAGGGATTGGAAAAATCGAATGAATTATGATTTCCAGATTAATATATATTTCAACATTGCCGGCAAGACAACTCACCACAGTGGCGTACATATAATAATCAGACAGTATGTAGTTAGTGGCACACTGCGCCCACACACCATTGCATAATAAGTGGGGGGATTATCTTGATTAATGCCTGTTATATGTCTGAACAGATTTAAGATACGTTAACCATTAGTTTAAGAATTGGATAAACTGAATATTGATATTAATATTTCCTTTAGATATTTAGATAACAAAAATTTATCTACAAAATCTAGATAGCGCCATATGAGTAATCACCACAGTCGTGTCTTTGAAAATCTGCCTGCTTATTGCGATAAGGTTACCAGAAAAAATTCAAGGTAACTTACAGTTAACGTTCCGCGTAATATTTTACCAAGTTGGAATAAATTAACGTGCGCAGCATGAAGGATGCGTAATTTGTAAAGTTACTTAATTTAGACCAGGGGTTCCGAACTTTTTTATAGTGTCGTCTATATATTTTGTAAAATTTTTGATGGCGTGTCTGTAAACCGAAAATTGTAAAATGAGGAATAAATGCTATGGAGAACATTTGTAATAAAGACAATTAACTTAGGATTATTTATTAAGTTTTATTGCTAAAATAAAAATATAATTTGTTTGAGCCTGTTCATTATTAACTAAAGATATAATATCTGGCCCAATGTTTGCCAGTTTAAGGCGAAGATTTGATTCAATGTACTGCAAAGCTCTATATTTGGTTTTCATCTCAGTTATTGTTCAAAATTCTTTTTCACATATATATGTGATCGCAAAGACCTCATAAATGTTAGTGTTTGACAAAATATTTATGGGTATTCTTTAGAAATAGACAGTGAATTGGTACCTCCATTTTGAAATGGAAAGGATTTCGAATTCAATTTTGAGCTGTGTGATAAATAATTTTGGAAACATTAAAAAGTTGATGTTAGATTTACTCAATGGTGCTCATCACATCGCTTTTTATTGATAAGTTATTTTATGCGGTAAAATTACAGAAAGTTAACATTTTGTCTTTCAATTTCCTGTTGCATGAATTGCAATTTCTCTTAAACGCACTTATTTTTCCATACAAGTCAAACACAAAGTTGTTAACTTCTTGCAAAATCAAATTCAGTTCATTTAACCTTGAAAAAAGTCTGAAAGGTATGCCAATCTACACAACCATTGCTCATCAATCAAATTATCTCCGTTTAAATAATTTCAATTTGTCAAAACATTGTACAACTCAAAACAATTGACTGAGGACTTAATTACGTGACAACCACCGTACAGTAGGGTTATTATTATTAAAGTCGGCTGTTCCCTGACTCCTCATGGCTTTAGAAATAAATAAACAAACCCAACACAGAAAGACTTTATTCACAATTTATAACAATTACAATTTGTCCAATAATTTGAACATTTCTTTCTAAGTTAACTATTGATTATCATGAGGTAAGTGTCCCAAGAGGTAATCAACTTTCTGGCACGATAGATTTTATTGGTTTGTTTAATTCTACTGAATTCGTTGATATCGCTCTCTTGTCCTTTACACAATATTTTTTTTTGAACAACTGTCAATTTGTTCAATTCTGATCTCCTTTTTCATAGTTTGTTGTGAGGGAAATTATCTGATATTTGTTAAACATTATTCCGAATTTTCTAAAAGCTAATGAGCGTTTTTCATAAATTAGGTAAATACTACCCGAAACCTGTGACAATCACAAAGATGAAAACAATTTGATTTATCGTTCGGTTGGGTTCCTTCATCTGATTTAGACAATTATCTAAGTCTTTGATTTATCACTTCCGGGTATTCTTCTTCTCTCAGGATTCCTCTTGTCTCGGGTTTCCCATTAGCGATTAATTATTTTTTAAAATTAATTCTTTTTTACTTAATAAGTTTTCATGGGTGTCCCTTAACTATTTTTGTATTCTTATGTCTGATTTTTTTCTTTCAATTTGGCTTTCAAACATACCCATTTCCTCCTATCAATAATAATTTTCAAATTTTTATGAATTTTTAATTAATGTTTTTCGCTTTTTCATGCTCTAATTTTATTTTATTCGTTTTTTTTATTAATATTTGAATGTCTTTTCATATTTTATACGAATTATAAAAGTGGACCTAAATCCGCCACCAAAGATCTTTCTCGGGATAAGTTGGAAATGCGTTTAAAAGATTTTAATTTCAAACCAAAGTACTGCTAGAGTTAATATAAAAGTCGAAATTGAAATATAAGATCTTTTCATAGTTTTAATATGCAATTAATTGACTATATTATAAAAATCTAGTCGACTCTAAATTATATATTGGAAACTAATTAACATTTCTTTTTTACATAATATTAAAATAATGTTAAACTTAATTTACATAAAATCAATATGTGTATACAAAAAACCGAATGATGGCCAGCGTATGGTCACTACATCAGCCCCCAATCGGAAAAACCGGAGCACATGGTATACAATATTATAAATAAAATATGTGTTAATTAAAAGTAAATATAATTAAATATAAATCTTAATTATTTCTGAAGATGAAGGGATAGTTGATTGACTGCGATCGATGAAGGTAACTCAAAGAACTTTGGTGATTTACTCGAAGATGGAATTTTAATGTGCTCTAAGTCTGGTTGCTGCGTTAGATTTTTGGTTTGTGAATCTCACGTGAACCCAATTTTCAAATGTGACGTTCATTTTTACTATCAATTTGTTTTGTTTTCTTTAGAATGGGTTGTAGAGCGATTGATTTTGGTTCAACCCTACCACTTTCTTTGAAATGTACTGATATTTGTTTTGAAGATGAGAGTCTGTAATGTCTATGATAACTTCAATTGTGTGGGTTACTGGGCGTCGACGTTTGTTTAAATCTCCTTATGGTTACCCCGGTAACGCCATATAAATATTTTCTAGCTACCACTCGGAACCCGTTGCTAGGCAATGTTGGAAATGTGTTCGAGTGGGTGGATTGTCCGCAAAAAGTGAGAGTTATTACTAATGCTGTAATTGCTCGGACAATCCCTGGGTCCAACGAGCTGTCGTTAGAAGACTTGTGCTCGATTTAGGTCGTTTGGTCCCCTTTCTGTTGTCAATTTATCATTAGAGTTTGTAGGAATATCAAGAAAGATTTGACAATGTTACGTTAGAAACAGACTTAACTATTATATTTTGTGTGTTGGTTACGGTATTGCTAGCGCTATAAATTCGAAATAAATACATATAGTCTATAACTCAACAATATATTATACACAAATAAAATACATTTTTCAAGTTATTCGGCTTTGTTCATCAATCGAACGGCTCGGCGCTTAGCTCGCTCTTTCCGTCCGGGTCGATATCTGTTCGTAGCTGGGATTGTTATTGGGGTCGTTGTGGGGGATGCTTTAGCCTCCTGGTAAGCCAATTGGGCTGAAGCAAATACGAGGGGATAGGTTACAGCTGCCCCTTCTTGACAGGCGGACAGTGCAACCTCCAACTCTTTTATTTGGATCTTCAAACTCTGGATCACTTGCTTTTCCTCAGCCCATCCCTTTTGGACTGCTGTAAGTCGCTGGTAAAGAGATCTGGCCTTCCTGGGGTCTATCCAGGTAGCCTTGACTAATCGTACTTCCCGGGTTAATTGGATAACCTGGTCGAGAAGGTTCTTATTTGCTTGTCGTACGTGAGCCAGTTCCTTTTGTAATATTTGGGAAGACTCCATCTCTATAATAAAGAACGCAAAGATTACTACTGGCGGTTTTACAAATCTCCATCATACAGTTAAGTTAAACATATTTTGTAAAACTACGCTAAGGAAGTAATAAGTAACACGAGTTACAAATATTTAGCATGTATTTCTGATCATAGCAACAATTTTACTTTATTAATTCCCGTCACCTTCCCTTCGATTTAGCCTTAGGCGCATTTATGTTCATATTACATTTAATGAGTGCCCACTGGACTACTCGGTGTGGTGATTTTGAGCTGTGTGTAGAATAATTTAGGTCGAATTTAAAGACAACGAGAGACGAGGAAGTAGTCAAAGACCACTTCCTTATCTTTCCTTTCTTCTATGCGGAATAATATTGACGTTTCGATCCCTGCGTTCCGCACGCCGGGTCTTCACGGGCACGGATCATTGGCGATATTCCACGCACTTACATGAATCCGAATAACATTTCTGATTTTAATTACTTGTGATGTGTTTTGGCTGTGGGCCGGAAAAATTTCGACAATTAACGAATAATTAATTAAAACAAAATGATTTTATGAATTATAAATATTTTATTAATATTAAAACTAATATAACAATTACTTGCTCCAATACATAACGAAAATCATAAAAAATACCACTCTCCCCACGCCGACATCCAAGCAGAGCTCTATCGAGATTGCGAGGATGCGACGTGGAGAGAGCTTCCAAATAAAACTCTCACTCACTTAGTAAAATAGATTTTTAAGAAAACTATTTTATCAGTAAAAACGATTAAAATAGTGTAAAAATGAATCGGTATATATACCTATTTTTTGGCCTTAACCTTGTGTGTTCTTTATGATTTAGTAAAACAAAATTCGACCTTGGTATTTTCTAGTGTATTCTAATCTTAATTTTATTATTTTTTAATTTCATTTGATAATTTTTTATTTGAAATTTTTATTGAATTATTTCTAATTCAAATTCTTTGATTTTAATTTCATTTTCATGAAATTTTCATTTTTTGTTAAATTATCAAATTTCGGTCGAATTTGTTGGGTTTTCGTGTTATGTTTATATTTATATCGTGCGGATCTTGTTGCTTTTTTGTTATTATTTTAATTTATTTTTATGTTTATTATTTTATGTGTAATTGTTTTTCTCTCATATTTTATAGGGTTAATTGATGTTTTCATAAGTTTTGAATTTAAAGCTGCATGTTATATTTGCATGTGTGTTACCGATTCATTTAAACATTCACAAGGCCGTTTGAGTTCTGGCCCAACAAATTATATGATTTTTGTTGAGGATACCTAAATTATAGAGTAAAATAATTAGTAAACATGTAAAATGATTGGGGGAAACAATGAGAAGTGAGTAAGATGTGGTTCTGGAGCCTCATAAAAAGAGAATGAAAAAGAAATGTTGAACAACGAGAAAGGAATAAGAGAAAATCAATAAAAACAGACAATTAAATCAAAGAAGGTCATTCTTAATTAACAAAAGCAAATTTTGGAAAACAAAAACAAAATTCGCACATCATCTCGAAAGCCCTTTCAAGATAAGGGAAGAAATATTGTTTGAAAATCCGGGAAAGGGCATCTCCAAGAAATGATTTATCTGGACAGCTGTCAGTGATCATGGTGGCCCAAAATGAATTAGCGTTAAAAGATATCAGAAATTCTATTCGATATCATTAAGTGTTATTGAATGATTGAGTATAAAAAGGAAGCGCAATTGAAATCAACAACACAAAAAAATTAAGAGAAAACTTGCGAAAGGCCAAAACTACGAAAGACAAAAAATTGCGAGAGACAAGAAATTTGCAGGAGACAAAGAATTGCAGAAGATAAAGAAAGACAAAAGAAATTAAAGAGAAATTTGAAACAGAAATTAAGCAAGGTCAAAGCAAAGCGAAGCAACTAAATAAGAGTTACCGATCTCAGAAAGCTACCGCAGTAGTCAAGTGATTGTAAAGCTAATTGATCCGAAAAGTGCTATTCTTCCCTAAGGGTCGCAATAAGCACTAAGTGTGATCGATTGATAATTCGTTGTGTCATTTTAAAGTGGAGATAAAGTGTATAAATCAATAAAGTTTATATCGTTTGGAGTTCATTACTGTTGTTGAAAGCACGTTTGGAGTCAGATCGACAATAATTTCTATTAGAATTCACCGACAACTCCAACATTTTTACGAAAACTGACTTCTGATGTGTGTCGAAATTTTTCCGGCTCAGCCCACAGTGAGGGTTTAGTTGTTCGTAACGACGGACTCGAAAGTCAAATCTTCATATCCTATAAGGGCAGTGGGAAGATCGGGGGCTAGTCTTTTGGCTAGCTCCCTTTCGTCCATCTCCAGAAAATTCGACCTAAGACCTAAGTAACACATCGGCTAAATTTCTTAGATTGAGTAGTCCAGTGGACACTCATAAAATCTAATATCAAAATATAATCCTTAAGATCAATTCAGAAGGAACGGGAAGGGGAAAATTCGAAATCGGTACAACTATCTAAAGTTAAATAATGCTTTTAACTTAAATTTAAAGAAAAATCGAATAGTCATGAAAAATCTGATAAAACTGAAACCCCTAAGTCAAGAATAAGGTCGTAATTTAGATTTAATAATAAAATTAATAAAATCTTAGTCGTAGGAACTACGGTAGGAGCTCATACCAATGAATATTAATAATACTAATAATGGATTAACAAAATATGAGTGCGAAACGAGCATTCTGACTGAGAGTAATAAACTCTATTGACCGTATGAATTTAATAGCATCTGAAATCATGTAAGACAACGATCAAAAGTTCGATTAAAAACTCTTAACCTTCAATAATATCATAAATTGTATAAGATAATGGATGAATTCTGAGCAGCAACCCTGATACAACTCTTAATCATAGTCAAGTAAAAACTATTCGATAACCAAATACCGCAACATGCTCAGAGAAAATATTAAAGGTGTTAATATGAATGAAGAGTAGTCTAGCATAGTTTAGCAAAATCTTCGGAATTACGACGGCTCTCTTTGTTTTAGCTATAGTACGGCAACATAGAACATTAATAGAAATGGTTGACTTCGCAGATAATAACAAATTAATCGTACCATGAGAGATCATCCACATCAGCACCCAAGCCAGATATCCCCGAACCGGCATACCTAAATGACTGCTCCAAATTCCGATTGAACTAGATGATTGAACCCAACCAACTGCTAAATTGATGAAACTTGCAGAGTGAGATGAGTAAAGACATCAGAGAGAAATGAACATGATTCCTAAATAGTATATGAGAGATGATCCAAGCGATTATAACAGTAAATTTCCAATAATGACAATTCTACACCGGCAAAAATTTCACATCGTGATTGCACTATTAGATTGGAATTAATCAAAACTGAGCGCATAAAATCACAATGGATGAGGTCTGACACCCAGCGACGAATAATCAGGTTGTTGAATAAAAATAGACTATTGATAGGAATATAAAATGAAAATAAGTAAAATATCGCAAGCCGCCCAATGAGATTTTATCTCAACTAAAGTAAACATCCAATAAATCCGACGAATTTACTGAAAAAATGAGTAATTCAAACGACGATACTGTCTGAGTGAAGATGCTATATATAATCAGTCAATATTAACCGAAGCCATACATATGAATCCAACGACTAAGAAATCGTCCATCCATAATGATTATAGGAGAAGAGACTCGAGTAAAGATCGACCCAACTATCGTCGGCCTACAGTTGAAGTGGATCCAGAATTTGAAAGGGCCAACCAAGCACATGGTATACGAATCTATATTTTTTCATGTTTTCACACTTTAGCAAACTGGTGGGTTTCTGGGTGTTATTATTTTGACACTATATGGTTGTTACCCAGACAACCCCATACAAATATTCTTTCTCTTGCCACTCGGCACCCGTTGCTTGATGTCTTTCGAGGCACGCTAGTAGGTACTATGCCTGTCCTGGCATCTCCCTCGCCGGATTTCTTCCGGGCTCTCTTTTAATTGCTACGTATGGGAGATCCACTTCGTTGGAGTCTCCTTGCGTGCCAGATCGGGTTTCGCGGACCGGAGAGATAGAAAATCCTGCGTCCCTTATGCCTGCCTGCATCGGGCAGCCGAGTGAGCGGGGAACCGGGCTATGACTCGGGATGTGTCGATCCAAGAGTCTTCTAGAAATAAGAAAATCATTATTTACACATTAATATCCGTCAGGTTATTCATTTGTCTAAGTGAATTTCAGGTCTGGGTAGGTTGATGTGCCTTAGGCGGGTCGTTCTATGTTGGGAGTCAAACTCATGGGTCTATTCCCGTAGGGATTTCAGAATTTTTACAACTCGTTGGCAGTTGTCCAGAGTCCGTTAAAATACTCGCGCCATCTGTGATACTGCTGGTTTGATTCCAATTTAACGACTATCTAAATTAATATAGTTCCAAAATAGGGCGTCAGTTGGGCGATTTGGGTTTGAACTGATTTTTATAATTTTTATTTAGATAATTTTATTCAAAGTTCTCCAATTATCAAATATACTTGTAAATTATTAATAATCAAGACATAACTGTTACTCATGCTTATAGTTTAGTACATGTGCTTTAATTATGACAGTAGGTTACTTTAATTTTTCTTTACTCGTTTCCGATGGAGTTGTAAAAACATCAAATCTCGAATTCAGGTTAAATTATATCTGGCATCATCGAGGACCTACAGGGAAGGATTCCGACTACCACCAACGAATTGCAAATATTCATGGGTTATTTAAATCGCGGTCGGTGGCTTAAGCATTGATCGGCCGGTAAGTCCGCAACTTGTTTTCTTTTTATTTTAATTAATTACATGATGGGGAAATATTCATCAAAAACAGATTGTCTGAGTAAATTAGCAAATTTATTAAGTCTAGCAAATATTGTCTTCGAGTCCTGAGTCGGTTAGTGTCTGTGTCCGGGATGGTTCACTGATTGGATCATGTGGCTAAGGCTCTGAAGATACATTAACTTAAATAACGAAAGTTCGGAGATTTACCTGCATGGGGAGGTCCACTGGTGCTCGCGTGGCTGGAATCCTTGCATTCTTGACGTTTCGTTGAAATCTGTTCGGGCACTCGGGACATGACAATTAATGCAATAAAATGAACTAATCCTCCGTCGTGCCACTTCTTATATAGGAGAGTGTGTCTGCTGGTGTAGAAATTGGTGGTCTGCACACACTCCCTTAACAGCTGTTGGTTTATTCCTCACCAGTTATCGGCACGCTGTGCATCGATTTTCTTTAAGTTATTTGTCGTGCTATTTCACAAAATGTCACATTGCTTCTCTTTCCAGTGGCATTATTTATGGGTTTGGAATTCTGTTACATCTCGACAAAGGGCTACCGGACGAAAATAAAATCGATTGTCGAGAATTTTCTCGATTTAGTGATCCTACCTCTCTCTAAGAAATTATTATTGGCAACTCTTCGTCTCGTTAATTATTACTCGTCTACGCGGTAAGTTATTTATTACATCTCCTATATATGATTTCATCTATAACTAGTCGGTAATATTGGAGTCTGGGTTTTTCTGACGGTTTGGTTAGATGTCTCCTCAGTATGGTTTCGTAGTATGTTCGGAGATGGAAGTTATCAAAGTCAGACGGTTTATGTCGAATGGATCCCGCTATTGTTTGTTATGAGATTTCTTGCCAAATGAAACCTACAAATACCTCCTATGCACTGTCTCAAATCAAGACTATTGTGATCAGCAATATGTTTCATACTTTAATAAGTAAATTCATACGTTGGGTTCTGTTTAACAATATTTTGGAATTGACTTAATTTAATGTGAAAATTTTCTTTTGTGCTATTTATTCACTTAGTTTATTATTAATTGGTTCATACGATTGATAAAATTTATGTAACTTTGTTTTCTTTTGATGATCATCATATTTTACAAAATTAGTTTCACCTAGGAGATGGCAATTAATTTTTGGGAAATTATTTTATTAATCCGGTTGACTCGGATATTAGTCTCATGTAGACTCTTGCATTTTTATTCTATAAACAATGTTGATACTAGATCTTAGTTTCTCAAAATTCTTATATTTCGATTTTTAGTTCAGTCGATAAATTCGTTTAATGACTATAGTAGTTTCGAAAGTCTATTTCCATTTTGATCAGAGCGTCTCGAGGTTTAATTTATTTAACTACTCACTAATTTTGTAAGACTTCATATACTGGTCGTAGTAATTTGCGATTTTAACCCTACTAGACACCTATATATCCCGATTGTATTTATTTACGGATTTCAAAATACCGATTTATATTTTCGAATATAGCACCTTAATTTCCTTAATAAGTTTCTCAATACTTTTAACAAAATTCCTTATATTTAGTTTCATTATCAAGTTCCTCAAAACTCTTTATTTATTTTTTAGTATAGCATTTTAGTTTCATTAACAAGTTTCTCAGTACTTTTAACAAATCTCTTTATATTTTGAACATAGTGTTGGGCCAGAACACAAACAGCCTTGAAAATGCTTAAATGAATCGGTAACACACATGCAAATATAACATGCAGAGTTAAACTCAAACCTATTAAAACATCAATTAACCCTACCAAAATGCGAGAAAGAGAACAATTAAATATAAAATTATAAACACAAAAATAAATTAAAATAATAACAAAGTGCAACAAGATCCCCACGAAATCCCAACAATTTGACCGAAATTTGACAATTTATCAAAAAATGCGAAATTTCATGAAAATGAAATAAAAGTCAAATAATTTGAATTAGAAATAATTCAATTAAAAATTTAAAAGAAAAATTGTCAAATAAAATTTCAAAATAATAAAAATTAAGAATAGAATATACTAGAAAATCACAAGGTCAAATTTTGTTTTACTAAATCAAAAAGAACATGCAAGGTTAGGGTCGTACAATAGGTATATATACCGATTCATTTTTACACAATTTTAACCAGTTTTAATCGATAAATCGTTTTAACCAGAAGCAGTATTATCAGTGAAAATCTCTAATTTGATGTGATTGAGAGTATTGTTCGAAACTCTCTCCACGTCGCATCCTCGCAATCTCGATCGAGCTCTGCTTGGGTGTCGGCGTGGGGAGAGCGGTGTATTATTATTATGATGAATGTAATTATTGGGTAATTTATATTTCAATAAATCATTT
Organism: Schmidtea mediterranea; assembly: GCA_022537955.1. Taxonomy (NCBI): domain Eukaryota; kingdom Metazoa; phylum Platyhelminthes; order Tricladida; family Dugesiidae; genus Schmidtea; species Schmidtea mediterranea. The sequence goes on along the minus strand of CM039680.1, from coordinate 22,041,369 downwards.
ATATAGAATCAAAATTCTGTCTTATTTTGTCGAAATTTTCCGGCCCACAGCCGAAACATACTACAAGCTAGTAAAATCCAACACACAATTCGTAATCGTGTAAGTGCGTGTATTATCACCAATGATTCATGCCCGTGAAGGCTCCGGCGCGAGAACGCAGGAGCTGGAACGTCAATATCATTCCGTATAGGGGAAGAAGGGTGAAGGGGAAATAGTCTTTTGGCTGTTTCGTCGTCTCCCAATTCCCATAAACTCAACCAAAATTCACTGATAACATACGGCTCAAAATTATCACACGAGTAGTCCAGTAGGCACTCATTAATTATAATATGAACACAATGCGCCTAAGGTCAATTCTAAGGGAAGGTCACGGAAAACTAATAAAATGAAATCGTTGTTATAAACTTCTAGTATAATGTCTAAAGTCAATATTGGTGGGTTACTGGGTTTCGCCATTTGTTTAAATCACCTTATTGTTACCCCGGTAACGCTATATAAATGTTTTTAGCTACCACTCGGCACCCGTTGCTAGGCAACGTTGGAAATGTGTTCGAGTGGGTGGATGGTCCGCAAAAAGTGAGCACTATTACTAATACTGTAATTGCCCGGACAATCCTCGGGTTCAACGAGCTGTCGATGGAAGACCTATGCTCGCTTTATAATGTCCCCTGCGTAAGAAAGTTCAAGATCAAACTCATGTTGACCGGTAGAAATAGAACGATGTTCAGGTGACGCGGTACGAATACTCATGACTTTTCGGCAACAACTCAATATTATTTATATTTTACAACATGCTACTTTTAGTTGGTTTAACAATAATTACAATTTTTCATTCAATTCATAAAACAAAAAACAAAATGATTAAACTATACAATATTTGTAAGTGAGTTCAATGGTAAAGCGATACACGACACATTAAGTTAATTTATTTGCCAGGCGTGCGGCTCTGCGTCGGGCGCGTTCTTTACGTCCCGGCCGGTAATTGCTCGAAGGGACTGTCGATGGAGCCTCCAATGGTGTTGAGCTGCTGGCTGAATTCCGGTATGCCAATTGAGATGGGGCGAAGATAAGAGGGTAAGTCACCGCTTCTCCTTCACGACTGGCGGCCAGGGCGACTTCCAACCCCTTTATCTGCGTCCGGAGGTTCTGATTTAGTTGGCGTTCCTTAGCCCATCTCTTTTGAGCAGCTGTGAGACGTTGATGGATGGACTTGAGCTGAATTATCTGCTCGTATAGAGCTTTGTTGGATTGCTGGGCGCGGGATAATTCCTTTTGGAGTAATTGCGCCGGTTCCATGGCTAATAAGAAAAAATAATAATTAAAGGGGAGAGGTTTACTAATAGGGCGGAATCATATAAGTTATATTTAATCCAAACAAACTAATGAAAATCAATTGAAAATAATAAAACTCTAAACTAATCAAAACAAAAACAAAACACAAAAAAATTATTTTTAATTATCCTTAATCAAACTAATCAAAACAAAAAAAGGAAGACAATCAATGATCAAGTTTGTGTCCTTGTCTGCTCAGGGAAAGCCTTTCGCCACCCACTCTTCGGGTGTATAGCCCGAGATCGACATGGTCGGCCTCTTGGTATTGCGGGTTCGGGCCGTGGTTGCTTGCGGGGCCTGTGTCGAGGAGATTTGTTGGGGGTGCCAATAATTGTCGGCGATCCGCCCCGCCAGTAAATCCTCCTCAACGTTCGCCAGATACTGGCGAGCTCGGATCACCTGTAGATCTACTTGGCGCTGATGTGCTTCCAGGTTCTCGAGTAGATGTCGTGCTTGCCGATAGATGTCCTCAGTTGGGCTCCATTTTTCGGCCATTTCCTGCCCCAGATTGTTTTTGTCGAGGAACTTTGATGGATGGAATTCGGGACATCTTTCTTGTCTATATTGGGCCCAGGCCCATCTCCATCGGTCTGCGAGAGTTGGCAGGTAGTTCCTTGCACTAAGGTTTTCTGAATGTAAATCACTAGCTACATGTACGGATTTTTCTTAAAAAAAAATTGAATAAATAAATAAAAAAATAAATAATTTTAATATTCTTGATTTACTCCTTTGTGAGACCATACCGGAATCTGGAACTGACCAAGCTCTTTTGTTAAATCAAAACATCTCACGGTTCAGTAGAGATTTTACGCTAATCGTTGACACTAAATTCTTTCCCTTTCTTCACTGTAGTCTATTATCGACAATATTGATTTTCCAAATATCTCTTAGTGACCATCGTTATGTATATGAAATTACTGTACTTTTTCTCCCATAAACAAATATATTTTTCCCTTTTAATCAAAACGTCGAGAAAATGATGGCCCTATGCGACTGGAGAAATATTTCTAAACTTGGTCGATTTGAACTAATTTGTAACGAAATCATTTCTTAAATCTTGAATCTAAATCCACGTAGTATTGCGAGAGAGTACGACTAAGCTTTCATTAAGTCTAATTATTTGCACAGGTTTTATGCAAAAAAAAAATAAAAATAATAAATTAACTAGTTACACATTTTCCTTGGATAAACTCTTTCTAATAGAATTGATTGACTATTATTCTCTATTAAAACTATTGCCTTTCGAGGCATAACTAATGATTTCGTGAAAAAACTCCTAGCAATCTTCTTTGATTAGCAAAATACTATACATTCTGAGGCTGGATGTGCGAACGGTGAGCAGGTTTTGTGGTAGAGATGAAAATCAACAGTTGAACAAAGATAGTAGCCGTATGGTGGGGTGAATAAATCCCATGGGCCGCGATGTAAAAAAATCCAATGAACCAGACTTAATAAATCGGGGATTGAATTGATATTAATGAGTCGTACTTCATGGGCAAGGTGAATGAGTTTTATGATCGATGATGAATCAAGGAAATGTTTGCGGAGGCGAGATTATGTATGATGGTAGTGTCGGAAACTAATTGAATATTATAAAAATTATATATCAACTATTGAAAATCATTAATTAGAAATGTTACAACAAATTTTATATGATTATTACTAGTTATCGAATGCAATTATTACGAAAATTATTAATGCTTATTTAACAAATATAATTTCTTACTTCCCGTGGTCGTATCCAACATTGGGGCAACCTCCTCATTGGGCATCTCTGGTATTAATTCGGTATTGTTCGACATTCAAAAGGAGAAAAATTATCCAAAGATTTTCTAGTAAATGGTTTTATAATTTGCCAATTGCGTGGGTGTCTGTGTGCGTCCGGTTAGAATTATTTCACATGATACGAATGATAATTGATTGAATTAATTTGGTTTATTTGAACAATATTCGACGTTCGGATGCATAAACAAATCGCGACATCCGCTCGAATATTTTTCAATTAGGTTTATTATTTATTCAGATTTTGGAATGGCTTTGGAAATTCGACGTTGGAGTATGGTAAGTTTTTCTTTCTCTGGAAACTAACGGCGGAAGACTCGCACGTGTCCTCGTCAACTACACGAGTCCACGGCGGGTGTTCCCACGTTATTTACAATTCTCATCACGTTATTTGATTTTTAATTATTAATATTTAACGCATTCATTTAGCATTTCACGAGTTTACCGTGCCAGAAAATCATGAGCATCGTCTCATCTACTAAGATTGGAATTTAATTACCGATTAGTATTCGTATTCGCTGGCTCTTGATAATATCGGCGATATTCCACGCACTTACACAAATCTGAATAGTATGTTGATTTTGCTGACTTGTGATGTGTCTTGGCTGTGGGCCGGAAAAATTTCGACAATAAAACGATTATTTTTATGAAAAACAAGTTAATTTTAAGCATTATAAATATTTATTATTATATTAAAACAATATACAAATTACTTGACCAAAATCATCATAAAAATAACATAAAAATACATCTCTCCCCACGCCGACATCCAAGCAGAGCTCTACCGAGGTTGCGAGGACAGGACGTGGAGAGAGAGTTTCCAAATAAAACTTCTGCTCACCTAAAAATAAACTTGAATAGATTTTCAAAAATAGATTCAAAATTTGGTTTTTAGTTCAAAATTGGTTAAATTTTATGTGAAAATGCATCGGTATTTATACCTATTTTCTGTCCCTAACCTAGCGTGTTATTTTTGATTTAGTAAAACAAAATTCGACCTTGGTATTTTCTAGTGTATTCTAATCTTTATTTTTATTATTTTCTAATTCATTTCTATAATTTTTTATTTGAAATTTTTATTGAATTATTTCTAATTCAAATTCTTTGATTTAAATTTCATTTTCATGAAATTTTCATTTTTATCAAATTTCGGTCGAATTCATTGGGTTTTCATGTTATGTTTGTATTTGTTTCGTGCGGATCTTGTTGCATTTTGTTATTATTTTAATTTATTTTTATGTTTATTATTTTATATGTAATTATCTTTTTTCTCATATTTGATAGGGTTTAATTGATGTTTTAATAGGTTTGAGTTTAAATTTGCATGTTATGTTTGCATGTGTGTTACCGATTCATTTAAACATTTTACAAGGCCGTTTGTGTTCTGGCCCAACAATATAATCACTTAAAGTGAAGAATAAAATAATGTAGTTATTGTAAACTTCGGAAAAAAGGTTTTAGAGGCAATAAAATTTCTTAAATCAAATATGGTAATCGTTGTAACCTCCAATATAATGTTTGAAATTAAATAAAGTTGCAAGGGGGTAACGTAAGAGGAAATTAATAGATACGAACTCTCGATGTAACGTTTAAAAACAATGAAATTATGTAAGAGAAAAAATTAAATAATGTAGCTTTAGGTCCACGAAAATTATTTAAGAGAAAAATTAATTGATGTAAATACGATAGACTCCAAAAATTCTGTAAAAATTCATAAAATTTCGTAATAGTAATGAATAAATAATGTGGATATTATAGTTTTCCGATACAACATCCAAAGTTAATAAAACTTATTAAAAGTAAAGAATAAATAACGTTAGGTTTTCCACTAAATTACTTCGAGCTAGAATTTAATTCCTTGAATAAAAATTTGAAAGTCGACAAGGGATGAAGAGCTTTCAATTTATTTTTTTTAATTAAAATTCCAGATAAATGTCATAATTGTAAAGATTCTATTGTGGCATTAAGTAATAAATAAACTCGAACCGTATCCGTATCAACCGCATTAGAAATTTTCTTGCAAACTAAACTACAATAATTAATGAATGACCATAGAGTGAGGTTGGAAAAAATCGGGAAAATGTAACGATAAGTCAATAGATAAGGTTCAATATCTTCACCACACGATACAACCCTCGTAGCTATGGAAATCTATACATAAGGAAAGGTGGCACGCCAAAAATCGAGTCTGCTATTGGTTGAGTAATATTGTTCATCGATACAGAGAGACACTAATAGATAGACCCCGGACTCTATTAACATTTATAACTACAACTAACTTCCACCTCAAGCGAGTATTCGGATTAATCAGTCATTTAACCCCAATTTATTCCTTTTCAAAACCCAATAACCAACAATATTTCGGAGAAATTTTTATTAAATAAAATAAATTGGAATCACAATTGAAATCTGGTTACTGAGAATCCCATTTCGACATAAATGCGCTGAAAATAATGCCCTAAAAAGCCCAAATTCAATAATTTACTAAAGTAAAATCATACCAATACCTGTTGTGAAAATAATCACGGTCCACGAGTATCAATCAACCCAAGGGTAGCCGAAAAAATCAAGAAGGCGAATGATACAAACCAAATAGTGTTCTGTATATAAACAGTTGATTTGACATTTAAGTCTTGACCGATCCATATTGATGTTTCTTCGCATACACCAACTGCAATCCAGGATGCGATAGGTGCACCAAATTATGGGTATTCCACATGCAGGTTTAGCACGGTAATCCACATAAGAACAGTCGACGTGACCCGTACAACACACCCATTCACTGTGTCAGCTGATTCCATCTAGCAATGCTGGTAGTCACACACATTCTCTCTTCTTCGATTGACACCCCGAGCTATATAAGAAATATCGATAGGTCGGGACTAACAGTTAAATTTTGGAGAATTAAAATGTATCGCCAATCGAGCCCAGCAAATGAGGACACGACGGCCAGGATTCCGGACGATGACATAGTTCTAAACCCAAGAGCTTGACCTTCAGGTAAATTTTATTCCTATGAAGTTCATCGTTAATCTGTACAAGCCCTAGATAGGAATCTCGCAGCAATAATCCCAATGCTAACTTTTGAACTAGAAATGCCAATAATAATAACAATTTAAAAATTATAAAATATGATACTGGAAAGACCGATGTCTTATCTTGATTATTTTTGTTATGCCAAACCCCCAACCAGTAGAGACTATGCATACTAGAACTAGTTCAAGAGAATAAATGATACCATATCCGTTTCCGACTGCAGTAGCCACAAATTACACGGGGATTTCTAGATTTCACGCGATCCGTTAACCAAGGAGAGTCTATCCGAGTGTTAAGACGATTTTAAAAATATTTTTCCCATGGATATAATTAATTGGAATGCCGAAACCCAATCAATCGCAAATGATGAAGTATTCCGTTGTTTTTTGATGTATTTTCCCCAAATTTCAGGTTATCGCTAAATTTAATAACTAAAATATATTAAATAACTCGATTTATTTTTTCGTGAATATTATTTATCCGACAGAAGAAATTTTTGATTTTATTTTTTATTTAATAAGGTCTGCGTTAATGACAGATGGCCATAACGTACTTTAGACCCTATCCGGTAAATAATGTCCTATAAGTCTTGATAAATCGAATATCTTTATCGAATACATAAGTATATTTTTAACTTTATTTATGTAGGTAATATTAAGGAATAGGGTTGTAGATAATTGTGAATAAAATGATTTAATAAATAAAATACCCGTGTCAAGCCAATATAAGTATCCAAATTCTCATTATGTAATACTAAAGAATAAGTATGTAGATAATTTTTAAATGAAATATCACTATCAAGTTGAAATAAGTCTTCTAATATTAACAGCATAAGTTCCGTTCACGTATACGATAAAATACATTCTAAATGAAATATAACTAGAAAGTGATATGATAATTAAAAGAATAAAATATGATACTTGTTATAATTAATATTACTTACGATCAGTAATGTCCATAAAGATTAATTACTAAGTAACTAATGGTAGGGTTGAATTTTTTCTCAGCTTTTGTGACAGTAATTTCGTTACTTAGGATATGGAAAACTAACTGACTAGTTAATTTAAACAAAACTGAAGAGGTTTAATGCAAAGAATCTTATGTTTATTAGCCCAAGGAAAAATATACTAAGCATCACCACACGATTAACATTTAGTTCTAGTTTAGTTTTAATTAAGCTAATTCATAATTACATGGTTAATTTAGTTATTTTAAATTAGTTTGTACTTAGAAGTGTTCAAAAAATGAATTAAATTACAAATATCGTATTACAAATTAATGCAATGAAGTTAATCATATGTTTGAAAAATCCTACAAAGTCTTGATTCTTTTAGGTCAACGTATCAACTTTTTCGACGAAATTGTAGCGAATAGGAAATAATTTCTTCTCCATAGAGTGTACGTAGAGTGTATTTAAAATTTTTTAAATTTGTTTCTTTTAGACGATTCGTGGATTGATGAATCCCGGATCACAGTGCGTTTGTGTTTATATTATAGTTAATGAGTGCCCACTGGACTACTCGATGTTTGAATTTTAGCCGTATGTGAAAGGTAATTTTCGGTCGAGTTTATGGGAAATGAGTGCCGACGAAACAGCCAAAAGACTATTTCCCCTTCACCTTTTTCCCCTATACTGAATAATATTGACGTTTCAGCTCCTGCATTCTCACGCCGGAGCCTTAACGGGCACGAATTATTGGCGATAGTACACGCACTTACACAATTCGATTGTGTGTTTGATTTTAATAACTTGTAGTATGTTTCGGCTGTGGGCCGGAAAAATTTCGACAGAAAAGTCTATTCATTTAAATATACATATATTTTTGCCATATACTTTGCCTCATAATTGTCATTTAGCATACATCATAAATCATAACTTTCTCTCCCCACGCCGCGACCCAAGCAGAGCTCATTCGAGGTTGGAAGGATACGATGTGGAGAGAGTGTCTAACAATCTCTCACTCACATAAAAATCTCAAGATCTCACTGGTTAAGCGAGTTGTTTAAATTAGAATTGATTCAAATTGAAAACCGATTTCAAGTTTTATAAAAACTGGTTCAGATTAAAAACTGATTAAAATTGTGTAGAAATGAATCGGTATATATATACCTATTGTACGACCCTAACCTTGCGGGTTATTTTTGATTTAGTAAAATAAAATTTGACCTTGTGATTTTCTAGTATATTCTATTCTTAATTTTATTATTTTGAAATTTTATTTGACAATTTTTCTTTTGCATTTTTTAATTGAATTATTTCTAATTCAAATTCTTTGATTTTTATTCCATTTTTATGAAATTTCGCATTTTTTGATAAATTGTCAAATTTCGGTCAAATTGTTGGGTTTTCATGTTATGTTTATTTCGTGGGGATCTTGTTGCATTTTGTTATTATTTAATTTATTTTTGTGTTTTATAATTTTATATTTAATTGTTCTCTTTCTCGCATTTTAGTAGGGTAAATTGATGTTTTGATAGGTTTGGTTTTAAATCTGCATGTTGTATTTGCTTGTTTATTACTGATTCATTTAAACACTTTACAAGGCCGTTTGTGTTCTGGCCCCAACAAAACGAATATACAAAGTATGCATTTAGATTTATAGGCGATTAAGAATTTATGATCTATGAATCACATTTTCATTTAGCACATAGAACTGCAGAGGCAGGATGGACAACGATTCCAGAGTCACCTTAAAATTTCCAGCTCAGTATGCGGCAAGGTATCGCCAAGCACTCTGGAACCGCGGATATTCGTTGTCAACCTATGAAAAATACTACTGGCCATGTCTAACGATGAGCCGAGATGACGAGCGCTTCCATCGAACTTTAAATACAAGTTTAAGAATCCTATCAAAAGTTTTTAACTAGACCAAATTCATTCAGTTTATTTTACTAGGATGGAGAAATACACCATCAACACCACACAAGCCAGTCCAGCACAACTCCTTTTTGGCACTTTAATTTCTTTACCTGCAAAACTTGTCGATTTAGATTGAACCCCAACAATTATTGAACTCAACCTTGCCCAAAATCATCTCTTAAACATCTTTTCAAATTTCAATAAGTATATCTCGACAAAAAACAAGCCACTGGCATTCACGACGTCACCACCACAACCACTTTCACCACGAAAACTCTAATATTTAATCACAAAGAAAAAAATACGTTGCCCTGCGTCTCTCATTGGAGTCTGACGTGGTTACAACTGTTTATTGATGTAATTTGCTATTTTCTTTTTGTTTTAATGTGGTGAAAACCAATATAAAAACTAAATTATAATTAATAAATTGATCAAACAATTAGTTTAACGTTAATTTATTTTAACCTATTCATACAATATTCATGAATCATTCTCCTATTACTGCATCGATGAATTTCCAGTCTTTTAGAAGAGCAACAACAACGCAGTTATTAACATAATATTCAAGTGTAGTTTATTATAGACACCCATAAAATATTTATATGCATTTTGAGTATTTATTTTCAATTCATTTGTAAAGACGTCTTCTGTGTTTGATAAGACTGTGGTGAAGTTTTATGTGAAAAGCAGAAATTCCTGGCACGGATACATAAACGTGGAATATTGCCATCAGAATGGGTATGTACATTGTATGTGTTTAATGCAAATTCGATTTCTTCGAGGAGTGCCTCTATTTAGCTGTAGGAAGAGTATACAATCTCCTCATGAGTATCAGAAAAAATTTTTCAATGTCACTTGGTTCAACGGAAATAATTGGTCGTGGAAAAATTATGGTGGCCACGTATGTTTTCAGTGAACACTATTAAACACAATGATATAGTTTTCTAAAATTTAAGCGAGAATAATAAATTTTGGTTTAATTACTTGAATAAAAGTGAGAAATCATTCTTAACTACACCATTCTAATCGCAAATATTACTCAGTATCAGCTACTTAAACGAAGCAATACTTTTACTTAATATGTACCACTAAACCTGTAAAATTTACCAAATATAAATATTCTTTGAATCAAATCTAACGTCTCAAAAAATTTGTGAACGTCATAATTGCGATAAATATATTTGTTTTCGAATTATTAATAGTATAAATTCTTTAAACTCATCTCGATTTACCTAGCATTCCTTCGAAAATTGTCAATATTTGTCCACAATTTTTTCCGACTGAAATTTGGGCCAGAAAATTTTTTGCTTTTATCAAATCAATTTCTTGAGCCTACATTTTAACTCATAAGATCAGTGATGAGCAACATGCTGACTGCTAAGCATATTTTGCAATAAAAATTTCTCTAAATTATGCAACAGCTTATTATTAATTTCGAACTTAGCCAAGACTTGCTTAGAATAACTCATTAAATATGGAATCTACAAAATTATTATTCAAAATGGTATTTAATTAATATCAATACATTAAATCAATCGAATTATTCTCTGCTATTTTATTGCATTTAAAATGATACTGAGAATTTGTAATTAATTTTCACTGTCAATGATAGAGTCGGCTCAACGTCTGCAATACCCAAAACCGAAACAATAGAATAAGTTCAACCTGTCCAAAATTCAAAGATTGAAACATTCATTAAACGTATATTTCTACACAATGTAAAACTATTAGACAATTTTCTAAAAATTTACCTCCACATCCTCGCCTTATTGAAATATAATTATTTAATAAATATTATTAAAGAACATGCAGATTTATTGAAATTCATTTAATTAAAAACGGCTGAAAATTCCTACTTAAGATTATGCAATTATTAAAAAAAATATTGCCAGACAATTTTCAAAATCACAATGGCTAGATCAGTAATAATATGTACACTGAGAAAACCAACAAGATTAACTGAAAACTTTCAACTTTGGTAATAAAACAAGTATTAATATTAATATAATATTATCATCGAGTAAAGTATAACCAGAAACATTTGAAACACAGAATAATATACAGATAAATTCGTCTCGACATCATCATCATCTTATCATCAGCATAAATGCAATTTGTCCAAATGTAATAATAATTCATCAAACTTGCCAACAATCCCAATGACAAAAATCGAACAATTAATGGTCAATTATAAACACGGGTTTTCATTGGACAATTTCAGATCGTTAATTAACGCAGGTTTTGAATTAATAGCTAAAATGAAAAAATAAATTTAGTGCCATTTAAACTACGCTAAATGTAGCAAGTAAACAAGGTTGCGGCATTTCAACATTGGAAATGAAATAACATCAGTAATTTTAAATTAGTATAGTTTGGGGATTTCTTTTAATGAACACAATATGGACAATAGTAACTCTCATCGTCTTCCACTGCCTCATCAAGTCCGACACATGATTGGTGAAACCATTGGGTGCATTTATCACACATAATCCAATCGATTAATGTTTCACCATCCGGCCGCAAACATGGGCGAGCACTACACTCTTCATAGTCATAGTTGGAATTTAAATTTACATTTCGTTTCATAGATTTATTAGCATTTGTATTACCATTATTATCCGAATATTTAGGTTTCGAATGCGATTTCTGATTTAAATGCAGTTTTCGATCTTTAACAGCAGACGATAACATCCGGCGATCTTCATCACCTTTCATTGGTCTTTTCGATTCATGTGACTTTTTGAAACCAGGCTTCGGGTTCGAGTTATTTTCATTACCGGATTTGCGTTTACGGACCGATAAATCGTTGAAACGAGACTCTGATATTGTGGAATGTTTCTTCGGTTTATCTAATGATTTTTTAGAAAATTGACGATCTTTACTAGAACTTTTTAATCTATCGTCTTCTGAACTCGATACAGATGACAAATCAACTGGTTTCTTTTGCTTTTTATAACTACTGCTTAGATTATTATTACTACTTTCTGAAGAATCTGAAGATTGATCTGAATCATCTGATTCACGTTTAACTACTTTAATTTTTTTAGTTTTGTCATTTAATGGTTTATGCTTAGCTTTTTTCTGCTTCTGTTCTGTCGTAATTGGTTCTTCATATTGACTAGATTCTGATTGAGAATAATTCTCTCCTTTTCTAACAGAACCAGATTTTTCGTGAATTGGGCCTGGTTTATCTATTATTTCGACTCGATATTTTAGATCAGTAGCAAATGGTGTAACTGATTCCCCTGGTTTAATATTTGCACCATTTATATGTCCGAAGCATACAACATCTTCATGCTTTAGAATAGTTCCACCAATTACGCGAACAAAATTTACATATGTCCCGTTTAAACTGTGATCGTATAGCATATAATTTCCTTTGCTTAATCTTTCAATAGTTACATGGTTCCTTGAGATCATACGATTACTAACTGCACTCTCTAATGCGTAATCTGGGGGCATTTTAGAATTTTTTCTACCAATACGTGTTTCTTTTTTATCTTGTCTGACTATCATTTTCTTGGGATGGCATCGATCAAAGGACAAAGCCTGGGGGTTCTGGAGTCTTTGCGTTTTTGTTTCATCTAAATCTCCAACCCAAATAAACTGTAGAATACTCATCTAAAATTAAAAAAATAATTTCTTTTGCTAATTTCAAAATATATTGGATAAGAGTTCTTTGATAAACATCAAAATATATTAAAAATATTTAATCCATTATTATATTTTATAAAATTTACCAAATTAGAAATCAGTTAAACAAGGTAAATTTTATTGTATATAAAAATCATTCATTAAAGTTTCAAAATTCACAGCTTTATCTTAACTATTTAAATTTATATAGAGTGAAAGGGACTAAAGATAATACTTTTTAACATTAAATAGTTTATGCTTTATATTGTGTACCCTTTTAAATGCTATTTAAAATTTCTATAAATTCCGATGCAATTTTAAGATACACAGTAAATAAATCTTAAATAAATAACAGTAAAATCTTCTATATATTTTTATTTTCATGTTAGAAAATTTCATACTTTTGATCATATAAAATATTCACAAAAAATTGCAATACTTCGAGCAATCTGTTATATTTTTATGTGAGTTTCTGGGTGTTGATATTTTGAAACTATATGGTAGTTACCCAGACCACCCCATACAAATATTTTCACTTACCACTCGGCAACCGTTGATAAGCAACGTTGGAACTGTGTTCGAGTAGGTGGATCGTCCGCAAAAAGTGAGCGCTATTACTAATGCTACAATTGACCGAACTATCCATGGGTCAAACAAGCTGCCGATAGAAGGCCTGTGCTCGATTTCGCTGTTTAGGTCCCATTGTTTTCCTATCTCCTTCAAATGTTAATCCATACCGCTATATCATTCATTGTTATGTCCATTCCCATAGTCCTTCTTATCGTTGTTCGTGTTATTGATTTTTCTATGGCCTATGCACTCTTCGTTATGCTAAATGGTGGGTTACAGGGTTTCATTATTCGTTTAAATCGTCTTATTGTTGCCACAGTAACGCCATACAAAATACTTTTTAGCTACCACCCGGCACCCGTTGCTAGGCAACGTTGGGAATGTGTTCGAGTGGGTGGATTATCCGCAAAAAGTGAGCACTATTACTAATACTGTAATTGCTCGGACAACCCTCGGGTTCAACGAGCTGTCGATGGAAGACCTATGCTCGCTTTACTCTGTCCCTTGTGTAAGAAACTTCAAAATCAGGTCTTTATTAACCGGTAGAGATGGAACGATGGTTCATTGATACGGTGTGAGTATTCATGATGATGATCTCATGCAAACCATAACTTGTAGCCTGTTACTTGGGATTTGATTTACAATAAATACGAATTTATTTATTCAATCAAGGAATGAAAAATGTAAACAACATTCATGAGTTATTGCGATTGACTTGGCGGTCGTGCGGCTCGGCGTCGGGCACGCTCCTTGCGTCCCGGCCGACGATTACTCGATCAAACGATGGGCGGATTTGTAGCTTGTGCGACATTATTGTGGGGATCTCGATACGGCAACTGCGACGGGGCGAAGATAAGCGGATACGTTACTGCTTCCCCCTCGCGACAAGCTGCCAAGGCGACTTCTAGTCCCCTGATTTGTGTGCGGAGGCTCTGATTGAGTTGTCGCTCCTCCGTCCAACCCTTTTGAGCGGCAGTGAGCCTGAGGTAGAGAGCCTTCGTCTTTTTCGGGTCCGACCAGGTTGCCTTGATCTGCTGCGCTTCCCGAGTTATTTGGACTATCTGGCTGAGTAAATTCGCGTTTGCCCGTCTAGAGTGGTCTAATTCGGTTTGTAATAGTTGAATGGTTGTCATCGCTACAATAAAAAAATCTTTAAACTTCTTTATTGACTTAAATAAATCAAAATTCTGATTTCTACAAAACATAGTTACAAGAATGAGATCACACCAAAGGAAATTAAAACGAACGACACATTTTTTAAAATTTTAAAATTTCAATAAAATTAATAATACAAATTATGGTCTATGTTTCCTTTGTCCGAGGAATCAGGGTTCCTCAAAGAATTTTCTAACCCCTTCCTCCGGGGAGAAACCTGGAATAATGGCTACTGGCCGCCGGGTATTGCGGACCGGTCGAGTCGGATAGGTCTCCGCGATGCGCCCGACGAGGATGTCCTCTTCGACGTTGGCAAGGTACATCCGGGCTTTGACCACGTTCATATCCACTTGTTCTTGTATCCTCTCCCACTGAGCGAGGAGGTTCCGCGCGTGGTCACGGGTTTCTTCGGCAGGGTATTGCTGGCAGTCCCGCTCGTTCGCCCTGCGGGGATCATTTTCCAGGCCCAATATCTGCCAGGTGGTCGGATGTGGCCTTTTGGATTGAGGCTCCTCGGGGGTTGTTGTCGGTCGTGCTCTCTTCCAAGCCCGGCGCCATTCTTCTGCCACGTGGGTAGGTATCCATTCGAGAGGCATTGGTTCTTCTAAAATATCATTGTAGTTGGGTGATTGGACATAACGTAATAAAAATTATTAATCTATCTTAATCGTAACTTGGCGTATTAACATCAACATAATATCGGTCGTCGGATAATTATTGGGGATGAACAATCTACACTACTCTTATGGGGTAATGGAAGATCGAAAACGAATATCGATTTATTTACGTCTCGCACGATATGTTCCTAAGGCTATCCAAATCGTCTGTGGTAATTTAATAACTGGTCGCTTAGGGTTCACAAGGAAACAAAAGTTTAATTATCACTCTAAGGTTTAGATATGAGAGACATTGATTGCTTTAAAAATTTATACTAATTCCACTTAATATTTATGTAATGAAAATAATTCCTTATTTGGAATTTGATGAGTGGAAGTACATATTGAAATTCGCAAAACCCAGAATAATTATTACTGGTTATTCAGAAGATTATCGCAATCGCGGATCGAAATCTTTACTAAAATGACAATAAAATTTTATCCTACGATAATTGGCACCCTTTAATCTACGCGGTATCTACACATTTTGGCTTATAGCGTAAAAGAATATGATGATGATTCTTGATGAACTAACGTAATCTTTGGTTTCAATATTCCTACATATTCCTGTTTAGCTATTGTGAATATTCATAGGAAACGAAATTAACCATTTGTTTGTGGAATCTGGTACCTGAATTCGATGGTATAGGAATACTATCGATTGCATTTATTAAATAGTTAATTTTATTTTATAGACGAATTTATGAGAAACAACTATAGTGGTCATTCCCTATTTTATCAAAGATTTATAAAATTAGGCAAAAGTACATTATTTAAATGAAATTTTACGAACTACCTTGAGTTGGCGAGCTTGATTCTCCTGGTAAATTCCCTCCTATTGTTTGATTCATGTTTCAATGTGATAATAATTTTTCGAAATCAATAATTGTCTGGATAGAATTTCAATATATAAAATGAGTGCGTGTGCTTCCGTTGTTGTATAGCGCAATCGTGGACGAAACTTATTTATCATAAACCAATCTCGACGATCGGAATAATTCATGATTTCCGATTGGACATGGCGTTATCGATTTTTCAGGTTGGTTTCAATTTTATTTGTTGGTAATTAATATTCTCAATTTTTTCTTAGTGTGCTACCCACTTTACGTAATTTTCTACATGTAGGGAAATGAGCGAGGCGATGATAAACTCAGGTAGGTTTATTTTCCTTGTTTGTATTATCTCTAGTCTATTTTAGGGAATTATGAGGTTGGGTCGAATTTGGCTTATTATGAATTTATAGACGGAATTCGGGATTTATTAATCTGAACACTATTCTGAATGGGCGATTCGATCGGGGTTCGTATTTATGCTATGGAATTTGTGATCAATTCTAGTTTTTTAGCAGGTTGGTGTCTTAATTACTTCACATGATTTTTACCGAAATGTTAGAGATGCTCTGAAGCTCTGCCAATGGCTGTTGGGGAATACAACAAGTTTGCTCGGTGGATTTTCGTGGCGTCGTATCTTCTTACATTTATACTATTGGATTTCGGCAATGGGTTTAATTATTAATCGGGCTGTTTGCTGAAGGATATATTTAAATGCACTTGGTGTACTGAAGTTATTCGAATTCGCTGTCGTGGATTTTGGGCAAACCAGTAGTAAACTTATTATTATCAATTTATGTAAAATTTTGTAATGCTAATATAATGTTGTGGTCTTTTTTCCTTAAGTTCATATTAAGTTATAAACCTATAGGGAAAATAATCGCGTCGAATTTTGACACTAGAATTTATTTCTTTCTTTTGTTAGCAATTTTTATAATAATGATCAACCATCAAAACATTTTAGTCAAGTTAAATTAAGTGATTTCGTTTCACCGATTTTAATTATTTCATAACAAAGAATTAATTTATTCATGTCAACGATTTCATGTTAATTTATTCCCCGTACCCTTTCTCTTTAATAAGCCTTAGTCGCACTTTATGTTTATATTACAGTTAACGAGTGCCCACTGGACTACTCGGTGTGATGATTTTGAGCCGTGTGTAAAATAATTTAGGTCGATTTTACAGAAATGAGAAACGAGGAAGCAGCCAAAAGACTTCTTCCTTATTTCTCGTTTCTTCTATACGGGATAATATTGACGTTCCAACCCCTGCGTTCCGCACGCCGGGTCTTCACGGGCACAGATCATTGTCGATTTTCCACGCGCTTACACGAGTCTGAGTTATGTGTTGATTTTACTGACTTGCGAGGTGTGTTGGCTGTGGGCCGGAAAAATTTCGACAGATTAATTTTATGAAATGCATAAAACAATTTTAAATATTGTAAATATTTATTAATGTATTTGAAAAGTAAAATACAAAATTACCATAACAATCCATTCCAATAAAAATTTTCATAACAAAAATAAATACCTTTCCCCCCACGCCGTCGTCCAAGCAGAGCTCTACTGAGGTTGCGAGGAGGTGACGTGGAGAGAGAGTTCCAATTAAAATTACTTCTCACCTAAAAATAGTCTTCAAAGAATTGAAAAATTTCGAGTAAAAATAGTTTAAAATAACTAAGATTTCGTTTTCAAAATTGGTTAAATTTTATGCGAAAATGTATCGGTATTTATATCTATTTTCTGTCCCTAACCTCGCATGTTAATTTTGATGTAGTAAAACAAAATTCGACCTTGTTATTTTCTAGTGTATTCTATTCTTTATTTCTATTATTTTCTAATTTATTTTAATAATTTTTATTTAGAATTTTTATTGAATTATTTCTAATTCAAATTTTTGATTTAAGTTTCATTTTCATGAAGTTTTATCGATTTATTAATTTTCGGTCGAATTGTTGGGTTTTCATGTTATATTTGTATTTGTATCGTGCGAATCTTGTTGCATTTTGTTATTATTTTAATTTATTTTTATGTTTATTATTTTATATTTAATTATCTTTTCTCATATTTTGTTAGGGTTTAATTGGCGTTTTAATAGGTTTATTTTAAATTTGCATGTTATGTTTGCATGTGTGTTACCGATTCATTTAAACATTTCCCGAGGCCGTATGTGTTCTGGCCCAACATAAATATCCTCACAGTACCTCTCTTACCCTTATCCTTATAATAACTGCTATGATCCCTATTGTCGTTACTAGCATTATCATTGTCACTATTATGAGTATTATTCTAATCCATTATCACTGCTATTACTATTATTATTCTTCTTATTACTACCATTACTATTATATTTATATTTACTATTATTATTATTATTATTATTATTATTATTATTATTATTATTATTATTATTATTATTATTATTATTATTATTATTGGGCCAGAACACCAACGGCCTTGAGAATCGTTTAAATGAATCGGTAATACACAAGCAAATACAACATGCAGATTTAAAATCAAACCTATTAAAACATCAATTAACCCTACTAAAATGCGAGAAAGAGAACAATTAAATATAAAATTATAAAACACAAAAATAAATTAAATAATAACAAAGTGCAACAAGATCCGCACGAAATAAATATAAACATAATATGAAAACCCAACAATTTGACCAGAATTTGACAATTTATCACAAATGTGAAATTTCATAAAAATGGAATAAAAATCAAAGAATTTGAATTAGAAATAATTCAATTAAAAAATGCAAGAGAAAAATTGTCAAATTAAATTAGAAAATAATAAAATTAAGAATAGAATATACTAGAAAATCACAAGGTCAAATTTTGTTTTACTAAATCAAAAAAAACACACAAGGTTAGGGTCGTACAATAGGTATATATACCGATTCATTTTCACATAAAAAATCATCCTTAGTTTTAATCTGAAAAAATCGATTCTAGCTAAAAGCGGTGTTAACCAGTGGAGTTCTTGAAAATTTTGATGTGAGTGAGAGAATGTTCGTTACTCTCTCCACGTCGTATCATTGCAACCTCGAATGAGCTCTGCTTGGATTTCGGCGTGGGGAGAGAAAGTTATGATTTATGATGTATGAACATGCTGGATAACAATTATCAAACAAAGTATATGGAAAATATATGTATATTTAAATGAATAGACTTCTCTGTCAAAATTTTTCCCGGCCCACAGCCGACACATCACCGCAAGTTAATAAAATATACACACCCCAACCAAACTGTGTAAGTGCGGTGTAAGTCCGCCAATAGTTTGTGCCCGTGAAGGCTACGGCGTGAGAACGCAGTAGCTGGAACGTCAATATCGTCCGTTATAGGGGAAATTGGGAAGTGGTGAGATGGTCTTTTGGCTACCCCTCCGCATCCCATTTCCCGAAAATTCGACCCAAAATCTAAATTGACCATCGGTTCAAAATCACCACGCCGAGTAGTCCAGTGGGCACTCGTAACATTCTAATATCAACATACTTAGTCCTAAGATCAATTTAAAGGGAATGACTGGAAGGGGCATCGTATATCATTGCTATCGTCTCAAATTTCATAAAAGTGATGGAAAATCGTAATAATAAAAACGTGGATAATACTGATATAGCTTCAATCTTAATCAAAGCCTAAAAACGATAGAATAAAGATAACTACTGTAGTCTTGATTTTAAACATTAAATATGAAAGAAAGGATCACAAAATCCATACCGACGGTCTCGATTCTTAATTAGATAACAAAACCCAGTATAGAAAATAAAGATTATGAAATGTATCACTGTAGTCACTTTCTTAAAAATCTCGACTAACCAAAATAACGTTTAAAGTCACGACTTGTAATTAGGAAAACCCACGAACCTAACATTTTCGTCGTTAAATTCCCGAAAAGTACCTAAAGTTTAAAACAAATACGCTCCCGCACTACAACTTTAATGGTGAATGTATAATTAAATTGGTAAAACTCGACTCCATCTATTATAATCATACTCGAATATTAGACCACCGTGACAATAGGATTAAACCCTGAGAATAATAAATGAGTTAAAGTAAATGCAGTAAGGGAGGAAGCAAATTAAAATAGGTCTCGATAATTAAATTTCCGAAAAACCTATCTTTAACTGACCGCGTTAGAAATAATTAATAGTAATTCTGAATTATTACCCTTTTAATTAAAATACAAAGAAAACAATCATAATAATTACCCAAATTTAAAAAACACAACGAAAAAGACCCGCACAAAAGAATTGGTAAAGATTTGAGAACACATAGTCAATTAATTCACATGAAACATCACAAATGGTTTGCGAGTCGACGAGGATCATGGAATAGGCGGATGAACTTTAGGAATTCTCGAAAGTGATCTTTGCAGTAAAAATCCCATAACATCTTCCTCGGGGCAGTAACTGAATCCACTGAATAATAGCTCCGGTATTCGTGTAACACCTTAACGAAATCGACAAATCCTTTGGAAACGAATTTTTCATGCCAGCCATTGGCGACTGACTTAATTGCCGACAGGAAAACTGGAATAGTGCTTTCGGGAGGTTGAGATAGCTATAACTGAGTTCAAATCTCATGAAAAATTAAACGAAATAAAACTCACCAGATGGCTAAATTTCACTCGACAACGCATGAACAATTAAAGTAGATTAAAAATGAGGGTTGATATACTCCCACATAGATTAAATAACAAACCACACTCGACTGAAATTCCCCAACACAGCACTAGTAGAACGTCGATAATATTCATGTAAACAATCATTGAGGGAGAGGAAAGAAAATCAATAGACACGTGACGATTTGGGTAGGAAAACAGCGCGAAAATCAATTAATATATGAATAAATGTGCCAGTAAATCGTGTAGGTCGAGAATAACTACACGTACACGGAATTTACTAAAGTGAAAAGAATGACTACGTGCACGTCCCTAGAGTGTAGTTTAAAGGTGAATGCGGTGACGATTTTATCTGATACGCGACTGCAGCAAACTACTATGAGCGCTCGAGATAATTGGCAGAGAAGTGGAAGAACCAGCGGTTTTCGAGGAGAACCAGGCATCACAATGGAAAAAAGCCGATCTACGCCAGAAGACGGTAAGCGCTCTACTCATATCATTAGATCCACTTAATTTACACCTTTATATGAGTGCCATCAGAGAAGACAGAAACCGTTAGGTTTCATTTGATTTCCGGAGAAAATTCGCAGCCAGCAAAAGTAGTGTCCGTCCAGTAAACGCTCCGTAGGATCGCGAGGATTTGGTTGACATCTTAAATAAAATTATCATTATTCTTGTTAAGGAGTTATTTTCATTATCTGACGCTGTTAAATGGAGTTATTTTCATGAGGCTATTCTTTTAAAATGTCCACCTTTTGACTCGTCCACCTAACCGATGCCCAGCAATTCAGAAGTGGAACAGCGTACTCGTTGAGTGACTAGTCTATAGCCAAAATTAGAGATTATCGACTACAATTCTGGTAGTATCGCAGCCCATTACGGACGATTAAGATGGCCGCGAGAGTTCAAATATTTCTGACGACGAGCGTTTTGTTTCTGATAGCGAATAACAGTAAACATGCCGAGTACCACACCGATATCGCAAGCAACTCACAGACAATGGCAAGTCATTATGAATCCCGAAACACCCCTAGGATAATTATAAATAGTCGTCTAAGTCGAGCAAGTAAGATAAATGACACAAGTAAGGTAGATGACTAATTTCTAAAATACGATGATTAGGAAATATCTTACTTCGAGGAAAGTATTTGTACAATTACGCGTCCGAGAACCCAATAATCATTCTTAGCTAATCTTATATCCCATAAATGTATATTACTAGTACATGCAATTGCCACTCATAAATTAAAAATTGTAATAAATATTCAGGATAAAAGACATATATAGATAAATTATTCAATAATCTGATGATTAACCTTTTGCAGATCATTCTTGGATAGACGCGTCCCGCGTCACTGTGCAATTTCCCGCACGATCGGCCGCCAAAAGTCGACAGGCCCTATGAACCGCGGGAAATTCAGTCTCGCCAGTGAAAGAATCCCACGCTGGCACACATAGAGACGACGCGGACATAGAGCTCCCTTTTGTGGCTATTAAAAGAGAGCCTGGCCGTAATCCAGCCCGAGAAATTTGAGGGCAAGCGGAATTCCTTTTGGCGCGTTTGGAGGAACACCAACGCAAAACCGACCGACAGGTGGACCGAGCCAGACGATATCTAGCCGAAGTAAATCGGGCCATAGCAATTGGTTATATTCCAAGTTCGGATAGGTACGCCCCACCGTACAATGTATCCTACAATCTTGATGACCCGAACTTGGCTGGAGAAACAGAAGCCATGAACGTGGTGATCCCGCGAGGAATATTGCCCAGTGAGATAAGGGACGCAGACAGACGTCCTCACCAGGACCAGGAACACTCTTATGCTCGTGAGATACCGAGACGATCCGGAAACAGAAGATATGGGAAATTTAATTAGTTGTAAATAAAAATTGGATTTTCTTGTCAATGTTTTGTTATTCCTTAGTCGAATTTGTTACTTATAAGGACCAAAAGGAAATTAAGAATCGTTTTTGCTTGTAGCTAAACTAGGAATTAATATAATGAAGGAGAGTTTAATGATTTATCACGTTCTAGACATGGAATCCCACAAAATTCTACAAGAAGAATTGACCAAAGCTCAAAAACCAAATCGAGAATTGCACCGGCAGATTGTGCAGCTGACGACGGAAATCCAGCGTATTAAATCTTGTTGGGTGGAGCCAAAGAAAGTAAAGGTTCTATACCAAAAAATGACGCCCGCTCAACGGGGTTGGGCCGAAGAAAAGCAATTAAATCAAAATCAGAAGACCCAAATCCGCGGGTTAGAAGTGGCATTGTCTGCCTGCCAGGAAGGCAATGCAGTGACTTATCCGTTGGTTTTTGCTCCAGCCCAACTGGCCTACAAAGAATCCACCTCAAACTCCAAACCTGCAAGTAAACCGCCTCGACACAGACCTGGTCGAAACGAGCGTGCCAAACGTCGAGCCGCTCAACCAGCTGATTAAGACATTTTCTCTCGTTAATTTTAAATAAATTTGTGTTGATTAAATTGTTGATCTTAATTGAGATTTATAATATCGAGAGATGAATAAGGTAAATATAAATTAAAAGGAAATTATCTTACGCGACAAGACCAACTGAGACATGCAGATGGGACGAGAATAAGTAAAGCGCACACAAACCTTCTATCGGTAGTGCGTTGAACCCGCTTTGAGGTCGGGCCAGAGCAGTTGGTTCGTAGATCTCACCTTTGGCGACCTCAAAAACCAATGGTTACATTTCCAACGTTGCCTAGCAACGGGTGGCCATTGGGGGCAAGAAAAATTTATTACTGTGTGGGGTCAAGGTCACTCCAACCAGAAGCCCCACACATAATAAAAATGGGGGCTCAGTCGGGATAGAAGTTTCTTTGTCTGGAAAGATCAACACAGCCAAGTTGAAAATAACAGAGTTTGTCAATACACCCCAACGGGAAAAATGATTCCATTTTGCAAACAAACAAGAGGAAACAGGATTAACAAAACAGAACCAAACCGAAAATAAGAAGGGAGGAACAAGTAATCAAGGAAATAACGTACACACTATAACACAACTTGGAATAAAACAAATAAACAAACGACGTGTAATTAAAGGGTAAAATTGGGATAAATTAAAACGGGGTAAACTGAACGAATAGAGATAAGTAATAAGAATAAACAAGACTCAAACGGGGAAAAACTAACGAAACTAAAGGGAATAAATAAATGACAACTAGATAACTTAAAATTAAACAATTTTAAAGTAACATTATAACCGAATTAACGAATGTTTTTATAGATGGAACCAGCTAAACAAATAATCACGAAGTTGAGGAGCATATTGAATATTGAAAATAATGACTTAGAAAAACTGATAAACAAACAAAAATTAATGAAACGGGTTAAAGAAGATATAGCAATGATTTCGACCCTTTACTCAGACGAAGGAGGTGACAACCGAAAGAATATATGAGATTT
Organism: Schmidtea mediterranea; assembly: GCA_022537955.1. Taxonomy (NCBI): domain Eukaryota; kingdom Metazoa; phylum Platyhelminthes; order Tricladida; family Dugesiidae; genus Schmidtea; species Schmidtea mediterranea. Next base: position 22,017,447 of record CM039680.1, on the reverse strand, counting down.
TGTTCATGAGATTAGAGATAGCCAAATTTGGTAAAGAATGGAACATGATGATGAAGAAGGTTAAAACTATCGAAGAGGACATGACGCAGAGGATAAAGGAGCAGACTAAAGCGTATCGAGAATGTTATGCGTGTCGAACAGAGGAGGCACGAGTGATGGTGATACCTTGCGGGCACCTGATCTATTGCCAAGGATGCGGACAGGAATCGCATTGCATGCTATGTCAACGAAAAATAAAAGAAAGAATAACAGTAGATTATCCATGAACTAGAATTGTTGTAAATGTTATAAAAATTAAATATGCATTGTTTGTAAATGACCAGGTTAAACAAAATTAAATCAAATGACGATAACTAGAGTAAAAGCAAACACATGAAAGCCGAATCAAGGAAAATTAACTTACATGCACAGGGATACAAAGCGATACAATCAGAAAGATCGCAAAAATTGGATTGAAAAAATTTCGACAACCTAGAGATAAGTTTCTTAATGTATAATTTTTTTTGTTTTATCTGTATTATACTGAGTTAAGACGAGGAAAAAACAATAACCTGAGCTATCAATGATAGTACGCTCACCCAAAGGAAACCTTGATCAACCCTACTGAGAAAGGAGATGTTAGGCCAAGTCGCAAATGTCAGCAAGTAGCCGGCGAGAGATTGATAACCTCTTTTGGGAGGCTTACTGATGCGATTACCACAAATTTTGATGGGGGGAAGTCAAAAGATGAACCGAGAGGTGAGAGAAAATGCGCATGATTTAGATATAAGAGAATCAAAGTTTTGTAAAGGTACCTAGAGACATTTTCTCCATAGCTGGTGGAGAGGCACCAGAGGACAGCTATGGACTGTCGAGTTCAGGATGTTATCAGCCAAGGGACTGGTAGCGCTGGATCGTTCGATACACAACCCGGATACCACACCGAGTATTGAACGAATTTTTTTTAAGCTGGGCAGGGACTTGATACAACAACCCGGATCCCACACCGAGTATCGAGGCCCAAATGGTAGGTGAGATGTGAACTAACCGGTAAATGGTTCATACTCGAAAGGCCTACTAAGGTCAGAATTCATCCCGCCAAGTAGAGCCAGACCTCTGACGGGAGCGGGCGGATAGTAGACGAAGAATTACCGCACCCATAGATCGCTTCTTTTTCTTTTCACTATTCGGGAAATCAAGTAAACCGTTTTTGTAACTTGGTTGAACGTCTAGGCATTTCCATACTTTTATATTCTCCGAGGTACACAACCCGGATCCCACACCGAGTACTGAGGGAATGTTTTTTTAGCTTTCCCAGCAGGAGTTTGGTACAATAACCCGGATCCCACACCGAGTACCGAATATCCGGGTGGTGGTGAGGTAAGCGTAACCGGACAAATGCGCTACCAACAGACGACCATGGTTTTGAGCGTCAGTGTGAGGCCTCAAACTTGTTTACCAAACAAGTCACCCAAAAGACACTGACGAAAACTCAACTCCGATTTGATAGTAAGGCCACAGAGGGCCAGATGAAATGATATTTGATAGTAAGGCCAGAGAGTGCCAGATGAAATGATATTTTATAATAAGGCCATAGAGTGTCAGACGAGATATGATTATGAATAGATATTAAAGGCCACAGAGTGCCAGTTGAAATAGGATGCCGAAGGTCGAAGAACCAACGGTAAGGATAAAGGTATAGAGCGCCAGCAACTGAGGATTAAGTAAATGATTTTTAAATCAGAGAGACATAGGAAAAATAATTAACAGATTGAATGAGATTATGAGTATAATGATTTTATTGTTATGACATAGATAATTAATACGACCATATAGATGATTAATAAGACTATATAGATAATTGATACGAGGTCGATAGATAACTATTACGAGGTATAGATAATTCAAAATAGACTTAAAATGACGGGGGGTGAGTTGGATGAAAAAGGACCACCACGAAAATGCGAACAAGGGACAATAACGTACATAGTATAGTAAACGGAAGAGAAATTTGTATAGAGTATAAGATATTGGAAGTGTCATTTATTTTTAAATCAATCGTCAAGCAGAGCAAAAACAAAACAATTCAAAACAATTTCAGAGCAACCAAAGCAGAAAAAGGACAACCAATAAATCAAAAGCGATAACGATAAAACATAGTCAAGAAAACGGATAACCGTAACCATTGCGAATATAGCGGATAATACCAGAAGCAAAAAGAGAAGAAAAAAGAGCCTATTAAAAGACGACGAAAAGAGGAGAGCAATAAACAACTGAAGTATTCATACAGGGGCATCAACCATAGCAATAACAGGAACAGAATCAGAGAGCGGAATAAACGAATTCGAATTCAATAGCAACCAAGAAAGCGGAATAATTAATACAGAGAATCAGTTGCGAACAACAGCATCAGAAAGCGAAGAAGAGGATCAAAACAACAGTTCGAATATGACAACCCCTACCAACGTAAACACAACCCCAAGTTCAGGCACAGTACCAATTGGTGATAACGCAACTGTAGGAGAATTTAGAGAAAGGTTTAGAGGAGAGCCTTTCGATGGCAACCTCAATAAATTGGATACATTCATAAAAGAATTTGAAGTATATAAGACCATTTGTCATTGGTCAGATCAAAAAGTAAAAGAGCGACTACCCCTATATTTGAAAGGGAGCGCAGAAGACGTATTTGTGGAAGAAGCAAGAGACCCAGCGAAATTAACAACCTGGGTAGAGATAAAAGAGTTTTTAGTGAAAATATTTGGAATAGAGAAAAAGGGAAATAGGAAGATATTAGACGTCCTATACAGAAAACAGAGACGAGATGAATCTAATGCAGTATACGCCTGCGAGTTAAAGAAGTTATGTAAAGAAGCCTTCGGAGATAAAGATATGCCCGAAGATAAAATGGTAGATGTCTTCATAAGAGGAATTATAAGAGAAGACATACGAGCCAACCTCGGATGTTTGGCACCAGAAACGCTAGACAATGCGGTAGCAATCGCAAATAGATGTGAAGCCCATCTGGGATTAGGATACCAAGTAGCAGCAATGGCCACAGAACCAACAACTTCAATAGCCAACACCAACAGCCAAGGCAACAATACAAGTCCGGCCATGAATCAATTCATTCCAAGAGCTCAACAGATGTTCAAGCCACCGCCAACAAGGAATTCCGAAGATAGAGGTAATAACCAAGTAAGTTATAATAATAATTTCAGGAATAACCCGAATGTCAACGAGATATGTAACACATGCCAACGAATGGGACACCGAACAGAAGACTGTTTTCGGAATCATAACTGCCAAAAATGTGGTAGAAGAGGACACACCGAGAGAATATGTGGACAACCAGACAGTAGAGCCTGTTATAATTGCAACAGGAGAGGGCATATCGCAAAGAACTGCAATATGAGGAGAGGACCAAATCAACAAAGAACAAATAATCCTACAGGAAACCCACAAATCAACGTAATGCAAGAAATAGACATGCTACGAGAAACATTACAACGAATGCCCTCAGAACTAAAGGAAATGATGCAACAGATGCCCGTCAACATACAACAGCAACGAATTAACGTAATGAGAAACAACGAAGAGATCCAAGAGCTACGAACAAGAGAATATCAAGAGCAACAACAAGCCGAATGGCGAAGATTACAAACAGAAGAAGCTCAAGAAATTCAGCAAAGATGGGAAAATAGAAAACAAACCCCGAGAAGAATTAATATGATGAGAATAGAAACCTCAGAGGAAATCCATACTGCGGAGCAGTGTGTTGAGAACGAAGGGGGAGGAGATATGATAGTCAACGAGAAAACAACCGAATTAAATGCAATAGAGAAAATAGAAGCAATCAAAGAATTTGCAGAAGAAGAGAAACAAAGACGTCGACAACTAAAGGAAACGACAACTGGGAAATTAGGCGCACCTGAAACCCAAGAAGTAAAACAAGCAGAAATGATGATAACGGAGGAACAAAACGAAGAAACACTAGCGTATGAAATGGAAGTACTCACGAGAGAAGCACTAGTTCAAAAATTAGATAACGTACTCGAATAAATGGAGCAGGAAGAAGCTCTAGAACAAGAAAAAGACCAATTAAGAGAAAAAGAAGAAACTCTAAAGCAAGAAAAGGATCAATTAAAAAAGAAGACACTAATATTGAAACTAGACGAAGGATTAAAGAAAATAGAACAAGAACAAGCACTAGACCAAAAAATAGAATTATTTGCACGAAAAATGGAGGAAGAACAAGAGCAAAGATTAGAACTACCAAGAAAAAGAACAGGAAGCATCAACGTCAAAGAAAAAGAAAAGGGGATATCAGAACCGATAATAACGAAAAATCGAATCCAGAGGATACTACTACAAAAAATAGAAACAAGAATCAGAAGAGAAAAACCAACGTGGAGCGAAGAGCAAATTGAAAACAGAATAAAAGAGACATGGTTTCAAACAAAAGGACCAACAAAGACAATGAAAGAAGAAGAACGACCGCATATCAATACGTTAAGACAAATACCAGTTTACTTCGTCTACTATATCATATATTTCGGTTAATATTCCCTATTCGTCTTCATTCGTTTTCTTGGGCTCGTTTTTATCAATTTCGCTTTCATCATTATTTATTAAACTTTTATTTTTGAATCATTTCGTCGCATGATTTAAATATTTCGTCTCCTAGGCTAATAATTTCGCTTAATTCGTCTTCTACATCGATTTGTTCCTTTTTCATTTGTCTTAGCATGTTTATTTTTAATGCATTTGTTGGTTCTTCTTTATTTGATGTATCGCAGCCTCTTCTTACTATGAACCATTTATCGTTTATTTTTTCTTTAATTTCTTCATCTGTTAAATTTTCATCTTTTCGTATTTCATCTTCTATCTTCTATTTTAGTAATGGTAATATAGATTAAATTCTAATACATTTTACTTTTAAATTTCATTGCATTTTTGTTTTTGGTTATTGGGCTCATTTTATGACTTTGTTTAATAATACCAATGACAATAATAATAATAATAATAATAATAATAATAATAATAATAATAATAATAATAATAATAATAATAATAATAATAATAATAATAATAATAATAATAATAATAATAATAATAATAATAATAATAATAATAATAATAATAATAATAATAATAATAATAATAATAATAATAATAATAATAATAATAATAATAATAATAATAATAATAATAATAATAATATACTGGCGATAATGATAACAATAATTAATACTATTTAAATGTTTATTATATAGTCATTTATCTTAAAAATATTTACCCCTTCCCGATCATTGGTTACGCTACTGCTGCAGATGATCGGGGTTGGGGTCCTTTCGCTCTCCGATCCAGAAATTCAGGATCTGCGAGTTAAAGGAGTTATTATTTAATAATAATAATAACGATAATATAAATAATAATAGTGACAGTAATAATAATAATAATAATTTTTTATATTTACTATAACTATTTTATTTTTCAATGCAGTAAGGGTTTTAATGCATTTATGTCCGGACAGACGACTAATGGAAGAATATTTAGTTAGAATAAAGTGTATTTCCAGAATATTAATAACACGCCATCCCCTGCCTAAATGGGTAAATTGTTCAATTTTTTCGTTAAGTTTATGAACCCCTTCGCTTAAAACGTTGTCCGAAAATATCTCCGCATTATTCGAAAAATAACTGTCACGGATTTCGCCATCTTTTTCAAATTTAATTAATATTGCGAATTGAATTTTAACGCTCCCAATTTTATTTATTTAAAAAATTAATTTATTACTGATTCGCTCAGTTAAAGTTATTTTAATTAGAAAAAATGATGTATTTTCTCCAATCTGGAAAATTGCAACTGCTAGACTTTCACAATTATTTTAATGTATATTTTAGTGTTAATAAATGTAGTTAAACAGATTTTGTTTGTTTTCTTTACAACATATTCTATAAACAAAATTATAATTAGTTTTAATATTGTTTAAAAATGATGTCTGAAAAAGGAAAAATATAAAATAATTAATTAATTTTCGTTTAGAATATTTAATAAATTTTTTGTTTGATAAACTAAAGAAATAACCGGTGTAAAAATTAGAGATATGCTGACTTTAGTTGAAGCATTGAATAAAGAAGATTCATGTTGTGATTCAGAATGCCAAGGTGATGATGAAGAAATTGTTAATGATGAAGATACTGAAATTATTAAATATGAAGATAATAAAATTATTAATAATGAAGATACTGAAGTTATCAATAATGAAGAAATTGTTAATGATGAAGATACTGAAATTATTAATAATGAAGAAAGCCCTACTGAAAATTTAGTTGAGCCTAACGAATTTAAGATTTGTGTTGACCATGTTATAGAAAATATAATGATAGAATATTGTGGTAATGAGGCATGTACATGTAATAATCAATACATCTTTAAAACTGAAGTTTTTTATTAGTAATTCAGTTAATAACAAAGAATAATACATTTATTAAAATTTATGATAAACTTTTTTACAGATATATATGACAGATGCTCCAGTTAATAGTTTTAATAAAAATTTACAATTTGAAATATAAATATCTGAACGTTTGGCTTCTGCGGCAACTTAAATAATTGTTACCCATCCACCGTTTGCTTCTACCCACGGATTAATTTTTGTTTCTATTACTTAAATAGTGATAAAAATAAAATAATAATAAATAGTAATATACCTCTATAGACCATAGGAAATAATTTTCATAGTCGGATCCGGATTTTAATATCATGTGTTTCATATACATTAATCTTACTATTATTCGCATCTATTTATTATTTTCATCAAACATATAATTAAATATCGATTGGAATGAATTTTTCTTTTTCTCCAATGTTGGCAGATTAAGAATAGACTCAAATGAAATATCTTCTACGATTTTCTCGGTACGGTTGACCATGGATTTTATGTTTTTAATGATATCCTCATCATCTCAGTTATTAGCAACCAGCTCATTCAACAAAGTTATAAAAAATTTAGTTTTTGGCATTTTATAAAAATGTTTGGAGGTGTAAGCTTATTTATACAATATTCGACCAATCAGAATCATACATGGATATTGCATTTAAGTTGTAATGTCTTTATTTAAGAAAATAGGTAAAAATATATAATGGAAATCGGAATATTGAGGATTTTTTGCCACTGTTTTGCATAACCGGATGCATTGGTTTCATTGGCTTTTGAACTTCTTTTATTATACGATTGAACTGATCAGTTGTTTTATTAGAATAAACTTTTATACTATATTGAACTTGATTTATCATTTTTTCATTAAGTTTTCGATTTTCATTTAAATTGAATATTAATTTTCTTAATTCATTTTTGATAATACCTATGGTCTGATTTATATATAGAAGTTCATCAAATATTGCGTTCCGAGTTCCTTTTAAAGTCTCATATGTGAGTTCAAATCGGATTTCTAAATTACTCATTCTTTCAGATAATTTTTTGACGAGAGTTTTCAAATATCTAGGCCTATCTATCGTATACAAAATATCCATGAACACGGCTGTATCAGGACATGCACATCCTGTTGAATTTTTACCTTGAACGGTTACAACAATTGAGTTAACTATGTTATAATAACTAACAACTAATATTATTATTATTAAAATTTCTTTAATCATTTTCAAATATATAAATGAATATTTATTGTTTATAGCTAAAAGTTTGTGTGTGTTTAACTTATCATTGGTTTTAATTAGTATAAAACTAATTTGTTTTTTCAATTTTTATCATTATAATGTATTTTATTGTACCGAGCGCAGTTCAAGCTATGAACGAAATTGAACATTATGGTAATTTATTATTATTTTTAATTGTTTTGTAGATTATTATTTTAAAATGGACTTCTATTATCCAGATATACATGAAATATTGAAGGATAAGCCAGCATCAATGATTCCAGACTTGGTCTTTAATTATACATCTATATAGATATTTTCCGTAATCCATGAGTTCCTATGGGACGTCAAACAAAACAAAATGTTAAAGGATATGGAACCCGAATATCCATGTTGTGATGGATGTCATTGCTGCGCTACCCGATATCGGAAGTATGTAGAATGGGCTTTGAATAAAGCTCTTCGACAATATTACTATAGTCGAATTATTTCTTTTTAATAAAGGTTTTTGTTGTTAATGACTATGTTTTTATTATATATTAATTATAGTATAATAATAATAAAAATAATAATAATTGTAATAATAATAATAATAATAATAATAAAATAATAAATAGTAATAATAATAAGTAATAGAATAAACATTAAAATTAAGAAATATTAATAATTAAAACACTACTTATAAAAATAACTAGTAATTTTTAATTAAAATTTTTTTTAAATAATATGACCTTGAGAAAATATGATGAGTCATCTAATGACCTTGAATGAGTCATGGTCTTTGCCTCAGAAAAATTTATACTTTTAGACTTAGAAAAATTTTTACCCAGGAGGGAGGTGTGCTGGAGGTGACATGGGCTGGAGGTGACACATCCCACTACTGAGGTTTATTAATTAATTATATGTACTATTAGATTTGCTATTATTATAATTTGACAAGAAGCTTTGGAGATGTGAAAGTGCATGACACGAGTGCTCAATATAAATGTTGTCTGATAGTGACTTTTTGCAACAGTTCATAAGAATTTACGAAATCTTATAACTGAAATAACCATTAATTTTAGATTTCTGTCATCAATTTTTATTCATTTTTATTACTGTCAAGTGAATGCGTCATACATTTATGTTAAATAAAGGCAACCTAACCTACTAACTTGCTAATTTTTTTTTCTTATAAGTAGTATATTAATGATCTATGTATTAAAATAATTAGCCATTACAGTTTTTATAACTGAAAAATAAAAATAGTGTTTTATATATAAATAGCTATACTACATAAATAGTTTATTCCATAAAAATTATTGAGTAATACGATTTTGTTCTAGAACCCTACCAACACCTAGAACTTGATGCCGAACTTATTGCTCATGAATTGTGTGAATTTGCAGCGTACCTTTATTGGAAAAAGCTGTTCATCAACGGTAAGAAACTCATGAGGAATGTAAACATTTTGAAAATTATCTACCAGTCTTTCATGTAAATCTAACATTAGCGCATACTTGTCACTTAGTAGACGTTCAGGTATTTTCGACCTTTGGTCAAATAGAATAAACTTCTTGATTTCTTTAAATCGCTGTCGTGACTTGTGCTGGGTACTTATGGGGAAGAACTTTATATGAGTGTCAAGGGAATGGCTACAAACCCCATATAGTACGCTCATAACAATCATTACCACTAGGCACCCGTCACAAGTGGTCACAAGAGCTCCTCTACAAGAACTGCTAATGCCCTAAACCTCCTTGGGTTCATGGACTACCATAGAAGGTTTATTGTCCTAATCGTTAAGGTCCCCTTTTAACTCTACTTTCAATGACCTTGCAACAATGTGAATTCATGAAAAGAAATTAATTCAATACACTTATTCATAATTAAGATTAAATTATAATTAAACGATCACAAAGATGCGCAATGTACAAGGAATGTCAAATAAGGTCAAAAATGATTGTGAATTGCCCCAACAGACGGGCTTCTATTAGTTTCCTGTTTTGGGCCTTTTCGAGCTTGCCCAGTCGAGGTTTAGAAGGTGGCGGTCGCTTCCGAGCTGACATGTCTGTTTCGCGAGACGGTTCTGGAGGAGGTTCCGAGGTCGAGGCCTTTTCCTCCGTTATATCCATGTTGATTGCCGGAAACAATTCCGTTTTGGCATACGTGGGCTTAGTGGTGAGGTTGGTACGGATCTGAAGTTTAGTTTCCAAGGCCGCTATGTTGCAGGTCTGTTGTCTGATTTTAATTTTGAGGGATCTGGAGAGATTCAACTCCTCTTCATATAGCTTCTTTATTTTAGCTATTTGTTGGTGAAGCTTTTTAGCTTCATCCGGCCGGATCCACGTCTCCTCCATGCGTCTACAACGCCGCACGAGGGACTCCGCCCGCTGGGACTGACTCATCGCCTCTTCGTGGTACTTGGCGACGTTGGCTTGGTGATTTTTCACTAAAAAGAAGGATAGGATTTAACTACAAGATGGCTAGTTGTGTAGAAATGATATTATTTAGAATCAATGATTATATGTTGACACGGCAGGCAGTTTCCAGGGTTAACGCGTTACGGTGTCATCTAAACTCCCTTACTAGACTCTGACATTTACGTTGTGGTCATCTACCAAACCATATGGGTGTAAACCTATTCGTTGTTTGTTGTTCTCTTATTGATATTCGGGGTATAGCGAGCTCGTGGCATAGTATGCGATGGGGTGAATCACGTTGGACTATAAGATGAATAGAAGTCATGATGGAAACTGTCGTAACCATTGAAATAACCAAAATTTAAGTAACAACAACAACAATAATAATCATAATTATAATAACCTTTAATAACAATAACCATGATGATAGTAATAATAATAATAATAATTTTAATAATAATACTAAAGACAATAATAATAATAAGTGGTGGGTTACAGGGTTTCATGGTTTGTTTGAACTAATCGGTGGTTGCCCTCGTAACGCCATACAAAATGATACTGATCGCCACTTGGCACCCGTTGCTAGGCAACGTTGGTAATGTGTTCAAGTGGTGGATTGCCCGCAAAAATTGAGTACCATGTGCTAGTACTATAGTTGTTCGGACAACCCTCGGGTTCACGAGCTGTCGATAGAAGACCTGTGCTCGCTTAGCTCTGTCCCTGTGGAATTATATTCACGATCGAATGTGGAGGGATGACTTAAAGTTGCGACGCGGGTACTCAGAATAATATCTGCGTGTAAGCACCTTTTAAGAAGTACTGTAACCGTAAGCACAACTATTTTATTTAAATAGACAGAAATGTGAATTATCCAAAGTTAATGAGACGGTTTTGATTGCTGAGCAGCTCGGCGTCGAGCACGTTCTTTGCGTCCCGGCCGACGATTTATTGGTTGAGTTGAGGACTGCTCTACTGGTTGAGGGTCCTTCTGCACCCTCTGGGTCGGGGCGAATATGAGCGGGTAGGTGACCGCTTCCCCCTTCCGGCAAACAGCTAGGGCCACTTCTAATCCTCGTATCTGGATGCGCAGGCTCTGATTGAGCTGTCGCTCTTCGGCCCAACCTTTCTGTGCTGCAGATATTCGGTGGTATAACATTTTGACTCTTTTCGGGTCCGCCCAAGTCGCTTTGATTTGTTGGACCTCTCTTGTCAGTTGGAGTATTTGATGGAGGAGATCCGCATTTGTGCTCCGCGCGCGATCTAATTCCGCTTGTAATATTTGGTTAGTGGTCATAACTGTAATGGATAAGTTCGTTGAATTTAACGTTAATAATTTATACAAGTTATTTTTATCATTATCGCAAACATATCGATTGAAACGAATATTCTTAAACAAATGATCAAACTCGAAGGCAAGGTAAAGAACATTTCTATTTCACTAATAACAAACATCAAACTAGTTCATATTAATCGTTAGGGTCTCTGGAGTTCTAATTTTTTCGGAAAGGATTTCCTTCGGCTCTTTCGCGGAGGAACCACCGGGTATGGGCGTCGGGTATCTCGGACTGGGCGAGGTGGGTATGCTTCTGCGATTCGCCCGGCGAGGATGTCATCTTCTACATTGGCGAGATACATCCTCGCCTTGACCACCTGTAGGTCCACTTGTTCCTGCACCCGTTCCCATTGGGTGAGGAGTTCTAGCGCATTCATGTACGTCTCTGCTGCCGGGTATTGTTGTCCGGCGAGTCCGCATGGGTCGCTGTTTAGGCCCAGTACCCTCCAGATAGTGGGGTACGGCCACCGCTGTCGAATCTTATTGAACACTTCTGGGGTTGGGTGTGAGTCCTTCCGGCATTGTTCGTCGGGCATTCGGGTGTTGGTCCATTCGAGCGGCATATTCTGAAAACACACCAAAATCAGTTATTGGCATATGGGAATGAAAAACAATTCATTCGAACATTTCACTTAGATTGCATACTAAACTCACTATCGACCAGGTTGTTATTATCATTGGGGCTATCACCAGTTAAACTTATCGAATGCTAACTACCCGTACCATCTTTCGTGGATTTAATGGGTGGTGCGTCTCTGAAGCTATGTAATTCACCACGTCTTCATCACGGCACTTCTATTTTAGTGGTTGCCCTAATTGCGAGGCGTTAGGAAACTCTACTGCTATATTAATGAGGGGTCTGTACCTACAAATCTACCGGTATTAATGTTCGTCAAACCAGAGTTTGCCGCGCGTATGGTGGTGCTATTTATGTAAATTTCATTTAGAAATCACGGAATACCTAATATTGAATAACATTTATTATCAATTGATTCTAAATTTTAATAGGAGCAAGGCTTACCATTTATCGGGGTGGGTTCAATACCTATTAAATGCATAATATCAGTTAAGGTTGTTTACGTTCTACGAGTTGACGTTGCACGCGATAATTCACGATATGGATAAGGGTTACTTTGACTTTAACGGGTCTATTTTCGTAGTGATGTTTATCGATTTGTATTTACTAGTCGAATGACATCGACATCACGACCTTTGGTAAGATTTACCTTAGCTTGGGTTTCCGTTTCTACATCCGTTGTGTTTCGAATTGTACTACAATACCTAACTGGCCTTCGCCCTAGGTTATCTCACTAGCGTAGGCGTCTACATCCGTTATCTAATGCGAATGCGTTAGTGAATGACCTTCGCTCTGTTTATCCGGTACGTTTATTGTCGACGGAAATTTCTAATTCTTGGCTGGCATTAACTTACTAAGATTTGGACTTACAATTTTCCGATCGACTGGTTTACTAATTCGGATAACTTTGGTTCTTAATTAACTACTGTCTGATATTATATCGTGGCATCTACTATGGTCGTACGTGGCGATGAGGCAAATTTGGAATATTTCAGATACATCTGTTATTCATATTTAAATATTTTATTGTTTAATTTTAGAAAAAACCAGTGTCTTTGATTTCCTTATGGTATTCTGAAATTATTTGATCGTTTCGAAGAAGACTTATCTGTGGGATTCTCGTCTTACGCCTATTAACGTTTCGCTTCGAATTCGCATTGGGCTTTTATTATATTGTTACGTCATTTTTCGCCTACGAATTTAATGTGAATTGTATTTGGAATTTACATAAGTATTTGAGTGATGCAGGTTTTGTGAATTTTACGGGTGTGAGACACTATCATGATCAGGTTCTTAATAAATTTTTGAATAGTATTATACTGCTAGCTTTCTCTTACGTCAACGACTCTTATGAATTTCGTGTTGATTGGTTTAGCTACATTAATCCCTTCTCAGCAATTTATTTATTTGGTTTACCTTTGAATGATGGGTCGATTTATGATTTATGTCATTCTATCCTTATACTTTTCATTAGTTCAGCTTCACTCAATAACTTATCCGTAGGTTTATTTCAAATTAATAGATTCTTATTCCATAATTTATTTTGCGGTTATCAAATTCTCTTACATTAATTGAATCAATGACTTGCTTAGTTTTTATCTATAGTTGCCTTACCTTTAGAAATTGAATTACCTTATGCTAATTCAGAGGATTAGTTTATTTTAACCCATGACTACTTTACTCAATGATTTCGATCAATTCACCGGTAATTTCAACTAATTTAATTCATCTACGTATTTAATTTACTTTTAGTGATGAGTTTTACTTAACTCGTTTCACAATATGCATTGATTTACTTTAGTAATGCGTTTCACCTAATCTATCTCAACCATAAGTTTAAGTTACATCTAGTAATATAATTTATCAATTCAATTTACATTTAGGAATAAGATTTATTAGTTTAATTTACTTGTAGATTCAAGATTTATTCATTCAATTTACTGTTAAATGAAACGCTTGATTGATCTAATTTACCTTTAGGAATAAGTTTTATGAATTTACTTTTAGAGAACTACTTTAATTCACTTTTAGAAATGAGATTGTTTAATTTACCTTTAGAAATATGATTTAATAATTTAAACAATTTATACGTTTATAATTACACCATTTAATTCACCTTTAACAATAAATTTTAGCTAATTTATTCCAAAATATTAGTTAATTTACTTCTAGCAATAAGTTTTACTTCATTTAATTCAAATTATGAAATTAATTTACGTTAGTAATAGGTTTGTCTAATTTATAAGAATTTAATTTTCTTTTAGTAATAAGTTTAATGATTTCAAAACATTAACACGGAATCAGTTATATCAACGAATTTCAATTTAATCTATCCCCGTACCCTTTTCCTTTAATAGACCTTAGGCGCATTTTGTGTTCATATTATATTTACTGAGTGCCCACTGGACTACTCGATGTGATGATTTTGAGCCGTGTGTAATATAATTTTAGGTCGATTTTACAGAAGTGAGAAACGAGGAAGGAGTCGGAGACTTCTCCCTTATTTCTCGCTTCAGCTATAGGGATAATATTGACGTTACGACCCCTGCGTTTCTCAACGCCGAGTCTTCACGGGTGCATATCATTGGCGATTTTCCACGCTCTTACATGCATCTGCACTATGTTGATTTTACTATCTTGCGTGATGTGTCGGCTGTGGGCCGGAAAAATTTCGACATTTCAATTTAGTTTATGAAAAATATATATCAAACAATTCATGTATATTAATAATATTTATTAATTAAGACAAAATAACAGAATTACCCTTCATAACCATTCCAAATATTTTCAAACAATAGCATAAAATATCATAACAGAAAGCATAAATGCCTCTCTCCCCACGTCGCCGTCAAGCAGAGCTCTACAGAGATGCTATGAACGTGACGTGGAAAGAGGGCTCCAACCAAAATATTTCTCACCTAAAAATTCGGATTTTCACAATAATTTCAAACAGTTTAGATTTTCAAAACAATTTTCAAAATAGTGCTAAAAATAGTTAAACTTCGAAACGGTTTTAACGATTTTCAAAATGGTTAAATTTTCAAAATGGTTTGAAAAATGGTTAAGTTAAATGTGAAAATGAATCAGTATATATACCTAATTTTATGACATGTAAAATTTGATGCAGTAAAACAAAATTCGACCTTGTTATTTTCTAGCAAATTCTATTTTTTAATTTTAATATTTTTCGATTTATTTTTATAATTTTTTATTTCGAATTTTTATTGAATTATTACTAATTCAAAATTTTCGATTTAAATTTCATTTTAATGAACTTTAATTGATTTTTTCAATTTCGTCGAATTTGTTGTGTTTTCTTGTTATATTTGTATAGGTATCGTGCGAATCTTGGTGCATTTTATTAATATTTTAATTTATTTTTATGTTTATTATTTTATATTTAATTCTTTTATTTCTCAGATTTTATATGGTTTAATTGGTGTTTCAGTAGGTTTATTTAAATTGCATGTTGTATTTGCGTGTGTGTTTCTGATCCATTTAAACATTCTTCAAGGCCGTTTACGTTGTGGCCCAACATAAGTATTATTACTATGATAACAATAATGATATTAATAAAAACCATAATAATTATTTTTATAATACTTATCAGTAAATTTACAACAACAATAATAATATTAATAATTTTGATTTCTAAAAATTTATCCCTAATTTTCCTAATAAGAATTATCCTTTAAACCTTAAAATTTTAATTAATTAACAAAAAAAATAAAGTTACTTAATTTAATTTACTATACAGTAATTTATAAAATTTTAACTTATATAATGTAATTAACCCTATCGTAAGAAAAACTTCCTATTGTGTATCATCTGTACTCATTCTAACCCTTAAAAATCAATGGTTTGGAAGGTATTCAAGTATATATCATATTACCTAGATTTATTCCATTTTGCTTGCCACTTATTGCCACGGCAACTAATTAAACAATTTCCAATCTCTATAATAAAAGTAAATATCGATTTTTTTGAAACTTTTAACTAATATTTTTTTTATTTTTCAGGTTCTCCTTGCCAATCGAGTCTTCCTGGATGATACCTTCCGGCATCCGCACTTTCTACAAGGTATGTTTGTTAGTTTATTACTAGTTTTGTTGATCTTAATTTATGGATTTTCTAGGTTCAGCTTCTACACAACATTTCAGCGATTGGAAATTTTTATTTATACTTGGATTTTCCTTTATTATTATGTTTTTTATTAAATAGATTGTTATGAGTTTTAATCCTTTTTAGTAATAATGCTCATCAAACTTAAAATGAGCACAATAATAATAATGAATAATGACATATCCATATTTATACTACTAATCGTGATGCTAATATAGTTGGTAATAGTAATAATAATACTAATAATAATAATAGTAATATTAATAAGAATAATAATAACGCCAATAATAATATTAGATCAGTAATAATAATAATAATAATAATAATAAAATTGTTAAGTTAAGGATAAAGAGATAAATAATAAAGGATAAATAATAATAATAATAATAACAATAATAATCATAATAATCATAATAATAGTATTAATAATAAACTACAGTGGTCTCTATAGACATTTCGGAATTATGGAAGATCAATTTGGAGTTAAGAGGGGTAGAGTCTGAATCATTTCTTTACGTTTTAACATATAATTTTATTGGCATTAAGGCGAAGATGTTTTTATAACTTTAACAATCATAATACTAGAAAAAGTAAATGTAAATTAAATGGATCCCTAAACGATTTTTACATGGAGATTTTCTACGAGACCGAAATGGACTTAGATTTGTCTTGAACTTTTTATACTGAAGTATTGACATCTACACGTATAACTATTGATAAATTTAGCCTTTCGGATTTTCTTAAGTTCCTAATGATTTCGAGTCAATGTATTAGTGGTCTTCTCTCATTCTTCTGATTTCTAATTTGTTTTCTTCCTCCTAATTAGTCATGCTTGTTTTTTTATGTTAATTGATTTTACTCCTTCCTCATGGCCACTCTCGGTCATCATGACGCTAAGGCAATGAGGTTACCGGGGGGAAATCTGGGCTGTTCTGACAACCGTCCTCACAGCTTCTCTTCCTCCTAAGCACTGCAGTCCGTCATTTAGCACCATTCGTAGTCGGTCAAGGATGTTTTTGATTTTACTAACTTGCAAGTTTGAGATTTTAAAATGATGCCACTACGTCGAGATGGAGTTCGATCATGAATAAATAAAAAAAGGTAAAATAAATAAATCAGAGAAATTTTGCATAGATTAGCAGTAAAAAAATAGAATAAATTAAATAAAAAAACTAAATGGTGATTAACAATATTATAATTCAGTTATCAAAATTTAACATAATAAATGACCAAAATATTGGTTAAATACAAATTATTACATATAAAATTCAAAATTATTACAATTTTTGAGAATAAAAATAAAGTTTTGAGAATCTTTTAAAGGGTTTTGAGAGAGTTCAAATTAATAAAATGTACTACTGAAATTTGTCTGCCCAACACTGCCTTATATACCACGATTTCTCATGTGTGTGTTTTGATACGGTAAAACAAGTGGTGGGTTTCTGTGTGTTGATATTTTTGAAACTATATGGTTGTTACCCAGACAACCCCATACAAATATTCTTTCGCTTACCACTCGGCACCCGTTGCTAAGCAACGTTGAAACTGTGTTCGAGTGGGTAGATCGTCCGCAAAAGTGAGCGTTATTGCTAATGCTATAATTGACGGAACGATCCATGGGTCCAACGAGCTGCCGATAGAAGGCTTGTGCTCGATTTCGATTTTTAGGTCCCATTATTCTCCTATCTCCTTCAAATGTTAATCCATTCTGTTATATCATTTATCATTACGTCTATCCCCGTATTCATTTTTATCGTTGTCGGTATTGATGATTTTTCTATGGCCTGTAAACCCTTCGTTATGTTAACTATCCACACCATATCTCCTTTACCCTTATCCATATTATTACTACTATTTTCCCTATTATTGTTACTAGTATTATCATTGATACTATTATATGTATTACCTTTATTAATTGTTACCGCTATTACCTTTATTATTATTCTTATTACTACAATTACCATTATATTTATTATTATTATTATTATTATTATTATTATTATTATTATTATTATATTATTATTATTATTATTATTATTACTATTATTATTAAAATTACTATTATTATTATAATTACCATTATCCTTACTATTATCATTATTATTATCAAGTTCTTAGTAGGTATCCGTCCATATTCCTCAGCTTTATAAAAATATTTTACTTATATAAAAATTTAGCCGTAATCCATCCGTATTTTACAGTTTTCGATAAAGTATTTTTGTTAATTCGAAAAATTTTAGCATGGTTCCGCCCTTAATTTACGGTCTTATCAGATTATAATACCAACAATTGAGCCGCGCTCCACCTTTTCCTTGCAATATTCGCTGAAGTATTTTAATTAATTTGGAAAATTTGCTCAGCGTTCTGCCATATTTTCCGTATCAATTCAGCATAATTTATTTAATTCTTATATATTATTTAAAACATTATTTTTCATGATTTTAGTCGTTCGGATTAACCTTTTTTCGATGGTTATTCATTTTAACTATTGCAACGATCTCGCAATTTTCCCCGATACCCATTCCCTCTCTTGACCTTATGATCTATTTATGTTCATATTATCTTTAATCAGTGCCCACTGGACTACTCGGTGTTAGTGATTTTTAGCCAATTGTGGTTAAAAAGTTTATGTCGATTTTATCGAAATTAAGTGCAAGAAAGTTGAGCCAAAAGACCCACCCTCGAGCTACCCCGTTTCGCTATTTAGTTCAATGATTTGACGTTCGAGTTCCTGCGTTACCCACGCCGGGACCTTCACGTGCACGACTATTGGCGGATGAACCGCACTTACACAATCGATTGGGGTGTGTGATTTTAATTACTTGTAGTTTGTTTTGGCTGTGGGCCGAAAAAATAAATAAATAAGTTTACCATAGATGTTGAGTAAAAGCTTCGATGCATGGGACTATTTATTCGACATGACATATTTCACATTGTAATCGGAAGTTCGTTGGCATAATCATTGTTCATCGCTTCATCACAATACATTTAATCAAATTGGTCAATAAATTTATGAAGCATTCACTCATATATCTTCATAATTGGTCAATAGATTCATAAACATTTGTTGGCCAGAACACAGACGGCCTTGTAAATGATTAAATGAATCGGTAATACACATGCAAATACAACATGCAGATTTAAAATCAAACCTATTAAAACATCAACTAACCCTGCTAAAATACAAGAAAGGAAACAATTAAATATAAAATTATAAAACACAAAAATAAATTAAAATAATAACAAAGTGCAACAAGATCCGCACGAAATAAACATAAACATAACATGAAAACCTAACAATTTGACCAGAATTTGACAATTTATCAGAAATGCGAAATTTCATGAAAATGGAATAAAAATCAAAGAATTTGAATTAGAAATAATTCAATTAAAAAATGCAAGAGAAAAATTGTCAAATAAAATTTCAAAATAATAAAAATTAAGATTAGAATATACTAGAAAATCACAAGGTCAAATTTTGTTTTACTAAATCAAAAAGAACACGCAAGGTAAGGGTCGTACAATAGGTATATATACCGATGCATTTTCACATGAAATTTAATCAAAAATCGTTTTTGAAAATCTTTAACTAGTTTTTTAAATCTATTAGGTGAGTGAGAGTTTTTTTGGAAGCTCGCTCCACGTCACACCCTCGCAACCTCGATAGAGCTCTGCTTGGATGTCGGCGTGGGAGAGTAATATTTTATGGTTTATAGATTGTGGATTGGTAACTTGTTTTTATTATTTTAATAAATTATTCAGGATATATAAATTATAGTTTTGTTTTTCTTAAATTTGTCGAAATTTTCCGGCCCACAGCCAAAGACACATCACAAGATAGTAAAATCAACATACTATTCAGATTCGTGTAAGTGCGTGGAATATCGCCGATGATCTGTGCCCGTGAAGACCCGGCGTGCGGAACGCAGGGATCGGAACGTCAATATTATTCCGTATAGAAGCAAGGAGAAATAAGGGGTCTTTTGGCTACTTCCTCGTTTCTTGATTTCTTTAAAATCGACCTAAAATTATTCTACACACGGCTAAAAATCACAACACCGAGTAGTCCAGTGGGCACTCATTAATTATAATATGAATACAACGCGCCTAAGGTCAACCAGGGGAAAGGTGACGGGGAATTAGAAAAATAAAATCATTGCTATGTGAATAAATCAAACTATTTTTTTTTACCCTAGAAATTTGAGCTATAGACGTAAACTTAAAATCCATCATGATTATTGAACAATTCCCAAAAATGTATAGCAAATAGTAGTTAGAGTCACGAAGCTAAACCAATCCGATTCAGAGACGTAAATAGATACCCCTAGCTAAGATAAACAATCGTCATAAAAACTTAACCGAGGTCCCGATGTGGTAATGAATTTTAACTCCATCCAAACCAGGAACCATAGAGCTTGCATTAAATAACTCCTGATTAACCAAATCTTTTGAGAGATAATTTAAAATTTATTGACCGAAATCTCGACTAACTCAATACGAACTCCGCATAGAAATTGGGGAAACGATAGAATAAGGAGAGCGACTCACAAACCGAAGGAAATGCCACCATAAGGTAATTAAATTCCATCGATAGGATAATTACCGAAACTTAGTTCAAGGTAAAACCAACGAGATAACGAACCAACTAAATAAGATCTCTTTTTTGCTGGTTCGACGAAATTTCATAGCGGTGAACATTGTTTGAGTGTCCAAGGTTATAGTTAATGAGTACAAATAAAATGCAATCTATCTACCCGCATAAAGTCAAACCCAAATCCAATTAATAACGAACTGCAGTTTTATTTAAACACAAGGAAAAGGGAATTGTTGCACTAAAACCCAGCTCGATCCTACATCCACAACGAGTTAATCCTGAAAGAGTAAGAACTCTTAAGTTAAAGAGAACTCAAATAGCTAGCAAAACCTGTAATCGTGATTTCCCTACGTCCAAATAAGCCATTGATCCGAGAAACACGAACATTTGAATCAACCAGTCGACAGCATTTGTAATAGTCTTTGGATCAAGACTCACCAGTCAATGGGGTTCCGCGACGTCATTCGAACTAAATTTAACGGAAAGAATAAAATATCCTGTTAATACGATAATTTTAGCCATAAAATATTTATTTAGATATAACAATATTTATTTAGATATAACAATTTTATCCATGAAATGTTTATTTAATATAATAATTTAGCCATAAAATATTTATTTAAAATAACAATTCTACCCATGGGATATTTGTTTAATATAACAATTTACCCATAAACTATCCCTTCAATATGATATGTTACCCACAGAATGCGTATTCACTATAATAATTTACTCATAGAATATTTATTCAATATAATAGATTACCCGAAAATATCTAGTCAATATAATAATTCTTCCAAAAAATTAAGTGAACAGCTGAACTGCTTCGCCAGTATTCATGTTAGGGCATCATTCCTAAAAACAGGAGATTAAGAAATTTAAAAACCATTATATAAATTCCCATTCACGATGATCATTCAGCGGAGATAAATCTCATAATTTCTGAAATTTACCAAGTTAGTAAATATAGAAAATTAGAAACTTGACACCCACATAAATCGATAATTCGCGAGAAAGTTGGTGAATAACAAGCTTGTCATTGTACCACATACCCGCAGTAAGCAGCTAGTTCTCTCTAGCAATGTAGTAATTACGCACACCTACCCTTTTCTCTTTCCAAAACTATATAAGAAAAATAGACTAATCAATAATCAAAACGAATTTTTGCTCTGAGAAATTAAAATGTCTTACCAGCCAACGGACTACAACGAGAAGCCGACCGATAAGTTACCCGATGAGGTCGGAGATGTAGAATTGGAAATCTGCCATTCAGGTAAATTTTCTTATAATCGGGTTTAATTTCAACAAAATTGATTAACGTACATTTGTTCATTAAAAAATAAATTTTCAATTTTTAAAAGATTTGAATTTTTATATTTTGTTCATATAAATACTTGTTGATTTAAAACATTTATTTTTTTTATATTTATTTTTATAAATAGTAGACATTTATTATTGAATTTTTGTTGAAAATATGATTTGAAATATAAGAAATTTTGGATATACTTTGGGTTTAAGAATTTTTGCCTGTCAATATTCATTGAGTAGATATTTTTACAACAGGAGGGGTTTAGTTTCAATTCAATTTCACTATGATTGCCAGCTCATTAGGTACGATTAGATAAAAGCAATCCGATTGGAGATGGATACTTCGGGATATGTTAATAAGAACTTGGGATGCGCTGTACCTATAAACCTGTTTAACTAAATAAGAGTACACCTAGTTCACATCGTAACATTACTTTAATTATAACAAAAGGAATAACTAAATGTGTCTAACTCGATATTATAATAGGAATCGGATTTATCAATATCATATTTAATTTTTGCTGTTTTTCAGAATTTAGTAAATTTTTAGGGAGAAGTTCGCATGCGCACAGGTGTATTTCCGCTTTATAATTTTTGTACTTCATTACTCTACCTAGTAGAATTTCCGTTTATACCAATTGAAAATAACTGTGGTAAGAGTACCTCATGGTAAATTTAGTGAATATTTTAACAGAAAATTTATTAAATAATTTTAATCATAAAAATACGGTTTTTTCCCAAATAGTTTCATTAAAATGAACATTTAATTTTATACACGGATATAGATATATATGTATATGTTAAAAATTTGTTAAAATGTTATAATTAGTCGCAAGTGAGTGTTATAGGAAATCGTTTGGCATGTTTCATTTTGTGAATCCAATGGTGTACCCTGTAATGAAGAGATACATTTTACCAGGATATTTTTAACCGCAGATAAGTCGATGTGTTGTATAAATTATCGGTTAACTATATTTTTATGTAAAAGATGCTAGATTTTGGAACAAATGTATAATGATAATGATGAATCTTCCTTATTCAGGAAAATCCGGGCCGATGGTCTATGTCCATACCCACGTTGCCGATCGATGGAGGCAAGCGTGGAGACAATTAAGTCAAGACAGATGCCCCGAATTTTCCCGACCGGAATCCTGACAACCCAACTGGCAGGCAGGGGAAAGTAACTGCAACCCATGGTTGTCTGACCAACAATGGGAGGAGTGGAGCCCGGCTTGGGAGATCAGCGAGCATTCCCGCCATCTCCTCGGTCGCTTCGAGAGCCACCAACGACAAGTGGACGTGCAGGTGATCAGGGCCCGCCAATACTTGGCAAACATCGAGGAAGACATTTCAGCCGGCCGAATCGCCAACATCTACCGCCACCCACCTCAATACAAGGCTCCGCTTAATCATGCTGGTGGGAGGACCAATGACCACCAGGAGGACCCCAACAGGCCAAAAATTAATCGGGTTCGCAACACGAAGCGACCCGTGATGATATCTTCCAACTGTTCTCCGGAAGAATGGGTAGAGAGGGGGTTCACAGACTCCTGAACCCTTCGTTCCATGGTAGGGACACGCTAGTCTGAATGTGGTTAAAAATTTTCCTAAATAAATAACTTGTCACCTTAGATGGTAATTTTGTTTTTGTTTGATTGCTTTAATAGAAAAATTTTATTTATGTTTAATAATACGAATACTAAGTAATTCTGAATCAATAACTAATAATTTTAAATGTCATTAATTATAGCAATGGACCCCCTACAATTACTACGGACGGAACTGGCCCGTGCCAAGCACACTAACAAAGCGCTATACCAACAAATCATTCAATTAACTCGGAAAATTCATTAAACGAAAGCCACCTGGGTGGACCCGACTAAGATCAAACCACTACGTCAAAGACTCACCCCGCTCAAAAGGGGTGGGCCGATGAAAAGCAAATGAACCAAAATCTCCGAACGCAGATATGGGGGTTGGAGGTTGCCTTGTCCGCCAGTCAGGAAGGAGCGGCCGTAACCTACCCTCTCGTCTTCGCACCATCCCAGTTGGCCTATCGGGAATCGGTGACCAATCCAACGCCGGCCGGAACCCCAAACACAACAATAACCAATAGCTATAGGCCGGGGCGAAAGGAATTTTAAGGAACTCTCAAATTTTAGAGTGTTTAGTTGATGTTGTATGTTGCATTTTAAGTTATCTTGGTGCTGGGTTTTTGTGCTGTATTACTGATGCATTTAAACAATTTTCAAGGCCATTTGTGTTATGACCCAACACAAGGAATTTTCTAGAATTTTCCAAAATTATAAATTTTTTATTCCTTTTAATTTAAAATTTAATTTTTATATTTTTATGTACCAAAATTTTTATTTATTTTATTTTTCTATACATTTTCTATTTTTGCTAAATTTTTAAGTTTTCCGCTCAAAACACACAGACGTTATCGTGCTGGTCAAATAAATATGGACTGAATCAGTTTTCGCCCAACACTTGGTTTCAAAGAACCGTTTGCAACCAAATTCATTTGACCACATCAATTTTCATGGAAAGTTCCGCTGACTTATCATTCCTAGTAGATAAAAGACTCCTATAAATTCTTCAATTCCACTCAATTCAGTTAAAATATGTCAAAGAAGACCATAATCTAGCAACATTCGGAAAGTATCTAAAGGATTTCGAATACATTGAGTATAGCTTGTGGTACCAGGTCGTGAACGGAATATATTTTGCGATAGTGATTTTGCTCGGTACATTCCCGCTTTCTTCAACTGAGTTCCATCACAAGATTATAAAGGGGTTGTTATAAAAATTGTAACATAAATACAAATTTATTCTATTTTTTGAATTAAAATCTTTTTATTTTATTTTTTGAATAAACTGAAAAAATTATTCAATTTCTTAAAAATCCCCATTAAACTAATAATAATATATCTATCAATATTTTTTGTTTAAAATTTGTTATTAATATTTCTTCGTGTAATATGAAAATTAACGTTGTAATAACTGGATCTTCGGGTCTTCTTGGAAGGGCGGTATATACAAAATTTATTAATGAAGACGATTTCTATACTACTGGATTAGTTTTCAGTAGGAATTATGATACTAAGAAAATACAGTGTGATTTAACTAATGATGATGAACTGCAGTCAACATTAAATTCTATCAAGGTAGGTATTTTTCTGTATTTCACTAAATATAAAAGATTATAGCCTAATTTGATTATTCATTGTGCTGCGGAACGCCGTCCTGATGTTGTAGCCAATCACCCTGATAAAGCTAAGAAGTTAAATGTAGGAGGCACAGAAAAATTATGTTTGTGGGCAAAAGGTTTTACATGTTAATAGGATTCTTATTTTACAATATATTACAGCAAATAAAGCTACTGTATTATATATTAGTACAGATTATGTTTTCGATGGGGATCATCCTCCTTATTCAGAAAATGATATACCAAATCCTTTGAATGATTATGGATTGATGAAGTTCGAATCTGAACGACTTGTTTTAAATTTAAATCAAAGTATTTTCAAATTAAACGATAAATGTTTATGGATTAATAGGAAACATTGTTCTTCGTTTACCGATTCTTTATGGCGATGTTGAATATATCGAGGAAAGTGCTGTGACCATTTTATTTAAAAAAGTATTTCTTTATAATTTTAAATTATTATTTTTGTTTCCCATAAACGATTCAAATATATTTATATACATTAAACGTTTATAGTTATTGTTTTTCACTTTAAAATAAATTTTGAGATTTTATATTTAATTAAACCCAAAATCAATAAACAATTAAACTTTTCTCCTTGTAAAAACTTTACTTTTTCCAGTTATATTTATATTCGAATTTGAATTATTGTGTGGTTGCTCTTCAAAATTAATTAACTTCTTCAGAATAAGGTTATGTTGCAGATTTATGATAAATTTGACGTAAAATCAGTTTACATATTAGCTAAAATTCATTAAACTATAAAATGAAGGACAAAACGAACGGTATAAGAGTCGCTGAAGTGCAAAATTGTTGCAACAAAAAAGAAAAGTTAAAAACTTCAATAACATCGGATAATGGAAAAGAAATAGAATCAACATAGGTAAGTCAACTGCGATTAAGACAACTCAAGTGATATAAGTCCCATTTCAATACGACCTAACAACGTAATAATATAATTCATAATATCAGCGCAGTAATAGGATTCATAATGTTAACTTAATGGTAAGACTCATAACATCATTGACTTGATAATAAGGCCCATAATACTGCTGGGTACCTGATGGATACAAATTAAGATTCGAGGCCACTTTCAAGGGAACCCTATCAGATACTCTCATTAAAAATATAACCATTGGATACCCGCCTAAAGGACCTTGTAAAAGTATTCCAATGGGTGATTGCCAGTAAAAAGTGAGCCATAGCGCCAAGACAGCTAATACCCTGGCAAACCTTTGGGTCCAACAGCTACCATAGAAACTATTCATGCACATGTTAATTTACGGTCCCTCTATCAACGTTATATTAAATCTTAAAACGATAAATTAAACGAGTTGGTTTATATTTACTCGGAAACGATTAAGAAACATTTACGAAGTAACTGTTTTGCATTTCGTAAACGTAATATCGGTTCAAAAGAAACAAATAGTTCACCATATCATATAATTCATGACCACCAAAATAAGGATAATAATTGCCTATCTTTGATTCAAATATATTCGATGTGTCAATTTCTTCATTTAACCCAAAAATTCTGACTGCTTTCAACCTCCTTTGTCGTTCCGCTTTTCCAGGACGAGGTTTGTTCGGTTTTGATTTGACTGATTGATGTGAGAGCTATTTGTGGAACCTATAAGTGACTGGGGCCAATTATCTCCGTTGGTGCTACCATGCTGTAGTATTTCGTCTCGGATCTTATCTCAGCTTCAGTTGGTCATTTTCCTTTGGCAGCTGTTCCATTATTTACCCATGTTGTGCTTTTAACAGTTCGTTTTGTTTGGATCATCTTCTTGGGTTGGTTCGACCGCGTCCATGTTTCTTCCATCCGGCAACATCTCCAGATCATTGATTCAGTGCGTTGACTCTGTTTTAGCGCTTTATCGTGGTAATAGGCCAAATCCCGATGAAATCTTTCAAAATCAAAGGTTTTGCTTTTATTTCTCCTCACTAAAAGGATTATTGATTTGGTTAAGATATTGATTTGGAATTATAATCAAGAAAACAACGGTCATGATAACTACTGAGCCTAACTGGGACAAAGCATATCGGATTAATACAAAAGATAAATCTCGCTATAAAAAGATTAGAATTATATATATATATATGTTAGCTATTGGTTATCAATTCTCGCTAATTTTCATTTATTTTATATACCGAATAATATATGTCGGATCCTCATTTAATGGTTTTAATCAATAATGTGTTTTTCGCTATCTCTCCCATTCAAAACCCCTGAATTCAAATTTTAAAATTTAATGATTTAATGCAACATTTCGTGGTGAGATATTTTGAGTTTATTTTCTAAATTATCTTATTGTTGGTGTTGAGATGTCGATTTTTAAACCCCAACCTACTGGTACTTATATAAGTGAAAACAAGGTTTCGATATATAAATTATATTAAATAACAAAGTTTACCAATAAAAATACAATTCCTTTCTTTTATTGATTCATCAATAAGGATAAAAAACGGTTATTCAGAAAAATAAAAAGATGCTTTTTATATTCAGTGTTGGTGTACGGGAAAATTTCATAAAACTTTTAGGTCTTACACACCACTAACATTTCTCTTCGCGTTCTAGGGCACCCTTTGACGCACACTCCATGAGTTTAGTTCACCGCTACGCACCCATGGCCGAAGCCATGTTGGTACTGTGCGTAACAGCCGAAACCTATTCGAGCAGGTGAGCACCTTTAGCCCTAGATAGGCGTGATATCTTCTGGAATAGGCTCTTAGTCGCTTCAGGCGAACTCCAGGTACTTTTTACCCTTTGATATTTTTCTTTCAGTGTCGCAAAATATCTTTCTAGGATTTCTAATCGTTGAGATGTAGCTGTCGCGCGATACGAGGTAGGCTTGATAATCCTGACATCACTTTAGAAGATTATACTATTAATTTGAGAGATTACAGAGAGCAATAGCAAGATTTCGAACCGTTGCATAACTTCGGAGTCTATACTTGTCACGATACTTTTCTATAATAAGGAAAGAAATAGAATATTATAGGATTTTTGAGTAAGGTCATGGGTTTATCATCAGTATTTTAGACAGCGTCATATTAGGTAGATTGAATTGAGTTAGTGGGTATTTTTGGGGTCTAACGTATCTAAATACTATTGAAGTTTTCTAGGGTTTTCATCGCGGTTCTCGTCTATTTAAGGAATGTTACGTAACTCCCAAATACTAGATCTCGTCGGGCTAAGCAATTTTCATTATACTGCAAGACTTCTGATAACATTTTACCAAAAAATTTAGTCGTTTCACCATTTAGAATTAAGTTTACCGAATAACAATATTTCACTATAAAATTTAATTATATTACCATTTGAAATTGAATTTAACAAATAATAATATTTTACTACGAGGTTTAATGTTATTACCATTTAAAATTTATTTTAATAATTTATAATATTTTCCCATAAGATTTAACTATTGCACTATTTAGAATTAAGTTTAATTATTTTTGTTAATATTCTACAAGATTTAGCCATACGGCTATTCAGAATTAAATTTAACAAAGTCTATTATTATAGCAGATTTCACCCGTTCAAGAGAGCTTCCGGTCAGTTCTTATTTACCGTATTACTAACGAAAATCTCGGTCAAGGGTCAACGCGATGGATGTTTATTTTGTCAATTCTTTGTGTATGCTGGTCGAGTCGAATATTGCGATTGGTAAAGAATAGCGATGAACAAATTTGACGGACAAACTTCTTGCTAATGTCGGGTGAAGATTCGATTCCATCTCCGGTATTCACGTAAATAACCCAGTGTTATGGTTGACTAACTTTACCGTCGACATATTCAGGAAAATCGATTGAATTTTAAGTTATGTTCTCTTGATCTTGGATACCTAATGTGAATGATCAATCTTGATCCATGGTTCTTTACTTATCGATGGTCATATGTCCATGGTTCGTAACTATCTCCTTAGCTTTTTCAGAACGTGGTTTGATGGACGTCTCGGGGAAAACTCGGATATTTGGCGATTTTTAGTTGGATGTAGCTCTATTTACCTCTAAGGCGTATGGTGATTTTAAGGTCATTCTGACGAACAATTTTCCCGGCTAAATCACTTACACATTTGGAGTTATGGACTAAATTCTCGCCTGCACCAAAGAAAATTTGTATGATCAGGTAATGATTATTAAATTTCATTGATTAAATTTAACAGTTTATAAAAATAATACTAAGATTCCATTTTTATTATCTTATCCATGCTGCCCCTCATCATAGGATTCCAAGGTCATATAAAAATTTTTCCTACCAATCGTAAAACAATTGTTCTTATTGCCCTTACCTGATGTCGCACTTCCCTCAATTTAGATTTTTCTGCTTGCCTCGACCGACATTTCCATCAGCCGTTGCAAGTTGTTTAACGATGCCCTGTGGGGAGGGTCCTGTGTCATTTTGGCAGGCCCCGTCGCGGACAGACCGAGATTGCAGATAGGCTCGACCCGCGATCGCAACTAGGGAACCTAATCCTCCAGCCGGATCGCCGATCTGCCCATCTGCGAGCTATTTCCATACGTATTATAAATATGATTTTAAAGGGGTACCTCGGTATAGATAAAAAATATATAAATGATTTAATATAAAACACACGAAGCATTATAATTGTTACGAACATCATTTAATAAAATGTTTACGTTAACATATAAATTAAAAAAAAATAAAAATAACAAGATCCTTACTCAATTGACTCGAATAATAGTTTTCGTAAAAGTGCTTGTTATGAAGAGTTTGAAAAGTTTTTAAAAGTTGTAGAGGTTTTATAGGTTAAAAATAATGAAATTGATCGCTACTTATATACTATTTTCGTGCTTGTGTGCGACCAATAGGCGATTTTTCGCGATTTTAAGGGTTTTTAAATTGTTTTAATTATTTTTATAATTTTTTATACAATTTTCTTTATTTTTAGATATATTAATATTTCGTTATTGGGTTTCATGTTTATTATTATTTTCTTACGATATTATTTTTAAACCCC
Source organism: Schmidtea mediterranea (assembly GCA_022537955.1). Classification (NCBI taxonomy): domain Eukaryota; kingdom Metazoa; phylum Platyhelminthes; order Tricladida; family Dugesiidae; genus Schmidtea; species Schmidtea mediterranea. Next base: position 21,987,277 of record CM039680.1, on the reverse strand, counting down.
AATATTTTATTCCCTGGTCGCCTCTTCTGCCTGTGGTTTTTCTAAACGTTATTTTGCAAGGTTTTGGCATTTTATTTTTCATGTTTCTTTCTGTAGCTGTAGGCTTTTCAAGAATTTTAATTAATTATTTGTTTTATTTAATTTTTGTTGTTTTTAATTTTTTTTAATTAATGTGTTTTTTATTAATTTTTGATCTCTTCTTGCGGTGCGTGGGTATGTGTAACGACCATATTTCATTAACTTTTTATTTTTGTCTTTTTGTTTTGTAGTTTGTTCGTAATAATTTTTGTTTTAATTTTGGCTTTAAGCCCAACATCAGTTACTATGTTTTATCTTGCGTGCTGCGTATAGATTATTGCAAAAAATAAAAAGTGTTCTGCTATAAGATTATTCTCTTGTCTGGGATCTATCTCTTCGAGAGAGTTTCTAATAGAGTGATTTTTGGGTGAAAATACTAAATTTTAATTGAGTATTTATACTACTAATAATAATAATAATTATATTAATAATGATAATAATAATAAATAATAATAATAATATGAATAATAATAATAATTATATTAATAAATATTAACAATAATATTAATAATAATAATAATAATAATAATAATAATAATAAATATTTATAATGATAATAATAAATTTTTTCCCTTGTGCTTCTTAATTAATAAATTGTTAAAGATAAATAAAAATGACATCAATAAATAAATACACTTTACACAACAATTTTCACAATGCATAGAAATTATATAAATTCAAATAATTGAAGTCAGATATAATTGAAGCCAGTCATAAAATATGGATCACACATTGAATTGAGTCAATTGAATTGGGTTTTGAGGGACTTAGATTGAATTGTATTGAATGCTGAGGAGATAATTTGGAGAATGAGGTTGAGAAATTTATTTAAACTCTCTCGGAGTAAATATTGACCCTGTATTTGTTTGGGCCTATGCTGTAGTTATCATTTAACTCAAAATATCTAATTTTCCAACCGCTGTCATCTAACATTTCTTCGGAGGCCGTTAAGGAAATGTCCTCATTACCTTTTTCTGAGAGGACTAGGTCGATTTGCAAAGTTTAATATGTCGCCGTCTAAAATTTGTTTGCCAAAATAACGGCATATATCTTTTTCCGGATCTGTTTTCGTCGATAACGAAATTTGGCTCCTCCAAGTCAGGTTCTGGTCCTTATTCACTTTCATCTGACGAGCTGTCTTCAGTAGTATTCGGGCGATGACTTTCGTGTAGTATATTGTTTGAAGATTGGTCTTCATCGAATGATAAATACTCTTCTGAGTCCAAGTCGCATTCCATTTCTTCACTGTTGTAGTTGATTGAAGGTTCTGTCTTTGCTTCTGCTTTTTGTACTTTACTCTTGTCCTCCGATATGCATATGACATTATCACCGCGGCCTATTAGTTCATCCATGAACGTCTTTCAGGTGCCATTCTTATTGAATTTCAATTCTCGTAGCGAGGGCTCAATGTATATATATATATATATATATATATATATATATATATATATATTCGTCTGTAGCTGATATATGGCTTCTTTCGGATGATGGGGATTTTTTGCATTCTCTTAGGTTGTATTTAATTACCTCCTCCCATTGATGCTTGACTTAATCGTATACTTTGATTATTATTGTTTGTTTGCTTGAGAATAGTTCTCGTTTTTTGAGGATCACATCTAGTTTCTTGTCCTTGTACCATTTTTTGTGGTGTTTTATTACTTGGTATGCCAAGTTGGACAATTGGATTTTGTGTGGGTACATTTGTCACGAATGATTTCAAAAATCTGTCTTCTGACAGTAGTGGGATAGCGGCCCTCTAGCTCACAGGCCATCTAGCTCACATACCCCCTGGCAAAAATTTTTTTTCTAAGTTTAAAAGTACAAATTTTTGTAGAACAAAGACAATGACTCATCAAAATTTTCTCAAGGTAATTTAAACAAAGACCATGACTCATCAAAGCTTTTCAAGATCACTTAAACAAAGACTATGACTCACTCAACGTCATTGGATGACTCATCATATTTTAAAGATCATTTAAACAAAGACCATGATTCATTCAAGGTCATTGGATGACTCATCATATTTTTTCAAGGTCATATAAACAAAGACCATGATTCATCCAAGGTCATTGGATTACTCATCAAAATTTTCTCAAGGTCATTTAAACAAAGACCATGATTCATTCACGGTTATTAGATGAGTCATCATAATTTCTCAAGGTCATTTAAACAAAGACCATGGCTCATTCAAGGTCATGGGATGACTAATCATATTTTCTTAAGGTCATTCAAAAGTGGGTCAATGTCATTGGATGACTCATCAATTTTTTTCAAGGTCATTCAAAATTTCTTAAGGTCATAGAATTTTTAAATTTTAATTTACTTATTTTTATAAGTAGTATATATTTTGTAAATTTATTTTATTATTATTTTACTTATTTTTATAAGTAATGTTTTAATAATATTATAAAACTTTAATTATTATTATTATTAATATTATTATTACTTTTTATTACTATTATTATTAATATGCTTATTACTTAAAAAAACTTATTAATATTATTATTATTACTTTTAAAAACTTTTATTAATAGTATTATTATTATTACTTATAAAAACTTTTATTATTATTAATATTATTATTACTTTTTATTATTCTATTATTACTTATAAAATCTTTTATTATTATTAATATGCTTATTACTTATAAAAATTTTTTTAACGATCAAAAAATATGAGTGATGGGGGACTAAAATCTTAACACAGTTCGTTTATCTGACTCCAAATCAATAACAATAAATTGATATACCAAATAGAAACTGATCAAAATATAAAAAGGTCGGTTGTGGTCCTATGCAAATAAATAAGACCAAGACAATTAATTACCTATAAAATTTATTTGGCGTTACAAATAAAATTTACAACTGTATATGTGTACAAGTTATAAGATTGCAAAGAAACTGGATCAAATGATCCCTGCCAAATGGCCCGCAAGAAGTCGATGGTCACTACGCAGACGCAACGACTTATCCTATTAAACAGAGGGTAAGTAGGTTTGTGATTTTGGGGCTCCGCGAATATCCGAAAGTGGTCGACTACTTTGGATATTGCTGATTTTAATTTTAATTAAATTACTTATAAGCCGGATTATGGAATCCGCTTTTCTCAATATTATTTTATTTAAATAAAATAAAAACTACCAAAATATAACCACTGGATAGAGAATCCAAAGCCTGATAAATTAGTTTCCTCAAAGATTCTTGACAAAATTTGATCCCTTGATTCTTCTCTTTCAATTCTCGTCAAATTTTATCTACGATTTTCTTTTCACAATTTTCTTCTGCGATTTTCACTCTGACAGCAGTTTGAATAAGTTTTACTATTTATTTTTGTTGTATAAATATCCTTGGTTTGTATACATCAGGTGGGTTTTCTGAATTTCTCTGCCGTTAATTGAAATCTTCGGATATTGATCACTTTATTGAAGTTTGTTTTTTCCCTTGTTCAAATAACAATACAATCAGTGAATTAATTTGTTTTCCCAATCGATTTTTTCCTTGTTCAAATAACAATACAATCAGTGAATTAATTTGTTTTCCCAATCGATTTTTTCCTTGTTCAAATAATAATACAATCAGTGAATTAATTTGTTTTCCTTTTTTATTTCCCGTTATAAATCTTGAGTTTTCCAATTGAATTTTTTGAATTTTCAACAATCTAGTTTACTCTGATAAGAGTCTTCTTGTTTTCGTCAGTTTTTCTCTTTAGTGATTTTTGTTATCGGCCCACTACTTAAAAATACTCTTCTATTTATATTGGTTAAAAAAAAAATGAAATTACCTTATTTATATTTTGAATTAAATTAATTACCAAATTTAGAGCCACGTCATCAGAAATCTAAATATAGCAATTTTCTGATGACGTATTTCCAATTTTTGTAATTTTATGTGACGTATTTTATACTTTTTTTCCCGTGACGTCACTAAACGTCATCACATTAATTTCCACGTCACCGTTTAGTGACGTCAGTCTGACTCAATGGTTTTTAGGCTAAGAGCTTGTACATAACAAATCTTACCCCCTAAAAGATTTTCGTCCTCGTAAAAAATATATATATATTTACTCCTACTGCGAGCCATTTGCCTTACAAAATATATACACCAAAAAAAAAATCAATAATAATTTACAACACCAAAACATAATCACAAAAATTAATAAACAGAAACGCAAGTCAAAATTAAATATGTCACGGATCACAAATATTAATGTCTGTTTCACACTGATTCTCCTGGCATTGAATTTTCTTAGTTTTCTTCGGGTTCCTCAGGCACGCGATATAGATGGGGGTCTGTAGAATTATATCTGTTACGCGCATTATGCTCTCGTAACGATTTTGCAAGTCGCTTCGCCATCGTCTCCGGTTCATAAGATAGGGCTAGTGCCTCCTTATCTAAGGAGCTTACTAGTATGACTGATGATACCAAGTATGGGATTCCGTCCACATCAATTTCCTGGTATTTAGTGTTCGAATTTACCGCCATGCGGGTAATTTCCTTCCCGTCATATTGGGTAACTTTTGGACGCCAGTGGCTGCTTGGCCTTCGGTACCACATTGGATCATATTCATCTGTGTCTACCTAAATTGGCTTCAGAATTAAATTCTCGATTTATTCTCAACTTATCGGCCACTTCAGGCTCCGTTTTTACTTTGAGCTGCTTTTGTAACTCAGCTTTTGGGCGTATATAGGAAACTTCTTCTATGTCATCATCTGGTTCGTTGAAAATCTTTTTGGGTATTGTCGAACTTGACTGTGAAGGTTTTACTTGTGGTTGACTTTGTTTAGTTGGTTCCTTCTTTTTAAATAATCTTTTAACTACACTTCATGCCTCCACTTTCTGTCTTTGCTTTTTGTGCCGTTGGAAGGATTGCCACCTTTTTCAAACTTGTGACATTTTCGGGATAATTTGGGTTACTTGTGTATGGTCTCATGACCTTATCTTGCTGATAGGCAGCATTCGTATTTTGTGGGATTTTCCTCTCCGGCTGATTGGCAGCACTTTTTGTTACTTGGGCTATTTGTGTTTGGGGTTTTCGCACCTCAGTATTCGATGGTTTCTCCATGATTTCATCTTCATCGCAGATTGTAACGTCAGGTGGCGGGGACAATTCGTCTTCTTTCTGAACTTTTGCGTCTTTTGGTATCATAGGTAATTTTCGTTTTATGACAACCCGCTGGTCGCCTTCTGAATGGGTATTTTGTGGGATTGTTATATGATCCAACCATTCATTCTGAATGCTCATATATATTTCTCTAATAGTTCGGACCTCGTTGTCTACTACTAGATCCTGCCGGCTCTCTGGAGCCTTTTTTAGGAAATATTTTGAAAGGAAAGGCAAATGATAGTATCCTTGCATCTTAGGTACCTGTCGATCCTCTAAAATTTTAATGGTGGCCAGATCTCGGATACCCAATAATCGCTGCGCCGGTAGATGGGCTACCGCTAGTAACTTTTTTACCATTAATCCGACTACTATCTTTTTACAAATTTTTCTAATCATGTGACAACATTCTTCATCATCCAAATTACCTCGAACATCGGGTTCTTTTAAATGGTATTGGTGGGTCTGATAATGTCTAACGGGTTCTCTGGGGGTGACTATTGTATTTAATAGTTGTTGGCCCTAGAAATCTGAGATAGATATCTCCAATAGAACAGGATCCATGCCTACTCGGGATAAGGCATATCCAGCTGCCACGAAAATTGTGGATAGATTTTCTTCTTCTCTGGTTAGACGCTTCCTCAAGAAGGACTCACCATTATGGATTGTCGCTTCAGTTGTGTTGTAACACCAGGAAGGTTCCAAATCCGTTACTATTCTGTATGGTTTTTGGTAATTTAATATTTCCAAACAAACAATCGAGTTTGGCTCTGTTGTCTTTACTTGCAAATTCTTTTCTCGTCCATCAGAATATGATAACTCGAAAGTGCTATGTCTGTTCAACTCTATAGGGTTTGGCATTCCACTTAGTAATACTACCAACGGTTTGTTAATGGCGTGGAGCCAAATATGATTGGTTCTGGGGCAATCTTTAAATTCTTAAAGGCAATCTTTTAAAAGATATCTGCTAATTTTAGGGTTTTGCTGCTTTTCACTACTGTGATCATCATTTGCCTTCTTGGGCCTCTTGGGAATTTAAAATCGTTAGGTATGTCCACTCGTCTTGGGTAATACCAATGATTATGAATTAAAGGGTTGATTAGCGATGTGATGGTAGTCGTTATGAACCGGTAGACGAATTCTTCTTTGTAAGACGTATAGGCTTCGATTGAGCTCACGGTTTTGTCGTAGGTTTGGATTGCGTGCTTCATTGTCGATTTGTGAATTGGGATTTCTGCTATCTGCAATATAAACTGATTAACTATTTGTATCACATATCGTGATAAGACTGCCAGGAAAAACGACATTCACGGATGTCATATTAAGATTTACTTACACTACTTACAAAATGGTGAGACTTTGTCCCCCCTATACATCAGTTTCATATTGATTTTCCCCATACCTGTTATCATATAACGTTATATGGGTCATATGCACAGCAACTATAAATATTAATAATAACATTATAGTGATTTCCCCAGTCATTTTATGGGTTCTACTCATAGCGTTTGGTTATATAGATCACGATTCCGACTCGTTTTTACACATTCAAAAATTGAATTGTCACGACAATAAAATAATTCATGAAAATCTTTTGTTTTCGCTCAACGTTTATAATAAGATTTTTTTTTAACACTTAATAAATGTTTTATATAATTTTATGAAATTTGTGTAGTATCACATTTCCTAATTCTTAGAGTGAATAATAATCTAATTTAAATAATTTTAATTTTAAGTGTAATTATTAAAATTTTATAAATTAAATTACAAGGTTGTTTAAATAATATTTCTGGTACACATATACTTAAATGGTAAGATTTCATATATTTTTAATACCTTAATTTTCTGTTATTTAGACAAAGTAGATAATAATCTTACACAATCAAATAAATCTACACTTTGGTCACTTGATAAAGTAGTTGGAAATTATTCGCCAAAACCAAGTTCTTGCTCACATAATCTAAATGAATGCTCTCCATTGTCTAATTTCCTCAAAATTAAATTTAAAAATTATCTTTCTCACAACGAGGTACCTATTATTATACAGAAAAAGTTGCTTAAGGTTGATAATTAAATTAGAACTGAACAACACTTTCCCGTTGGATTTATGGTTATATATATATAGTTTTATTGATATATTGATTAAGATGTTATTACAATTGAAAAATTTCTGGGATATTCAGAATTCTTTATAACCCTAAAGGTAGATTTGCACTTCAAAAATCCATGATAGCGAAAGTCAATACAAATTTTGTAAAGTCAAAGAATTAGGTTCTCTAAATGGGGATGTGTCATTTTTAACTACTCATGACGGTAGAACATTTATGAATCCAAATACATTGATTGAAGTGAATGACACTGTCAAAGTTGATCTAAATTCTTATAAAATTATAGATTATATTAAAGTTCAAATCGGAAATTTGTGTATGGTTACTTTTGGCCCGAATCACGGAGAGTTTGGAAATATAATAAATAAGAAAAAAAAATTGATGGAAGTGTATTATATAAAATCAAAAACCGTCAAGATCAAATAATCGTTTGTAATTCGAATAGCGCGTTTATTATCGGTAAAGACACACCGTAAATAGTTTGTACAGAAGTTTATTTTAGTAATAAATATTTGGTATTCACTTAGTTTTGAGCGCTTCAGAATATCTTCAACTTTAAAAACACTACGTACCATTTTAATTATATTTTCTTTATCGTTAATTGGATTAAAAAATATAATTATGAAGCACCAAATAAATCTACTAGATTTTTATCTAAAATTAGAATAAATGATTTATATATCAATAAAAGGCTGTAAATTATAATTCAGAGCTTATTTTCATTATTTTTATTTTTATTATTATTATATAAAATATTATTAATACTAAAACAACTACATAAAAAAAAATCAAGACAAATCATCTAAACAAAAACATTTATTTTCTTAAAAATTGAATCTTACAAAAATTCCTTACGGATTTCACTAGGCACCATTCTACGTACCGTTGATACCGGAAATTGCAACAGCTGCAATCCATAATACAAGGTTATTCTGTTTCAATTTCCTTCTCCAATCTATTTATTTTCTCGTCCCATAGAGCCTGATTGATCTGTATTCTCGTCTCATTATATATGAGCTCGGCAATCATTGCTGGGTTGTCCTTCAAAATTTCCTTCATTTGAGGGTAATAGTAAATAATTCTGTCAATTACCATAGGGGTATATATGTCTAAATAAAATATAAAAAATGAAATAATAAATTTACCGTTCCGAATGTCACTATTCATCGGTAATTCGTACATATTTTTCTTCGGTATAGTGTTTAAATCATCATAGTCATTGATATTATCATCGTTGATGTGAACATCATTGTCATTTAAAGAGAAATCATCCATAGAAAAATCTTCATCATCTACTAAAATGTTTTCAAAGAATAATAATAAAAATTTACCATCATCATCATTTTCGATATCGTTGATAACGATAACTACTAGCGGAGTATCTTCATTTTCAGTTATATTACCTTAATAATAATAATAATAATAAAATAAAATTTACCTTCGATCAATAATTATTTTAGGTTATTATAATTCTCCATTTTGAAATAATTCTGACAGAGAATGCTTATAAAGAGAAGAAGGTAGGTAGGGGGATAGAGAGAATTTACATACATCAAAGTATGCACGTGATTTCTTTATTATGTTTGTGTATGCATACAGTGTGAATCATAGGATGATGATAACCATAAAAAACGGAAAATTGAAATAATTACGTAATCTCCCATCAAAATAACCAAGCTAGATTCATCACACATATTAGCGGTTGATATATTTGGCATATTCAAGCATTATTACATTATTAAGATCTCATAAGGATTAATTAATATGTTTGCATTGGTTTTGAATTTGGTGCCTCTTAAATTATCTATTAACAACTATCTATTAAAATATATATATAGAAATTCATTTAGATGAAACCACTCAAAAATCAACTATAGGGTGAATTACAAACAAAACGCAACTCACTAGTTTACATAAATTTAAGTTAAAGAATTAACCGAAAAATTGTGAATTTTAACAGATATTTCTGATTAACACCTCACGACTGACCACAAACAACCATATCTGATAAAGATCAGCTTAAAGTAAGACTTTGAATATACATTCGTTTAGACCCACAATCAGATTTTTATATTATCATTATTTTTATCATTATACATTTTTTGACACTATTACCCCAAATGACCGAAATTAATGTTAAATTGGAAAATTTCATCTTTACCTTTGCAACGGCGGTCGAAATATAAACCGCAGCAATTAGACCCATCTTATTTTGATTTTATATCAGTATTAAAGCGTTACCTTAAATTTTTATGAAAGTTATTATTACCATTATTGATTGCAATATTATTATTATCCTTGTTATTAACTTTATTATTACCAGTATCATAATAATTATTATTAGTATTATTCTTATTATTGCTATTATTATTGCTATTATTATTAATATTATTATTATTATTATTATTAATATTATTATTATTATTATTATTATTATTATTATTATTATTATTATTATTATTATTATTATTGTCAATGTTATTATTATTACCATTGATTATTATTATTAGTGTATTGTTAATGTCGTTATTATTTTCATTATTATAGCTGTGGATATTACTATTACTAATATTATTGTTGTAACATCATTAACATAGTAGCATTACTATTATATGGTTACATTCGTTATTAGAAATATTATCGTTACTAGCATTGTTAGAAAATTTTCAATTTTTATCATTATTAATATTATCGTTAATACATTGAAAAATTAAACTAAAAAAAGATTCATAAGAGAAACCCACTGATAAAAAATTTATTGTCCTAAAATAAATGTAATCCATATCGAAAATTTTTTTTGTCTTCTAAATTGCGAGGAATTGTTGGAACTGAAACTGAGACTTCTGAAATTAAGAGATTAATATAATTAACATTAAATTAATTCACAAACCTCTTAGGAAGTGACGATGTCGCTGGGAGTCAACCGGGTGAGCTAAGCCTCCACGGAGAGTCTGAAATGTAAAGAAATATTAGTTAAAAGTATCTAAAAATCGATACTTACTTTTATTATAGGAATTGGAAATTCTTTAATAAGTTGCCATGGTAATAAATGGCAAGCAAAATGAAATAAATTTAGGTAATATGATATTTATGATATATTTACACATCAAACCTCACCAAATTAAAGGGTGTGCAATTTCAAAATATAAACAAAAATTCCCGGCCAGGCTAATGATATATATTTGAATACCTTCTAAATCCTCGATTTTTAAGGGTTAGGATGAGAACTGGTAATGTACAATAAGAGGTTTTTACTTACACTAAGGTTAATTACATTATATAAGTTAAAATAATTTACAATATAGTCAATTAAATTAATTAATCCTATTTTTTAACGCTAATAAATTAATATTTTTTGAAAAATTAAGGACAATTTTTTTTTAACATTTTAAAATTTAGGATTATTATTATTATTATTATTATTATTATTATTATTATTATTAATGTACTTATAATTATTATGAAAATAATTATTATTGTTATTATTGTTAATATTATTATTATTTTATTGTTATTGATTGGAATGTTACGATCAAATTCTAAGTAATCAATAACCGCATTACCATGGTTCTCGATATCATTTTGACCTAGTGGGAATATTGGGTGACCCAGAGTGTCCCCAACAGTGTTCCTACTGCGTTGGCCGGTGCCACGTCTATGAGCACTGTTGTAGATACTTTCCCCAAACTTATAATGCAAATAAAATGCGCGTGCCCTCATACCTTCCCTCAATCAGATAGCATAATTAAATCCGTGAAAGGAATGTAACCGTAGGAATTAAAATTGAGAGATGAGATCCGCACCGTACTCGTTCAAATCGGAGCACCACTATCGGCCGAACAAGAGACAATAGTGATTCGAAATGTAGCCGGAAAGGACATCAGAGTGAATATCCTAACACCAGGACCCTCACGTTTGCCAGAGGAAATGCCGAAGCGAAATCGAAAAAGAAATCGGCCTGGCAAGAAGGAACGTGAGCGGCTGTTTAAGCTCCACAAAGCCCGCATGGTAGGACATATCCTAAACGCGAACGGTTTCTGAATACCGCGCGGTCAGCATTGTATTTATTTGTTGAATTGAATAAGAATTGTATTTGTGTTTAATTTTGATGTTGAAGATAAAAATAATTTGAAACCGTTAAATATTTAAAATGTTAAAATAGTTAAATAGTTGAGACGGTGACCGATAAAATTAGAGCACGATGTCTTCTACGACAGCTCGTACACCCATATGAGTATTAAGGCATTGGCAGTCTTTGAAAATAGGCTCACCCTTTGCTAATATTCAGCCCACTAGTTCACAGTACCCACTTCAATTTTGAAGGGTGACCAGCGGTTAAATTTCTTATGCAGGCACTGATTGGAAATTAGTTACCCTTAGACAGGTTTGACATTTTGATTACCCATCAGTGCCCAGCACAGTGATGTATGACATATATGGCAACTGAAAAACAAAGACACACTCAGACTAGTTCAAAACATAGTTCTAAACATAGTTTTTTCAAATCTAAGAAATAATTACTTTTATCAATTTCAGTTTAATTTATATTCAAAAACTTTAAAAAAAGAAATAAATCCTTAATTTTTATTCTGAACTTTTATTTAGTTACGAGATAATTTTACACAATAAAATAACATTATTTTTTTTACACAATAAAATTGAATTATTTTTCTACATTTATAAATTTTATTATTATTATTAAGTAAGTACATTTCGGCAATATTCATAGAACCATATTCTAGTTGTCAAATTTAAATTTTCAGAAATCCGCATCCTCCGACAAATATTGGTTTCATTCCATTTGTATTTTTATGCCAATGTCTAAGTTTTTTTCACATTGACATGGACGAAGAATACATTAGTATTAAATGTTTACATCGTGGTCACTGTAATATTATAATTAATTTTATAATATTATATAATTATATTATGAATCTGAATACAACCGGTCATGTTTACATATAACTAAACACAATAAAAATTAAATTTACTTTTCTGTTATTTTTCTACATTCACAAATTGTTTAAACTATAGATACAGCTGTAGAATTGCAAACGCAAAATTTGAACGTTAGTTTTCAATTTCTGCTCGTGTTATTTTGACGTATTAATTCTTGTTAAAATTATTCAAAAATTTAATTTAATTTCAATCTCAAGTTTTTATTTTGTCTTTTAAAAAGGGGAATTTGTTTTTCGAGGTTATGTTCCAGATTAGTCCCGCGGTCGGAGAGGAGGATTCAGTCAGGGGCTTCAGGTGTCTTTGGATGGCGGTTTCCCGTTGGTCTAAAATTCATTATTCCAATAAAATATTTCCACATAAATAATTTGTAATACGTTGATTGTTCGAGGAGCATTCGCGTGAGTGGTGCGTGGTGCCGCCAGCGGTTGTCGTTATTAGCGAAGGTGCATAGGTGAATGGATTAAGTTTCGGTTTTTCGCTGCCGTTTTTGGTGGTTCTCCACGGGAGTGTGGCGGGTTTCGATTAAAGTTGTAGCAGGGAGCAAATAAATCTTCTGATAGAGGCCAATCACAATAAAATAACTGAAGCCAGTGGATGATTGGCATAAAACGAGAAGAGAAAAAAAGCTGGCCGATTGGGAGCACATAGACAGATTTTAGGTGTTTGTCTGTCCAATTGGTTCGGCCGGTGGCTTTGTTTTGGCGCCAGACAATTTTCTGTGAAGAATTGATGATAATCGTTAATTCGTTGTGAATTAGCTACAATTAAATTAGCATTCGGCTACTATTATTATATTGTTATTATTATTGTGGAAACTTTTCCATAATTAATGATAACTATTATCAAAGATAATTTAATTTATTATTATTATTATTATTATTATTATTATTATTATTATTATTATTATAATTATTATTATTATTATTATTATTATTATTATTATTATTATTATAAAAATCATTTATCTCTACAAAGGATTTTAAAAAAATAAATAACTTTTAAACAATAACGGATAATTTTTAAAATATCTAAGGTATATTAAAAAGTTTAAAATTATAAAAAATAATAATAACAAATGTTTATAAAATTATAAAAGTTATTGCTCTAGCAATTAAAAGAATTATTATTGAAATTTCCCTAGTCTAGATTATGCGATAAACAATTCAGGTTAATTAATAAATCAACTGAAAATATTAATTTCGTCTAAAATAAAGTTTGTATGATCAGTTATTGATTTCTGAAACTTGTGTCAATAATTAAGCATATACAGATAAGAAAATCAATAAATTAGAGTTTATATGCACTTATATCGAATTTCATTATATGAATATGAAATTAATATATTCAAATTTTATTTATTTTTATTATTATTATTAGATAGAATTATGCTTACTCTAAATTAAACAGTATGAGTAATGAGTTGTTAGCACTCTAGCGAATCCTTATGCTGAAACTTTCTTTCGCTGAACTATTATTATTGCTGGGTACCTGATGGGTAAAAGATGTAAAATTTTCACTTGCAAGGGATTCCCACCAGATGCGCACACAAGAGATATAACCATTGAATACCCGTCAAAATGACTTAGAAAATGTATTCCAATGGGCAGTTTCTAGTAAAAGTTGAGCCATTATAGGTCCCTCTGTTATTAATTTAGTTGAAATAATATCGATCCTTTGACCACTATTTTGTTTTAAAGGTTTTGTTTATAGAATGTTTTAAATGATTTCAAAACGACCATCGACCCAAATCCCAAAACATTTTATTGACTATTACAAAAATTGAATTAAGATTATTAGAGAATGTCAGAAGATGAAGGTCCAAATTTTTTTATCTGCCCCAGTATACGAGCGGTATTCAATCGGCGTCTTTCACTTTCCGCTTTGCTTGGGTGACATTTTTTGTGATTTAGTTTCGATTGTGGATCACGATTCATTTGGGTATTAGTTGGGATAAAACTTGAAATGGGACAGGCGTCACGGATCAACGTTTGAAAATGTGCTGGGGTGATGTCCGATCTCTGCTCTGATTGTTTCCTTCAACTTTAGTTGACAATTTTCCTTCTTTAACTTGTCGAGTTCGGCCATCATCTCCGTGTGTTGATTTCTGAGTAATTCATTTTGTTTCAATTTTGTCGTCTGCTCCGGCCGAGTCCAGGTTTCCTCCATCCGACGACATATTCGGATCATTGACTCAGCTCGCTGGCTCGGTTTCAAGGCCTCATTGTGATAATGGGCTACGTCCCGTCTGAATCTTTCCACATCCAGAGTTTTATTATTATTTGACTGCACTAAAATAACTAAAAAATTTTTTTGATTGAATCGAGGATCGTTTTGGGAATAATAAAAAATAGATTCATTGATTTTGACTTCTATTCGTTTACTTTTGATTAAAGGCTACATTAAAGTGAGGTCTTTGGTAACTAATTTGAACCCCCCCAAACGAAATAAAAACTATTTTAACCTCTTAATCCGACCCTTTTTACCATCCTAAAATACGGTAAAATTCCTATTGGTCAAAGTCGAAAAATTTCTTAATTTCTATTTTTAGATCTCAAAAAAAAATTGTTAAATTTTAACACCGCTACTCGGTAAGAGGTAAGATTTATGTAGGTCAATTATTATTGATTGATTTATAAATTTTTTGAGATGTGAACTGGGAGTCTCATAAACTTAGCTTACCTGAGTTAACATGAAAAATTTTATAATTATAAAATTTATAATTTTGTTAGAAGATAAGCGAGTTATAAAGATTTTGATGTTAAAATATTATGTGGTTGGAAACCATAGATATAGGATAAATATATACATAAAAACGACTGGTGATGATGATAATATATTATAATTTTATTTGGACAATTCATGATAATAATGATGACAATTCATGACATAAGTGACAATTTTGTGATGATAATTGTAATGAGAATATTATTTTATGCTTTTATCATTAATGGTTTCTTGGAAACAGTGTAAAGCAATAACAGAGGCACCCCACACATAAAATAAATAAATATAAATTTATTAATTAATTTATAAACGCCCTCTAGGGGCTAGGCAATTAATTTAATTTTTGTTACCATAAGCGTCACCATTTTCTTCCTAACAATACAATGGCACTCAAGTGCCTGCAATATAACGACGCAAAGCGTCTTAAAATAAGTAATTAATACTTAGTGTCATGAAAACAAGTTTAATAATAATAATGGTTTAAGGACTTATGGTCATAGGTTATTTGGTCATATAACAAATAGTAATAGCCATATGGTCATACGACGACAGTCATGGCCATAAAGATGAACGTTCATAGGATCTTTAATCACATTAATTTTTAAATAAAAATACAATCTAAAAATATTTAAATACCAGTCTAAACTTAACTTTTAAATTAAACACCAAATAACTTTCAAATATCTACACCAAAAAGTAAACAGAAATCTAAAATGCTAATTCTAATTATGCGATTACTCATAAAAATTTGCGTATATCTGTTTGGTCATATGTTTCTATGGCTCTGATGACTCTTTCTTTTAGAAGACGATATCGCTTTTGGTCAGGTTGCTCTACTTGTAGATACAAGGTCTTCTGTTTAATGCTGTCTAGTCTCAGACAATCAATAAATCTCCACGACGTTAGATAACTACACTGAAAGAGAATAATAATGCCATAATGCTATCCGTCGACAAGATTTGTCGTTTGTAGCTCTAAGCTAGTTTGGTAAAATTCTTTTTATTCTCTTGCATCCATCTGTTTATTTCCTTTTTAATATTCGATTATGGCCAAATTAATGATAACAATTTATAATAATAATAATGCATAAATAATTAATCGGCTCTTTATTTTTAACCAAAAGACGATAATGGTAAATATTAATAAATATGATAACCATGAAAATTGTGAAAATAAATGATCATTAACCACAATAATTATCGAGATGTGATCAAAAGACTTTTTTTAGGTTAACCATTATGGAAGTGAGGCTTTCATAGGGCTTAATTGATGGAAAGAAATTATTTCTAATTGGAATTTATTAGTTTTTATTTTTTACATCGACTTTTTTCCTAAAAATCCATTATTAAAACGGTATTCAAAAAATAGAGTAGATTTATCATTTTTATAACTTCCTGAATTGACCTAAATTGATTCACCTAATATAAATTTCAACAATATCAACTATATAGTCAAAAAACTTTATTCCATAATTCAAATAATATTTCACACTAATAACAGAATCCTAAATGAAACAATCTTAAGAAATGGGCTAATTAAGTCCTAAATTAAATATTCACACTACATCACCTAGACATAATTTAAATAATAAAAAAATATATTAGCATGGTTGTTCCTTACTTTTAAAGTTATAAAATTGGTTTCGAAAAATTAGAATTATTTTTGAAAACTTAACATTAAATTATGTCGATCTGACATCAACTTATAAAAGGGGTTTTACAAGCATATTTTTTGATGCGATAAAACAAAACGCCTACACTTTTTTTTACCATATTTCATCACTTTTCTCCTAGTTGTCTGATTTTCTTTATTCTTTTAATTCAATTTTCTAATTTTTCCTAAGCTTAATTCACATAGTTTATTTCTAAATTATTAGCATTTTTGGCGAATTTGGAGCTAATTTGATAAAATTGGTTAATTTTGTTGTTTTTTAATGTTTTTATTTATTTTTTATCTTTTCTATTTTTAAAAAATTTAATTTAACACACACAAAATAACTATATAAACAGTGGCCAATTTCATAATTTTCATTGTCTATTTTCATACATTTTGTAAGATTTTGAATTTTGCAACGATGTTTAAAGTAATTTTTAAAATATAATTTTCTTTTAAAATTTTAAAGTTATTTTATAAATGAATTTTGGTCTAGATGGTCGCGACATCTTTTGGTGTCGGTGGCAAGTCCCTCATAAACTATTATATTTATGTTGTGTTAGAAATTCTGGGAGGTCGAATTGTGGCACTACTGGCTAGTTCAGTTTAGTGGGTGGAACCGCTGTTCGACTGTTCTGGACCCCTTGCTGACTGCGTCGGGTTCTGGCCATCGCGCACAGGTCTTGTTCTACAGGTCGGCGTTGTACCATCCTACTACGCCTGACGGAAACATCGGTCGTAGTAGACACTATGAAATCGTCAATTTGCTCGACTATTTTTTTTATCAGTTAGAGGAATAGGCATAAAATGGTCGGAAATCTATTTTATGAGGTTGAAATTATTTCTAAATCTTGCCGAAATAAATTATGCGAAATGGGCAGCAAGGGATTCGATAGGATTGATCGCAGTTACGAATTCCAAAAGTTTAAATTAAATAAAGTGCGATAATTGAAAAGAGGGGTCTACTTGGGATTTGTGGGATCAAATTTTTATGCTTTTGACAACTATGATCGCAGGGTGGCATCAATTAATAAATTCACAAGGTTAATAATTTGGAAACAAATATTGGTCGAACCACGAGGATAATTATGCAGAGAATTTTTAGACAATCAAAGAATTTTTTCGTCGACAGGAGATGTACAGTATTTATCAAGTTATTTACAACTGTAGGATCCACCAATATTTAATCACACGGAGATGTATCAATTAGAGTATCGGATTTTACTATGTTTTATCAATAGTTTAATTCAAGTCCCATACCCAGCACATGACTCACGTCACATAAATGTTTATTAAGAATAGAATAGAATTTTTCTAAAAGATGTCAATGAGAAAAATATATACACTGAAATAAGATGAGGAAAATAAATCAAATATTTTAAATATTAACCTTTAATAGTAGACCAGGTTTTATTATGGAATGGAACGACTTTTCTTCTTATGATGATATAAAATATATGCCACGGTACTATTGGGGAAAATAAATCTAGTATGCTAATAATTAAAATCATAAGATAATTCATACCTATTAAATAAAACATTTTTAATCTCTTCAACTAAGTTAGTTATTTCCATGTTCTTTGACTATGAATTAGAGATTGTGTTTTGAAGAACGTGCTTGTACTGATAGAAAAATTGTGGAGTATGTCTGTGGGAAATAAATAAGATAATGATCTGATGCGACGGTGTAGTTGGATTACTCAAACAAATATTCCTTTACTATCATTTTCGATAACTGTGTCAACTAGCAGGGAATTCCGACGGAATTTTCCAATGTAGTGCACAAACAAAATTTTCAGCGATTTTATCTCCACGTCAGATTAATGTGTCACCGCTAATAGGGAATAAGTAAAAATAAATGACGTCATACTAACCTACTTACAAATGTGGTCCATATCTGCACACAAGCCAGACGCTGCCTCGACACTTCAATTCATTTCCTGATGAGTGATCTGATAGTAAGCGGCAATACTGCTAGCGAAAGCTCTACAAGCTGCAAGCAGTAGTGACGAAATTTAACCCCACCACTAGAGAATTGGAAAGTGGTTGTATTAGAAGTTTTTCGGGGGAAATGTTGGATAAGGGTTTGATGTAGGTGATTCTTTTCTTTACCTCGTAGATAAGGACATCAGTACGTGGTAGAAATTTTTGATATATGAAATTGAAGATGGTTGTTTTTTCTTTATTCCCCACCTTACATCTTTCTTATAAATTTTCCGTTTTGCTGCAAATAGTAACTTGTAAGATAGAAACTAAAATTAAATAAAACTTTTTTATATAAATTTTTATACAATTGTTGAGGTCTCGATTTTAGTGAGTTTCAACGTGCACTGGTGTTCTCTTATATAAATCAAAAGACAAGTCGGATATATATAGAAGATTTATTAATAAAATTTACCAAGTATAACAAATTTCTTTTCAAATCAGGTTCAACCTTTTTTGATAAAAATAATTGATTCAAATTCAAATATCAATTGATAGAATTTTATGCGTGTTATGTATCTGTTAATATGTATGTAACTTCTTGTTATGTAAGTTCGTGCAAAAAATAGTGTTGAACTTTATCTGTTCTAATTTAAAGCCTTAGAAAGATTTCCTTTCTCAGACCGCTTCTTTGTGGTAAGAAATTTAATGGGCAATTTGACTGAAAAATACTTCGGTATTTATACTGAAATATTTTATGAGTGAAAAGATTTATTTCCACGATTTTAAGGAGCTTGATTTTACGAATGCGGTGATTAGTGGTTCAGGAGAAGGTTTGGGTAAATAAATTCAGTTCACAAGCTGACTCTCGAAAACTTCTACCTGTTTTCCAAAATTTGACTGTTTTGTAGTTTTTTGCTTATATTCGATTTTTTCTTATTATTAACACTTTAAATTTAATTTAACGTTGAATTATTTCATTTTTCTGTTACAAAATTACATTTTTCATCAAATTTGATGACTTTGGTATTGTTGATATTATTTGAATTTTGATTAATTTTTCTTTTTTAATTTAATTTTTTACGGTTTTCTATTTATTTTTAATGATTTTATTATTTTTCTTTTATTTTTTCTGGCTATTTTTGACGAGTAACCTTTTATTTTTAATTTGTATTCGCCACTGCTATGCTGCTGTGTATCCGTATCGAATCACCAATTATCACTATTATTTTTAGTTGTTACCAAACTTGTGATGCTCTCAAATCTTTTTGAATTCTTCTACTTGTTCCTTTTGATTATCAATTTGAATTTTTAATGTTATTATTATTATTTATTAAAATCTTTATTTTTTGGTCACTTTTTATCTGTTCTCTTTTTTTGATATTTTATTTATTTTCATTATGACAGAAGATCAAAAATTAAATTTGCATTTATTATATAAAATAACACAGAAATATGAAATTTCAATGTACACACACACCAAAGGTATTCCCATAAGATACATGCATAGGAAAAGGATAATGTGGTTTACTTGATGGAACTCGATGCTGTAAGGTTAGTGCCATCAGATCTGCGCTGAGGTTTTTGGCTGCTCACTTGCTCGATTTCAAACCCTGTCTTCTGGGTAATCTCATCACCAAATAAAACTGCTAAATTAAAAGAAAAACAATTCAAAAATAAATAATTTATAAAAAATAAATTTAAAAGCAGCAAATATTGTAAAATATTATATAGAAATGTCTCAAAAGACAACAAATCAAATGTTGAGGTCTTAAATTTAATTTAAAACTCCACATTAAATACAAAAAAACAAAGTCCTGTAGTTAAAAATAGTTATTTAAATAACAAATGTTTACCAATAAAATGCAATTTTCTTTCAACATTTTCTTTACAAACGACGCGTGTTCAGTCAACGGTTTTGTTTTTGGAGATCAAGTTAAAAAAGCTGCTTTCTTTGTAGGAAAATCTTTAGGCGAAAAAACTGAAATTTAAGCAGGTATTTATTTTTCTATTCCTAAAATTTATTTATTTTCCACCTGTTTAATTTAAAGTCGAAGTAATGTTCTTTAAAATATTTATTATTTATTTTTCTTTGTTAATGTAGGAACACAAAATTTGCACGAAACATATATTGCAAATACATTAGGAAAAAGGATTGGAACAATCGACGATTGTGTTTTTTTTGTTTGTCGGTTGATCACTGAGCATTTGATATGATGATTTTGTATTGCTTAAGAATAAATTCCAATTTTTTCGGATTTAAATTGAAATGGTCCAGATTTGAGGAGATAGAAATAAACTCGAACGATCATTAATTTAACTGATTGAATCTTGGTGGAGGGTTTCATATAAAGATGATTTAAGAATTGTGTTACTTGATTTCGAAGTTTCGAATAGGATAAAAAGATGTCGTTTTAATATTAATATTTAAACAATAATTAAATATGTGTTATTTTTAATAACGCATTTATAATTTTAATTAAAATTTGATGAAATTAATTAAAACTAAATATTGCAGGCACTACAGTTAATTTATTTTTTCAGCTATTATTATTAGAATTGTTATGTCAAAATAATATTAAGTTATATTCACCTGTCATATTAACAAAAATTATTTTTTCAAATATCCGGTTGTAAAATATTATTATAAAGTGATATTAAAATTATTATTAAAAAGATTTAAATGATAAATTGTTATTTCCCTTATGTAAATGACATGTTAATTATATGATAAAACACATGTCGTTAGATAAAATATATACAAAACTAACTACCAACATAATAAAAAATAGATCATAAAACAAAATTATCAAAACAATAACCAAAATAAAAAAAAATTTATCAATTAAAAGTTATATTATATGGGTCAAATGATTGTTATTAAGTGAAGATAGAATGTTAATTGTATTGTGTTGGGTCATAAACTTGGTTTGAAGATTGAGATCGATTCCTGTTTCTTATTTTCTTCACTGGTGCTCCAGATCACATTCACTCTGTATTTATTCGGCCCGCTCTGTAATATTTGTTCAGAACGAATGCCTCGAGGAACTTGCTGTAATTTAACATCAATTATGGCGATGAATAAAACTTAGAAGAAAATAAAATTAAAAACTTAAAAAAATTGTAAAAAAATTAAAATCAATTTTTGTAATAATACAAATAATTAAAACAACGGAGAACACATAATGACAAATATAAAGATCAATAAGGAACGTAGAAGAGTAAACAGCACTCTAGAGTCTGGCCAAAAGCAAGGATAGTTAATCTATTTCTTGGCATTATTTCCAATTAATTATGTTGTTTACAATTAATTTAACCAATGATTTTGAAAAATAATTAATATTTTGGTTTATTTTTATTTTTCTGAATTGGGGAGAATACGTAGTCCTATTTACATTGTTTTTCATCATGACATAAGTTTGTCTAAATTTCGACAAGTGCTTGAATATTATAAAAATTTATATTTCATTTTTTTATCTATTTTTTCATTTTTCATTTATTTTTTTAAGATTAAAAGTACTTTATAATTTATATTATTGTTATCAAAGTTGCAATGGGAAATTTGAAAATAAAATTTTCGTTCATTTACTGATTTTACTCATTTCAAGTGCCTCATTAATTTTTTTTGATAAAACAATAAATTTATGTATTTTTTTATTTATTGGTTCGAGATCCTTCGAAAACCGCAATTATGTCAGATCATGAAAAAAGATTTCCAACTCATTGTGACGATATCGCACAAACTATTTTAAACATGATTAAATATTGGAAAATGGTTTGTTATTTTTTAATTAAATATTTTGTTAATATTTTGTTAATTTTTTAAATGTGATTGAAATGAGATTTCCGCATACAGTAACTTCCGGATATAATTAAATGCCTTTTGCCAGATTTTTTAAAAATTTTATTCTTATCAGATTTTATAACAGCCGATTTCCTTAAAGTGGAACCTTGCGTGAATGTGTCGACAGATTAAAATGATTTTGGCATTTTTTAATAAAATAAAATTTTCACATATTTTTAAAAATTACAGAGCTCAATGTCACTATGGACCACACTATGAATACCTGTATGGCCCTTCGCCAATACAATTTTAGGCACATACTACTTATTAATAAAACTTGATGTTTTATCTATTATTTTCCTTGGATGAATTAATTATCTTTCTTGAATTGTAATGAATAAATAGATGTCAACTATCACTAAAATTTTATCATTTTGAATTTTACTTTACAAACATTGACTTTTTGCCATTAAATAACTCTGAAATCTAGTGTGGTTAAGTTCAATAAAGCTTTTAAAGTTTTTAAATCGAATTCAGTCAGTTGAGCGGCTTTGCAAGTCAATTTTTTAAATAGTTTTTCAATTCTCCTTTGTTGGTTGTCAACTTTTTCGCGTCTTTATTAAATTTGTTTTTTTCAGCTTCTCATAGATGTCTTTTCATTTTTCAAGCTACCAATGAAAAAATTTATCAAATTTAATAGTTTTGTTGTTTAGAATATTAGAGAATAATTTTTCGTATTAGTGCAATTAAGTAATGATTAATTAAAATTCAAAACTGATCATAAACTACAAAAATCCAGGCTCAGATCTAATCAAAGGAATTACTTTTATATTACTATAATTTCAACAATATACGATATATGTGTATTTATGTATATCGTAACTCTCAAGAGAAAGAAATACGATTCTATTGCTTCAATGAGCGGTAGCGCGATTACGTGATGTCTATGCAGTGTAGTATGTGTATAATGTGCAAAATAATAATTAAATAATGAAAATAAGTGAATATAAACAAACTATCATGCTTTAGAGCCTATTTCAGCATACAACTCACGCAAAAATTAACAGATCCACAACTATTTTTTATATTTTTATAAATTAGGAATACCACAAATAAACATGAACGGAAACACAAGAAAGTAAAAAATACAAAATTAGAAATTTATTCAATATTTAGTTAGACAACCAGGGGCGCGTTTGATAGCAAGAACTTGAGATACACAAATGAGGCCAACACCTCATTATTAATGCAAATTTTCGGATTTAGAAAGAAGTAAAACAAAATTGTGTTTGAGGAATGTGATAATTTTTAAAGTGCTAGTAGACGCACAGAGTGGATGATTATTTTAATTGATGGTGTTGCTACGTAGGAAATAAAGAACATGATATAAAGAAACGAAGCGAATGAAAATTTGTTCACTTATCTTTTATAAAGGAGAAACTTTAACGTTAATATTAGATCGAGTAAATCACAAATATTAGTGTAATTTAGCAGAAATCATTTTATCAAATTTTCTCTAAGTAACTGATAGTAATTCATTTTAATTTGTTGTTCTACCTTTATAAAGTAGCAATGCACAAATAGTTGGAATTAATCTTGTATATTGCGATATTGTGACTTCTGAATAAAACGGTTTTAACAACACAGTCAGCTACAAGTAAATCAGTAGTTGTTGAACCGACATTTTCCTATAAAACCCAACACTACTATTACAGTTATTTTCACAGTCTAACCTAATGACTATTGGATTAACGATAATAAATTATAAATTTATTATTATTATAATTATCATCATTAGGCAAAATGAAATCAATAAACTTGAAACATTTTACAGCTCGTGGAGGCTTATATTCCTAATTTATAACCCGATCACATGTTAGGAATAAACTTTGTACGAATAAATTTTGTACGCTATTTATACTAAATTTGCTATGGGGAAATTAATATAAAAATTAATATAACTTTTCTATACCGGAAATTAATATTAGTTTAATTAATTTATTAATCCATCATTGTTAATATTTCTTCTTATATTTTTTTCTTATGTTATAATTTAATTTAAAAAATTCATCTTCTTTTATATTAGTATTTATATTTCACATATTATATTTAAATTGCCTATTATTAGATTAATATTTATATTGAAATCATGCTTCTATTTCCTGTCAAAATTCATTAATATTAATATCTACATTTATTTTTTTAATTAATTATATTTACCCTTTTATGTATGATGTTTATCTATAAAAACATTGGGATAACACAAATATTATTATTTACACTTTTTTAAAGAATATAATCACGAAGATAAAATAGAATAAAATAAGTCGAACATTGGATATACATAATAATGCAAAGATAAAGTCAAAATAATGAGATAAGTCAGTTATCCTATAGTCAACATAAAGAGAATAAGAGTCTATAATAATATATTGTTATGTTAATACAGTTTGGATTTGCATTCTTTGGGAATTGCTGTTGATTTGTCTTACTGAATTTCATTGTTTTTTAGCATGGATGTTCACTCTGTAACTCTTTGATCCCGTAGGGTAATATTTGTTCACCACGAATGTGGAGGTGGGTCCTCCCTCATCATCCAACACATGTTAATGTTTACAGATACAAGCGTAAACATTGATTCCAAATTTGCACATTAATGATGGGTATTAAATTAAAAACAATATTTTTATAAATTATTAATTTTAAATGATCACCTCCAAGCTATCAATATGCAAAAGGTCATTTATGTGAAGGTACTGTTTAAAATTAATATAGAATTCAACAAAATAATATGAAACATTTACTACAAAAACATTTATTAACTTTCTCTACACTTAAGATCTCAAAGTATATGTTGGCGTGTTAATTCCTGGTTATCGGTATGCTGAGATAGAGTTTGTGCGATTCCATGAGATTGGTGGAACTGCTTGCTACCATTTTATTTTATGCTCTCCGTTTCATTCTAAATCGTCGCGTTTTGTTAGGTTTGCATTTACGCTTGGGATCGATTGAGTTTTAGAGATTCATTTTGCTGACAGATGGTGTTCGGAAATTATGTCCGCTTTATCTGCTATTTCTAAATTTGAAGCTCATATTTTTAGTTCAGTATTGGTTTCGGAAGATGTGTTTTCGGAGTTTTTTTTGATTGGGACTGATCCCTGTTCCCCTGTTTTTTATATCTCTTGCCTCACTAGACAATTTTCTTTTTAGTTGCTTTCTCTGAAATTTAGAGCATTTACAATTGGGAATCAGATACGGCTTGGAGGTTCCGACATCTAGAAACATAACTAGTTCGCCATCCAGAATTCTGTCCAATGCTCATTTCAATTTAATTCTGGAATGTAAACTAGAGTCATTGGAGAACCCATAGCAACACCATGCATCTGTTTATACCACTCATTATTATAAGGAAAATTCACATTCGATGCTGTAAATTCAAGGAATTTACGGAATTCAATTTCATCTACTCTCTTATGTCCAACAAGATTTTCTTTCGACATTCTGCAACAAATTAATCGTTTCCACTAATCGGACATTCGTAAAAAAGACTGCAAATATCAAACGAGACCATAAATTCCTCCATACTATTTTTATTCAGGTGTCCTTACATTTAAAATCGACAATCATTAAAGGTTTTTATAACCCATCCAAAATATCTTCACTATTGATATGATAAAAGATGTACTGAAATTATAAAATAATATATAAAAAATAATTATCAGCGCCGTACCATGGCTGGTGAAACAAGTATAACCGCACTTGGCCCCCCAAATTCGCAAATTATTTCTTTCTATCTGGTATGAAATTCGGTCTAACCGAAAAATATTAAACTTCATATGAAATTTTAAAATAGAAGGATATATTCATTATTTTAATAACAATTATATAAGCAAATAATTAACTATGTTTTAATTTTCTTTTGTTAACTATTTAATATTTATTTTTTATCATGATTCTGCATTTTAAAAATATTTAAAGTAGCAATTTAGTAGAAATTTATCATCAAAATTACTTTTTAAAATTTTTTATACAGGGCTCCCAAAATTTGCCGCATGGCGCTGTCTTATTAGATTAAACCAATTTTTAAAGAGAAATGCTATGCAATTTTTCAATTAAGAAACCAAATTATTGTATCGTAAATTTTGTAACATCTAATTGATAATGATATGCTTGGTAAATAGAAATTGTACATAACTATGACGGAATTAAATAAAATTTATAAATGCTTCTCTATCTAGAAATATAGTTTCTGTTAATAACGTCTATTAAGAATCCTCAAAAACTGCAAGGAGTATTTCACTACCAATCCGAAGAAGAACTAACAAAGCTTGAAATGGCTCTAAATATGGCAAAAATATTTAATCTGCCATATAATCATCTTATTGCAGAAAATCCTCCAACTGGCAATGAATCTGTGAAGCGACCTTATAAATCTGAATTGAACTGTCAAAAACTGAAGTCGTTGAATTTATTTCATTCTCCTAGACCTTTTAGCGAAGGTATAAACATTGTCTTGAAAAAATTTGATGATTAAATATTTGTCATAAATACACTTTTGGAATAATTGAATTATTACGGAATCTGTTTTCACGAGGAACGCGTCACAATTTCTTCCGATGTTGGACCATAATACGCAAACTTTTCGTGCTTCCATAACTATAGAATCAAATATCTAATAAATTTAAAGGGAAGAAATATATTCAGGATTTATATTTAAATTAACTCTTGCTATTTGGGTAATTTGTGTAAAAATATTATAATTAAAATAACATAAATAAAATATTACAAAATATGCTACTTAAACATCACTTATACTATACAGGGTGTTCGAGATAAATTTGACAATTTCGTAAGTAAAATGGAAATCTTCTTTGTAACTACTAAATTTAACGAATTAAAAAAAACAGGCACAGAAATTACAATACTATCAACACGTTTCACTCAAAATAAACACCATTAGCATTATTCACAGCTTCAACCCTGCTTCGGAACCTGGAACAAGCTGATGCTACAGTTTCCCTGGGATGGGCCTCAAAAACACTCTTAATTTTATCCATTAACTGGGCTTTTGTATTACTGGCATAGCGATTGATGTCTTTTTCAACTGCGGCCCATACAAAATAATCCATAGGGTTAAGGTCTGGGGAGTTTTGAGGACAAACATTTGGACTGGTGAAGTCGTAAAAATTTTCAGACAACCATTTTTGACTTTTCCCAGAGGTGTGGCAAAGGGCCGAATCTTGCTGTCATACATACGGCCTACCATTGACTACTTTTGTTATCCAGGGCTTGACTACAGTGTTTAGCAACTTCATGTAGCCATCTGAATTCAACCTGAGGCCCTCTCTGAAAAAATGCGGAGCCATTACATCGCCCTCAGAGGGCACACATCCGAAAACCATCACAGTTTGCGGAAATTTTGTCTGCATTACTTGATTAAAGGTTTTTGGACTGTTTGCTCAGAAGTTTCGTCGCGTCTATCAAACGATTTTCGTGAGCCTTTTCTGTAAGCAGCTGACCTTTGCGGCGCTTGTATGAGTAGTAGCGAAGGTCTTCATTGAGTTCAAGCTTCATAGTGGAAGATGAAACATTCATTTCACTTGATAAAGCCTGAATCCCAATGCCAGGGTTCTTCAACACCTTTTCCTACTGATCTTTGAAGAATTCTGCTGTACAAACGCAATCATATCGTCTGTTATGGATCTTCTTGCTACAGCCTCATAGTCACCATTGCAAGTCTCTAGTTCATGCCTGATTGTTTTTACTGTGTTCAGGGAGCATTGGACAGCAGTCATAATATACTTATTTTGATGGCCGGCACGAATCATCATGATGCAAGTTATTCTCTTCCATGATTCAGGTGGGTTCCAGTCATTTTTCCTCTCTAACATCTTGTATATGAATGATGAAGGGTGCAAACTTTTAAATGATGAGTAGTGTGGGTTAATAATAATCAATTAATATTATAAAACATAATCAATTATAAATATGCTAAATTTATCCCGAACACCCTTTACAGATTCAGTCAATTTTAAATTGTTTATCGAAACAATATTTTAAATAAATTTAAAATTAAATTTAAACATTAAAATTCAAATTTTAAAAACAAGCAACATTTTTGCTTATCCCAAATTTACCAATCAAACTATTTAAAAAACATTTGTACTCATCAAAGACATACTTGTAATCAATACTCAAACCTTTCATTATTCTAGCATTCTTCTTAATGTTTCTCCTATGTATTAATTGAGCATCTTTACTTGAAAGGTGATCACTAAGTTTCATTTTAAAAACGACTGTTAACAAATTTATTAAGAATTCTAAGGATCAGGGTTTCAGAATATGTATCTGTGTAATTTTACTAGTGTGTGTAAATCGGATGTTGATTTAAATTATATAAATAGACTATTTAAAATAGTGTATGTTAGAATCAGTGCTGGGAATAAATATATTGCAATATTTTGCAGTATATTGGGTTCTTGAATTACATAAATAGATGACTTATACAGTCGTGGTTTTAGGCATAGGCAACTTCGGCAGCTGCCTAGGGCGCCAAATATTTCCGGGAGGAATCCAATTAAAAGCGACTAAAAACAGATAATAGCAAAAATTTTAAAAAAACAACCCCAAAATGACATACAATCTTAAAAGGACTGGAATGTATTAAAATACTTTGTGTATTATACTACCACAATTGCAAATGTAAAAAAAATTTAAGTTGTATATGATTTATGAGTTCTTCCCTCCATGTCCCGGCGTTTCATTATAAAGATAGCAAACAGTAGCAAAATGATATTTATTTAAAATTTTTCATTTTTAATTAATTATTTTTTTAAATTAACAGCTGCATTTTCATTAAAAAATAATATTTTTTGAAATACTTGATAATGCACATTTAGTTGGCGGAAACAACAAAAATAAAAGGTTAATTTATATTTAAGAGTTTTCATATTACATAATAAAGTCTCATACGTCACCCAAAACCCATTAAAAACATTTAATTTAAATTCATATCTTTAAGTTTTTCAAAAAAGAGGTTGTTTTTTTAATATTTTTACTATTATCTGTTTTTGGTAGCTTTTCATTGTAATCGACCTAGTTCTGGTTTCTTTGTCCATTCAATTAAATTTAAAAGTTTATAAACTTTCTATCTTTATATGTATATATATATACATACTTATATATACATTGACATATACCTTAATAAAAATAATTTCTAAATTTTCAAGATTTTTCATTAGTAATAAATTCATTCATATCCATCTGTTTTTTGTATTATATTAATTTTTCAAACTACGTACCTACCTATTTTTTTTTTCAATTCAAAAATTACTCAACAACAAAAAAACAGCTATTTTTGTTTTGATAAAGATAATGCTCATGTAGATACAAAAAAAATTATACACATTATTTTTGGTGCTGATGCGTTTTAATGTTTTTGTATATTGTATGAAGTTATTGTATGGACTTAGAAAAAAAAAGAAAACTAAAAGTTGGTCGGATCAAAAACTGTTGTATGGCAAAATTGTTACTGTTCACTCGTGTAACAACTTTTTTATACAAAATTTTTTCATATCATTTTTTTGTTACGAAATATTCGTAAAAAACTGAAAAGTTACAGTAGTAAACTACCCTTTAGGGTTAACTGATTTTGCCCAAAACCTTATCTGTTCAAGCTATTCACTATAAAATGTTAAATATGAAATTTCAGACAATTCTGTTCAGCGGTTTAGGGTGTGGAAGCTTCCACAGACACACATAGACAGACACCACGAAAAAAAATCACTTTTTTCGATTTTTCCGTAGTGGAGAAATGCATCTATGTAAAAATCTCGGGTATAGAATTTTGGTGTGACCGCAATACCTATCGCTATGATATTTCATATCGCGATCAGTAAAAATATTTAGTATTCTCTGAAATTTTAAAAATTCAACTGAAAATAGGTTTTTAAAAATATTTAGCGTCTAGCATGCTCTGAAATTCTTTTAAATTGCGCAAAATATTTTTGGTTTTAAAAGAATAAAATCATATGCAGTAAAGTTTAAAAGACTAAAGTAAGTTTAAATTTATATAGTGCAGGATTTAAGAATTTTTTACTTAAAGTATATTTTATTTCCCCAACGTAATTTTTACATATACACAGTAAGTTAATTTATATTTGATTTTTCTACACGGTGTAGAATAATCCTAGATTGCACACCAGATGTGTGCCATACTGAACAAATGACGTTTATTATTCGTTATGTCCACATAAATACAGAATATTGTGATTTAGATATCATATGCATAACAGAACATTTTTAGGATTTGTAAAACCAACAGATACAACTGCCGCTGGTATGACCGATAAAATCGTTCAGGAGTTAGCAGATATGCCATTAACAATTGAGAACTTACCGTGGTCAAGGATACGATAGTAATATGAAAGGGAAAGAAAATAACGTGCAACAACGAATTCTGAATCTTAATCCACTAGCATTATATGTATCTTGTTCTGCACATTCATTGAATCTCGTTAACGACGCTGTAAGCTGTTGTTTGGGTGCTACATCATTTTTTATGTTACTGCAACAAATATGTCTATTTTTCCGCTTCAACACATGGATTGGAAGTTATAAAGCGCCACCTTTCAAACTTGACAGTGAAGCCATTGATCGATAACAGATGGAAGAGCCGAATCGATGCCCTTAAACCCCTACGCTTCCAACTAAGTGAAGTTATTGATGCACTTATTGATATTTTTCAAGATACTTCTCAAACCGGAGTTTTGGTAATACTTCACGTATAGAAGCACGAGGCCTTGCAAAAGCCATTTCAAATTTCGAGTTTGTAGTTTCTGTTATTATCTGGCATGATATTCTTTTCAACATACATATTACAAGTAAACAACTTCAATCTAAGAAAATTAATATTTAAGATGCTATTAACCTACTTGTAGAAACCAAAAAATTTCTATTCAACTCCCGAAATGATGAAGGGTTTGAAAGTATATTGGTAGATACACGAGAACTTGCTGAAGAATCAGAAATTTTCCCAATCTTTGAACCAACTCAGCTTATCAGAAAATTAAAAAAACAGTTCGAATATTAAGCCCATTCAGAACTCAAAAGAAAAATTTAAGATCAGCTTTTACTTCGCAGTTTTGGATATAGCTTTAACATCTGTGGAGCAGAGGTTCACTCAAATGTCAACGATAAATGGCACATTTGGATTCCTATACAACATACACAATTTGCAAAATATTTCGTCGGTGAAAATATTAGAGGATTGTCTTAAACTTGAAAATGTTTTACTATACGATAATTCTAAAGATAATGGTGGTACAGATTTAAAGAACGAATTTATATATATATATATATATATATATATATATATAGCGAGACATATTCCGAAAAACTTATTACCGGAAGATTTACTTAATTATTTTTGTAAAAATAATATAGTGGACATCGTTCCAAATATATCCGTCGCTTTGCGAATTTTACTAACCCTACCAGTTTTGGTAGCAAGTGGTGAACGAAGCTTTTCGAAGCTCTAGCAGATCAAAACATTTATTAGATCTACAATGTCACAAGAACGGTTTGTAGGATTAGCAAAGTTGTCGATTGAACATGAAATCGCGGGATATATAGACACGAAGTTGCTGCTTGAAGATTTTGCTAAATTCAAAGCACGAAAATTTTAATTTTAAATAGTTCTTTTTTTATATTTTTGTTGAATAAATGAAATCCAGTTATTTTATTTTCATTTACTTGTTTTATTTATTGATGCATTATTGAGTTTGTTTCTTAACTAGAGGCACCATATTTTTAGTTCGCCTAGGGCGCCAAATACTCTAGCGCCGGCCCTGGACTTATAAACAATCAATAAAGTTTCCAGATTTAATACTACTTTCTAATCCATCCGAATAATTTAGAAGTTTTAGAAGAACGTATTTGTCTAAGTGGTTTAGTCGGTTTTGAGATGCAGTCTGAATGCACATTGTTGAGGTGGATTCTATAATTTGTGAACCCAGAACATTCGTTTTGCATTATAAGATTTCTGGTGTCTGGACATAACAAGCATTTCCATTGGCATGTCTCATAATATAATAATTTTAATAGTATAATCAGGCAGGCATTTACAATTATCATTATTAGTTATTTATTCATATTTTTCATCGTTCAATACATGCAAGCAATCATCATCCAAACAATCATCACATCCTTATTCAATCAGCAATACCTTATTCAATATGTTACTCATACTTACTGTAGTGCTCCAATCACCTCCTCTCGCTGTGGAGCATATCCATTTGGGCATTGTTTTCCATATTTCT
This sequence comes from Schmidtea mediterranea, assembly GCA_022537955.1. NCBI lineage: Eukaryota > Metazoa > Platyhelminthes > Tricladida > Dugesiidae > Schmidtea > Schmidtea mediterranea. Next base: position 21,954,628 of record CM039680.1, on the reverse strand, counting down.
CTTCGTCGTCGTCCAACTGGTCTCGGTTATTTCGATCATTAACTTGGAACTTTGCTCGTGAGTATTCTTGGTCATTTTCTTTCAGGTCTCTCTTTTTTCAGTTCTCTGAAAGCATTGGTGCTTAAAATGTCCTGCTTTATGGCAATGGTGACATATCACATTAGGCAATTCTGTATGTATCAAATAATTTTTATATGAAAAGTATGAGAAAAATGAAAGAAGTTGTAATTCAAGATTGTGAAAATTGCCAAAAACTTAAAGCTCCAACAACTCAAACTAAGGAAAAAATATGCAAATGCCAAAAACACATCTATTTGAGGCGAGATATACACATATATATATATATATATATAAATATATATAGAGAGAGAGAGAGATTTTTGTGAACCATTTAGCCAAACACAATATATGTATGATATATATTTTTGGCATTATTGATAGATATAGCTACTACGTTTCACTGCATGCAATGAAATCACATGATGAGAATACCGTTACTTCAATTTTGAAAAATAGCTGGATATTAAAATATGGTGCGCCAACATTTATACATTGTGACAGAGGAAAGTCGTTTGAAGGGAAGGCGATGAATAACTTTTTGAAACCCATAATATCAAAATAATATACTCAAGTCCGTATCATCACTCAGCAAATGGACAGATTGAAACACAATTCCGAACAATGAGAGATGCTATACATATTCCCCTTAAAGACAAAAGTCACTAAAATTGGGCTGATTTATTGCCAGAATTTGAATTTATGTTAAATTCAACATTTCAAAAAACGATCATGAGAAAGTATTTGTAAAACCAATTTATAGAGAGTGGCTTATAACATGTCAGAAGAAAGAGAAACTCCAGTTATAGTGACAGAAAGGAAAGTAAAAATCGGTGATAAGATCTTAATTAAGAGTAATACAAATAAAAAGGAAAATGGCAGGTATTTTCGTCATGCAGAAGTGATCAAACAAGTACACAAGAGAAGCTACGAACTGAAACTAGAAAATGAAAAATAGATTATAAGGATCATTGAATGGAAAAAGCCTTTTATGGTGTGGGATGTAAGTATATATTTAAAAATTAAATAATAATTGTAAAAATTAATTATGTAAAATAGTAGTAAAATAGTGTTTTCAAATTAACATAATGTTTTGTAAATATAAAATAATAAATTATGTATATAAATGTAAATTGAATGTATGAATAATGAAATCTGTCCTTCTGAAAATATCAATAGTTTGAACTGAAGAAAAACGTCTCAAAAATATTGTGTTTAAATAATATTGACAAATAGTAGTTATTTGAATTTTGTGAAATAAATTATTTTCTCAGTGTTATTAATGGACGTTAAAAATACAAAAGCTTCCTAAGCTAATAGATGCAAAAAATTCTTTGAGAGCGGATTTGACTAATAACCTTAATAAGAACTACTTTAAGCTTTTAAATAATAGTCTTTATGGGAAATCTGTGAAAAATCTAAAAAAGGAATGAATTAAAGATTATTATATTCATCTGATAAGATGATTTATTCGTTAAAGCCGCTTGCAGAAAGTTTTTAAAAATTGGTTAAGATCTTATAGCAGCACACATGGATACAGATTTAATTTTTTTTTGATAGACCTAGTTATATTTCAGTTCTTGATTCATCTAAACTAATTGTGTTTCAGCTCCAGTATCTTGAATTGTTTAAATATAGGAATTTTTTCAATTGTAAGATAGACATAGTTGCTGACGGCACTGACTCTTTTTTTCTTTGAAATTAAAAACTGTAAATTGAGAACTCTTACCTGTAATGGTTTTGAAAAAGTGTAAAATTGCTTTAAGTAACAACGATTATAAAGATCAATGTGTAGGTAAAAACAAAAGTTTTGTTTTCGGACATTATTTAGCTGTTACTTTAATAAATGTGGTTTTTTAAAATTATTAGTCTTTTTATTCTATTGTTGTGTAAATTATTATTATTATAATTATTTTTATTAATTTTTCCAAATTTTTGTAATTAAATTTTGTTTATATGAAATGAGACTTGTAGCGTACTGGTCATAGGTGTCACTTAATTGTAGAGTCAGGGTTCCTATCTTGAATGAATTATTTTTGTAAATTAGTTTTCAACGTGTATTTTCAAATCCTAATTTGAGTGAATTTTGTAAATCCATTAATAATTGAAGGTGAACTATTCTCACAAAATCAAAAATAATATTTGCAACAGTTGCAGCTGAGTGGGTTCACTATTCGATATAATTCTGAAATAGTGGTTGTTCAAATCAGTAGTGTACCTTGGAGACTACGCCTCGTGGATATTTAGCCTGATCATCACCAACTAATTCGGCTTTGCACATTAACTCAATCATTATCAATAAATAAAATAGCAATCCATTTTTCTTATACCCAAATAATAAACCAAAATCAGAAAACAAATTAAAAACCAAAAGGTTTAATGATTAAAATCTCAAAAATTTTAAAATACTCACCAAACAAAGACAAATTTAGACCAATAATCCGTTAAAACAAAAATTCAAATCTATAGAAATTTATTCCAGATAATTCCATAACTCTTAAAGTATACTAAGCAAAAGAAGATACACACAAAACACACTTAGCATAAAACAAAGCCGCGTTCAGGTAAATCTTCTATATTATAAAACAAAAATCAATAATCTTTTAACACATACACAGCAACTCACATTCAGGTTGTTTGTAAAACGTACGTTGATATAAACCCTATACAATAGAAAATCAAAAAGTGATATAAAAATAAAATAATTCACATTAACATAACACATAATAATAAAAACATGTACACTCTCAACGAATAGTCAACCAGTGTTGAGACAAACCCCTATAATAAATTACTTTATAGAGAATTTTAAAAGAAAACATTTTTAATTTAAATTTTGAGGTTTTTGCTTCGAAATTTCGTGTAAATGAGGATGTATCTTCTTAAGATTTAACTTTAAAACTAAAATTAATTTAATATTTCATAAGTTTTCATACATTTCTGTCAAAAACATACAAAACCTGAGATCCGAAATAAAGCATAAATTGTAAATTTTAATTATAAGTTTTAAAATATTATAATGAATTCAATTATTTTGTGTATATATTCAAACATATTTTCTAAGATGTATAGAAAAATACATATTTATGTCAATTAGTTATTTTATTACTTCAATAATAATATAACTCACTTTTTTTGAATTAATTCCGAAAAATAAGTCATCATAAACAAATCATTTCCTGAATATTCATAAACATTAATAATAATATATATGAATTTGCAGATACAAAGTTTTATTTTAAGGTTTGCGGCCCCAAATATAAAGCGACATTATAAGCCTCACTGCATTTTTGGGAGTTAAATAGATTTGGATCTAATATTCGAACATAGAAAATTTTGAATATTGCGAAGTCACAGTCTTGCAAAGTTTGAACAGTATTAATTAAAATTTTAAAAAGTGAATTGCAATTTAGAATCAAATTTAGAAACAAATTAATCAATAATAATCGTTATCCAATGGTATATTATTATTATATTATAATATTTTTATTATAATTATTATGTTACAATTATTATAATGTTTATTATTGTTATCATTATTATTTTATTATTATTATTATTATTATTATTATTATTATTATTATTATTATTATTTTGTTAGTAAACACTGCGGAAATTGGCCTAAATAGTTTTTATATGGTATTTTTAATAATAGTTTTTTAATTAGAAATGTTTCTGCTTTCGTGAAGTCATTTTTAAATAATAGTATATATAAATGCATAAATAAATAAAACAAATAAAAATATATAAAATATGAATTTTGTGTCAAAGCATTCAAACATTAACTTTAATTATGTTAAAATTTATGATTAATCAAATTTAATCAAACCAATTTTCATTAAGAAGCTCTTTTAATTCGATTCTATGTTCTGGATCAACAACAACACATTTTTTAATAAATTCTTTTATATTTTTTGAACATTTAGTAAATGACAATTTCCGGATGTAGTCATCATTTTCTAATCGGAAAGGCTTTTTTTGTTCGAGACAACAGTAAGTTAAAGCACCCAACATGAATACAATACTTTTCTTCACGTCATATGTAATACCGTCCAATACTTCAGGAGAATAATATCCAGCGGTTCCTACATGGTAATCGTAATTAGGATTTTGATTCTCAACATCATAAAGTGCATCTTCGTAATCAAGGACCTTTACTTGATATGTAGATTTATTAACCATGATGTTTTTCGGTTTGATATCCAAATGATAAATTCCCTTCTCTGTTAACCTTTGTATGGCTAATATTACATTTCGTACTATTTTCTTGATTGCATTTTCAGGTCGCTTTTTTGTCATAATGTATTTATGCAATTCTATCCATTTACCCGTCAAATGTTCCATAACAATTGCAAATTCTTCATTGTTTTGAAAATAATTAAGAATTTTCGGACAAATTTCATCATCTTTAATTAATTCATTAAAATGCATTTCAAGTGGAATCGGATATGGATAATCTGGATTGTTTGTGAATAACTTCACTTTTGATTTATAATAACTTTTAATGACTACAGTTTTGTTTTTGTAACATTCTCGACAATAGTTTTCAGCGACATATATTGTACTTTTCTTTGATGAAAGGAGAGTTTCAATGTGTTTGTACATATCAGTAATGATAATCATATTTTATAATTGTTTTTAATAATATATTGTCAGTATGTTAAATAGAGATATATTTTATTTATTTCTCATTTATATCGCATATGATTGGTTACGTTCTTATAATAACTATATATATATATATATATATATATATATATATATATATAAATTTTGTTAATATAAATTTTTATGTATAACTTTCACAAGTTCATATTGACCTTTATATGGCCTTGTTAGTTTAGCTGCCTTACTTTTTCCTATTTGTGGTGACATCAGTCAGACTTTGTCGCCTATTTTAAAATTTTGGGGTTTGGTTGTTGAATCCTATACATCTTTATATTGTCCTTGACAAAATTTAACTTTTAGTTTAGCTATTTTATATACTTCCTGTAACCTTTTCTGCATTAATGTAACATTGCCAGAGACATCTAAATATTGTGATACCTTGGGTTCCAATACCGAATCAATTGATATTATTGGTTCCTGCAAATACATCAAATAATATAAGGAGAATCCAATTGTTTCATTGGGTGTAATTTTATGGATGTATGTACATTGACTTATATATTGGTGGGTTACTGGGTTTTGCTATTTGTTTAGATCATCTTATTGTTACCCCGGTAACGCCATATAAATATTTTTTAGCTACCACTCGGCACCCGTTGCTAAGCAACGTTGGAAATGTGTTCGAGTGGGTGGATTGTCCGCAAAAAGTGAGCACTATTACTAATACTGTAGTTGCCCGGACAACCCTCGGGTTCAACGAGCTGTCGATGGATGACCTAAGCTCACTTTACAATGTCCCTTGTGTGAGAAGGTTCAAGATCAGACTCACGTTGATGGATAGCAATGGAATGACATTTCTCCGGCGAAGCGCGAGTGCTCATGACTTTTCGGCAGCAATTTATCCTTATTTACATTTTTAACATACCAATTTTAAATGACTTAAACATAATTATAATTTACATTCAATTCACAAAACAAAACCGAGTAAATCAGACAAGATTCGTAAGTTAATTCAATTTTGAAAGTAATACGGAATACATTAAGTTAGTTTGTTGGTCAGGCGTGCGGCTCGGCGTCGGGCGCGTTCCTTACGTCCCGTCCTGTAACTGTTTGAAGGTGTTGCCGATGGAGTCGTCAAGGGTACTGAACTGTTGGCCGAATCCCGGTACGCCAATTGAGATGGGGCGAAGATAAGAGGGTAAGTCACCACTTCTCCTTCACGACTAGCGGCTAGGACAACTTCCAACCCCCTTATCTGCGTCCCGAGGTTCTTATTCAGTTGTCGTTCCTCAGCCCAACCCTTTTGAGCAGCTGTAAGACGTTGGTGGGTAGATTTGAGTTTCGTTGGGTCCACCCAGGTGGATTTCACCTGTTGAACCTCCTTTGTGAGCTGAATAATCTGCTCGTATAGAGCTTTGTTGGATTGTTGGGCGCGGGATAATTCCTTTTGTAGTAATTGAACCGGTTCCATGGCTAGTAAAAAAGAATAATTAAAGGGGAGAGATTTACTAATAGAGCTTAATCATATGATCTATGTTTAACCCAAACAAACTAATGAAAATCATTTAAAAGTAATAAAGTCTCTAAACCAATCAAAAAACAAAGAAAAACAATTAATTTTATTCATGAATTAACCAAGGTTCATTAAATTTGCGTTCTTATCTGTTCAGGGAAAGCCTTTCGCCACCCATTTTTCGGGTGTATAGCCCGAGATGGCCATGGTTGGCCTCTTTGTATTGAGGGCTCGGACCGTGGTTGCTAGCGGGGCCTGTGTCGAGGAGACTTGTCGGGGGTGACAATGATTGTCGGCGAGCCGACCCGCCAGTAAATCCTCCTCAACGTTCGCCAGATACTGGCGAGCTCGGACCACCTGTAGGTCCACTTGTCGTTGATGGGATTTTAAGTTTTCGAGCAGATGTCGAGCCTGCCGGTATATTTCTTCGGCCGGGCTCCACTCTTTGGCCATCTCTTGCCCCAGATTGTCCCTGTCGAGGAACTTTGATGGAGGAAATTCGGGACATCTTTCTTGTCTATAACGGGCCCAGGCCCATCTCCACCGGTCTGCGAGAAAAATTGACTAGTGATCCGTCGAATTAATTGCTGAAATGAATATCATTAATGTGGGTGTTTTAGTAACGGAAATGAATATAATTTATTAGGGTCACCTAATTAATCTGATTTCTTCCACTTTTATATATATAATATATTATTAATTCGATTCGGGTTAATATCAGTCCACATATCATAAACTTTATTAAATCGTTTGCTTGTTTATAAAAATCGCTACACTAATATACCGAATTTTCTAGCTTAGCTTCTAAGGTTTTCTGCCTAGCTAATAAAAACCCTGTATGTTTGATGGAATACATCAAGATCATGCACAAAGATCTTTCAAGATTCTGCTGGATTTGCTGATCAGAGAATTCTATTTCCCTTAATTAAACCTCAGTGTCGTTATACTTCCATTGAGTTAGATGGCTGTGGATTTTCATGATGGTATGATGGTACGAAAACAAAAAATAATTTGTCGAGTCACAGTTCGAATTCGAGAACCGGTGGTTTATAACTTCATACTTATCGATTTAATAATTTTTCGTAGGAAAATGATCAATCATTTAAACTTAAAATCAATTTAAACTTAGGTAAGAAATGATTATACATTTAACATAAAAAAAATAAAAATGATCATAGATTTAAAATTTACGTAGGAAATTTTCAAGATGAATTACCAGATGTTGTGGGAATCAATTCCCTCGGTGTTTCTCCTCCCGGTACCGCAGTCGTAGAACTCGTATTTCCAAAATGCATAGTAATAATAAGATGATTGATCGATAATCCTTCATATAAAATCATTCGAACTGGCATTGATGTGTGTGCATCCGCTGCACTACGGTTGGATTCGATAGTATGATGATGGAATTTTGTCCAATCGGATGCTAGTTGCCGTTCAGTTGAATAAACAATTTATTCAATTACTAAATTTTCAAAATTTGGATATCGAATTCGACGTTGGCAATTTCGTAAGTTTTATTTTATCTCTTTGGGTAATAACGACGGAAAACTCACTCGTCTCATCGTCAACTTCACGATGTCACGGTGGGTGTTCCCACGTTAATTCCAACTCGCATCAAGTCTATTTGACTTTTAATTTATTTTTGTTAATATTTAGCACATTTATTTAACATTTTTATATTTTTACTAATATTCAATCAAACTCTCAAAGTACTATCGCGTTAGAAAAGTCATGAGATCCTTCTCGTCTCTCAATATTGGAGTTTTCTAATTTAATTAGTAATGGAACAATGGGTCATTTAATTTACTGAATAACGTAATCGGGTTTGTGTTGGGGATTGGGAATCGGTTATGAATCAAGAACTTGTTAGATATTTGAATTAAAGTTGATTGCCATATTCTTATGAAAATGAATATCAATGTGGATGAACCTATTTTGTAAATTTATTCGTTGATGCTACAGTGATATAACGGTGGATGAAACAGATGGGTCGGTAAATTTAACTATTCAAGTGGGTTAGGAACCTTCGTTATACTGCACTTTATTCTATCAATGTGTGTAATTTAGATTAATTATTAATTTATGCTGATTCAGTTTTAAACGTGGTCAAATTCAATTTATGGCTGACTTTATAAAATAAAAGAGGGTGTCTCTAACAGTTGTGCTAATGGATTTGGGTCGGAATAAATTCTCGGTTTTGTTAGGGTAGTTGATTTAATAAATAATAATTTAGAAGTTTTTATTTCAAGTTTTATATAAATTGAATTTATTAATTTATTTCATAGCAGTGATTTCATATTAATTTTTATTCCCCGTAACCTTCCCCTTTAATAAGCCTTAGGCGCATATTATGTTCATTTTATATTTAATGAGTGCCCACTGGACTACTCGGTGTGATGATTTTGAGCCGTGTGTAATAATTTAGGTCGAATTTAAAGAAAACTAGAAACTAGGAAGAAGCCAAAAGACCTCTTCCTTATTTCTCCTTACCTATTGTACGACCCTAACCTCGCGTGTTATTTTTGATTTAGTAAAACAAAATTCGACTTTGTTATTTTCTAGTGTATTCCAATCTTTATTTTTATTATTTTTTAATTTATTTTGACAATTTTTTATTTGAAATTTTTATTGAATTATTTCTAATTCAAATTCTTTGATTTAAATTTCATTTTCATGAAATTTTCATTTTTATCAAATTTCGGTTGAATTTGTTATGTTTTCATGTTATGTTTGTATTTGTATCGTGCGGATCTTGTTGCGTTTTGTTATTATTTTAATTTATTTTTATGTTTATTATTTTATATGTAATTATCTTTTTTCTCATATTTGATAGGGTTTAGTTGATGTTTTAATAGGTTTGAGTTTAAATTTGCCTGTTATGTTTGCATGTGTGTTACCGATTCATTTAAACATTTTCCAAGGCCGTTTGTGTTCTGGCCCAACAATATTCATCCCGGTCGTTTTAGGTTTTGTTCACAAAACCAGATTCTCTATTAAGTAACACTAAATCGTTCGAGTAGACCATCAATCTGAGGGTGGTAAGTGGTGGTGTTTATTTTGTTTATGTTAAAGATATTGGCTATTTAGGAAATGGTTTCACTCATAAAAATTATTTCCTTTGTCGGTAAGTAGTTTCCTTGGTATCCTTAATTTGAAAATTATTCTTTCTATCAATAGCTTAGCTACTGTTTCCGCTGTTTTGTCTTTTGTTGGAAAGGCTTCTGACCATTTTGTGAAATAATCGCTGAAAACTAGTATGTTTCTATTTCTATTAATTGTGATGTGTAATTTGCATAAGAAATCCATCGCACATAGTTCCATTGTTGATATAGTTGCAGGTATTGGATGAGAGGGTTCTTTTGTTTTGATTCCTGTATTTCTTCTAGTACAACATATGGTCCATTCCTTTCACCATGCTTCAAATTTTTCCAATAATAGTTTAGTAATAATTTGTTCACTGTTTTCTGGCTCATAAGTGAGCTCCTTGTGCTCCAAAATGATATTGTAATAGAAGTATTTGTTTTAATTTTATGGGTACTACTATGAGTTTATACTCTGTTATCAAAAATAATATCTATTTTATATTTTTTATTTTTTATTTTCTTTATTTTTAAGAGATCATGATCGTTCGTTTGTTTCCGCAACTATTGCAAATATTTATAGGGTGTTTAGTAAACGAAATAACACATCTGCATTTTTATATGATGTTGACTTGCATATTTTGAACTTTTATTACCCATTTAAGTAATCTACTTAAAGTATCTTGACTTTTCCATAGTCCTTCCAATGGTTTATGATCGGTTTTTATTATTTCTGATCCGTATATATATATATATATATATATATATATATATATATATATATATATATATATATATCTCGTTTTAATACATTCTTTTTCTATGGTTTTATATCGGGTTTCCACATTCTTCAATGTTTTTATTGTAAATTCAATTACATAAATTTTACCTTTTTCCTCTTCTTGACCCAAGATAGCTCGTACAGCTTTTTCGCTAGCATCTGTCATAATGTTAAATTGTTTAGTAAACTCAGGGTATCTCAATATCGATTCTGTAACTAGTTTATCTGTAAGCTTTTCAAAACATTTTAATTTCCAATCCTTTTACTTAACTGGTACTATGTCCATTGTGAAAAAATCTGTAGTAGTTTTTGTTTTGTTGCATCTAAATAATCGTTATTTATTTTAATTTTTTCATAACTTTTTATTATTAGGTTTAGTTATGTTTTCAATCTTACTGTGCAGTATGCTGAATTCTCCCATTTCACATTCGCTTGGCTTTCATTTAGATAGTTGGTCTAATTGTGTACTTTTATATATTTTTCTAGGAACTTCTTTTCGTTTTTACCACTGATTTTTTTCATTTTCAATAGCATTAAGAATGTTTTAATATTTGATTATGAATCAGTTTTGATATCGATTTTTTATTGATGTCATTACTGGTTTCATAGTCAGATATTAAAAAAATTCCTAATGTCATTATGTATTTTTATTTTTGTTTTCGAAATTTCCAATTCTAATATAATTATCTCCTTTTTATGTATCACACATTCGCCAGCTATCCTTATATTATTATTTTCGGTTACTGTTGTTTTTGGTTCGAATATAAATGTTTTCTCACTTAGAATATTAATTTTCATGGGTACAATATTATCGCTTTCATATTCAAATTAAAATTCTTCCACCGTACACACTTCTACCATTTTTTGCAACCTTTATTTATCTTTCTTTTTATTTTATTGTCTGAGAAATCTATTGCATAACCCTTTAATTTTTAAAGAATATCTATAGCTAGGATACATTTTCATTGACCTACATCTGCTTCTCGGAATACATGATCTCTTATCTGTTCTTTGAGGTAAACTATGAGTTTTATGTTTTCCTTTTTAAGTATGGTATGCGAAGAAAGTTTCATTAGCTCGTCATTCGTTAGCATGATATTCAGAAGTTTTTCTGTATGCTGATCATCTACTATCAATGATGCGGCTGTACCAGTATCTACTAGAGCAGAGACGGCCAACCCGCGGCCCGCCTTGAGATTTTTTGCGGCTCACGAGAATTATCACACCTATACAAAATATATTTACTTTATAATGGCCGGTATATTTTAAACATTCTAATTTTATCAATAAACAAACATTTAATAAGTATAATAATTTAAATTCATTTTAAATTAATTTAAGAGGTAAGAGCGACAGCGATTCCTAGCAATAATATAATATAATTTGTATTTTATGATTATTATTTTAGTAAGTTGTTTTGTATTTTGTAATAAAAATAAAATTTATTAATTATACCTTTTCAAATTGGATTTACTTGTAAAAGCAATAAAGCATTTTAATTATTTTTAAAACTTGTGCACTTGTTTTAATATACATGTACTTCAAAAAACATTTAAATTATAAATTTTAAAATTCTTATTCAACAACAGCGATGTAATAATTTCTAATTAATTAAAAAATGATTTTTAATTAAATATTTAAATATTAAATTTTAATATCTCTCTTCTTTACAGTATGACTACAAAGAAAAGAAGAATAAAGGAAGAAAATAGAAAGTATAGCGAGGAATGGGATGAAAATTACTTTTTTAAAGTTCAAAATACAAAATTATTGTGCTTAATTGTATTTAAGGAATATAATGTTAAGAGGCATTTCGAAACAAAACATAAGAATTATTTGAAGTTCGATAAAATTATGAAATTATCGAAGCTCAAAGACTTTAAGCCACAATTAAAGTCTCAACAAAATATGTTTGGTGTAGCATTACAGCAACCGTCCAATTTTGTTAAGGTAAGCTGTTCTATTTCATGTGTGATTGCAAAGAAAATGAAAACATTTTCGGATGGTAAATTTGTATACTTCAGCAAAGTCAGGTGGTTAAGTCGTGGAAGATGTTTACAGCGGTTTTATGAGTTATGAGAAGAAATTCATTACTTGTTTATGAATGACAATCAGAACTAAGAAATGATGAGTGGTTATTGGATTTATGATTTTTAGTGGATATTGTCAAAAAACTTGATCAATTAAATATATCATTGCAAGGAAAAGATAACCTTATAATCAATACATTTAATCACGTCAAAGCATTTCAGAAAAAATTGTTGTTATTTGAATCGCGATTGAAAAGTAACAATGTCCACCACCTTCCATTGTTGAAAGAATTTCAGAAATCAAAATGTAACAATTACATAAAATATGCAAAAGAAATACGAAAACTTACAGCTGCTTTTGATAGCCGATTCAGTAATTTAGAGTTAGACAAATAGAACAAAAGTTTTAAAATATATTCATTTTACTTTCATAGTGAAATCGAGTCAGCACCAGAAAATCTCCAAATGAAACTGATTGACTTACAGCACAATATTCAATTAAAACACATTTTTGAAACATCAGAATCAAAAATAGATTTTTATAACAGTTACTTCACAAAAAAGAAATTTTCAAATTTGAGAAATCTGGCTCAAAAAATTGTTAGCTCTTTTGGTTCAACTTACACCTGCGAATCGTTTTTTTCCAAAATGAAATTGACCAAACAGAAAACACGCTTAAAAATAACGGACGTTAACCTACAACACCAATTTAATAAGGCCAAGTATTTTTGAAAAGACATTTCTAAAGTTGCAAAATATCCCAATATAATATACAAAACTCGATAAACATTATTCTTAAAGTTGCCAAACGTAAGTCGGATATCAATAAATCGAATAAACGTGTATTCAGAAAACACAAGAAACACGTTTATCGCTAGTAAATAGTAAAAATCGGCAGCGAATGAGAAAATCGTATTTAAACAACAAGAATGGTTTATTACGGCATTGTTAATACTGGCATTATTATTTTGAGCAGGGTTTGGTTTACTAGAAACTCCACATTAATAAACATCGGTTTAATTAATAATATTCATAAACAATAGGACATGAGATTGAATGTGGCGAATACATGGGATTATCGACTACAAGTTGAACCATTTCATCTTGATCAAATTTATCAATCCATACCGATTTTAGTAGCGAAAACAAAGTATCACCCACAATTATAGGATCAACAATGTTAGTATACATGAACATTTGTTGATTATTAAGAATCTTTGCTTAGCATATTCTATTACCGTTTAAGGTGATTGCTAAATTGCGCAATAAAGTGCCTATGATGTTTACATGCAGAAATGTTGAGACTTTAACACTTTAACTGTAACTTGGAGCAAGTGTGCTTCACATTTACGGTCACATCCAAGACCATTTAAAGTTATCATTATGCCAATGTGCATCCGACGTGTACCACAATGGCTATTTCAACGCATGATTTTCTCATAATTACTTAAATTTCCTTAATGGCAATTTCCAAACGTTTCTTTTCAAAATAGATGGAGTTGCTATGGGCTACCCTTTAGCACCAACGATGGCATCAATATTTTTGGCTAGTTTGGAAAAGAAAATTGCTTCTTTCCAATTTGAAAAATTAAAATAATAATATTAATAATAATAATAATAATAACAACAATAATATTAATAATAATTATAATAATAATAACAATAATAATAATAATAATATTAATAATAACAATAATAATAATAATAATAATTTTTATTTGAATTTATATTTGCTATTTAAAAATGACTTGAGAAAAGCAAAAACATTTATAGTTAAAAAAAACTATGTAGGCCAATTTCCACAGTGTTTATTCACAAAATAAAATTTGAAATAAAATATTAATTATTATTATTAATAATAATAATAATAAAAAAATAAATTTGGCAACGATTTAATTAAAAGCTGCCATTAGCGGGCAAGAAAAGCATTGTATGTAAAGGGGTCAAGGTTAGAAACCACTAACCGTAACACATGTCCAAACCATGCAAGACTGCTACTTCCGCAATTTTCAAAATTTTCTATGTTCGAATTTATTGTTCGAGTAAATTGTTATGCACCATGAGAATCATATAATATCGCTTTATATTTGGGGCTGCAAAAATAAATAAATCACATATACTTTTAACTGAGTCAGGTCAAAATCAACTTCAATAGCATTTTTAGGTCCATTTGAAGTGAATGAAATATACTATATTTTTATAAGCATAATTTGGGAAACAACTTTAATTCCTTGGTTAAACAAAGTTTATTGGTAAAAATTTGAAAATGTGCGGATGAGACAATTAAATTATTAAAATTACTTAGGTTAATCAAAATAAGATGAATTAATATTCAAAAAACATTAAAACTACAATAAAACAAAATTAACACGTTGACGGACAGTAGGAACAAGCGAAGTTCGAAAATTGACACTATATGTTTTTGTGATTTTTAGAATGTTAGAAGTATAGTTTTACTCTTTCTGCTTAAATAAACTTAATTTTGATTAATTTAGTACCTTTAAAAAAAGATGTTTTCAAAACACGACACTATGCTTCTACGTATACGCCAGTAAGTGCACATTTGTGCTGCTATAGCCGTAGTGTCTAAAAACGACCGTTTCGTTTTGGACGGCTATAGCAGTCATGCCACATTGTGAACTTCGCTTTGACGGCTATAGCCGCAATTGTCCGTCAACGTGTTAATTATATTAAAACAAATTTAAATTATGCATTCCAATGCATTTTTATTTTCATTTTCTATTGGCTTTAGTTTTTTTATTTACGCTTTCACAGTCATTTGTTGACCAATCAGAAGGGAATAAAAGTTCATTCCAATTAATTATATCTTCAATGTCAGAACCGTCGAAATTCGGGCCTAAGTGGTCAAGAAAGCTGTATAATTGATTCAATAAATAATTTTCGTCAATTAAATCTTCAAAAATATCTTCTTCGTTTGTTTGGCAATTGTTCATTTTTAGTATGAGAATTCACTTGGAAATTTTCATATTAATATTAATTTTTATGATTTAATTATACATTTTTCCTTATATTTAATCAATAAATTAAGGGTAAATATTATTAAATATTATTACAAAATTGAGGAAACAAAATAATTTAGGATTAAACCAAATTGCTAATTCCAATAATTCTTATGTGACTGTGGAGTGTTGAAGGTTTTCAATATTTCCAAAGTTGGAGATGGATAACCAAAAAAGATCAAACATATTTATAATTAATTTTTCATTTTTTGAGCACTCAAAAAAAGACAGTATGCGCACAAATTACCTATAATATAAGAAGAAAATCAATAAATTTATAGCATATAAACACACCAACTCACCTTGACGTTGTTTGTAAAATAGTCACTGAGACAAACCCTACACTATAGAAAATCAAAATGTGATAGAGAAATAAAATAATGCACATTAACACAACCTATAATAAAACATGCATGTAAACTTTTAACATGTAGCCATCAGAAGTTGACAAAACCCCTATAATAAATTAATTTAACGATATTTTTGAGATATTTTTAAAAAGAAAAATGGAGGAAAAAATTTTTAATTTAAATTTTGAGGATTTTGCTAGGAAATTTCGAGTAAACGAGGATGTATCTTCATAAGATTTACACTTAAAACTAAAATTAATTTAATTTTTCAGACATTTCTGTCGAAAAAAACAAAATCTGAAATCCGAAAAAAAGCATAAATTGTAAATTATATTTGTAAGTTTTAAAAAATAATCATAAACCAAATTATTTTGTGTACATATTATTATTATTATTATTATTATTATTATTATTATTATTATTATAAATAACCTTAATAATTAACTTTACAAACAAAACAAGATTATTATTCTAGAGAGATTGGTTGAGTTCAACAATATCTCTTTTAATATATCAAAATAATATGAAATAATCGAAAAACTCATTAACTTACTTTTACCGTAATATTGATGAAACAAAATAAAAAAAAGCTATTTAACTTCCGTTCTTTCCCTATTTGACAAAATATTCATTTTTATCAGAATATTTTTCATCTGGTTGATATTATTATTTCGATTGATGAGCATATTATTATTATTGATCAGTGCACAGTTGATTGATTTGCGCACATATTGCCAGGACTCGGATTCCGATAAGGCTGATAGATTGAGCACATAAACACCAATATTGGAAATTGAACAATAAATTGTCGTTTCGATAATAAAATATAATTTTTTCAAAACCTTTCTCGCTAATTTGCAATCTTCATTTCTTGCTGATGTTGCTTTGGAAAGTAGAAATTCAATTTCTCGGCTCAGACTGGTAAACTCGTTAAAATCTAATGAAACGTAACTGCAGTCATTTGATATGAAGTCATCCAGTTCAGCAATCACATTTTCCATGACGTTATTAAACTGGTATTTGTTTTCTTTATTAATGTTATTGTAGCAAACTACGCTGTTGATTTCATTGAGGATTCCGTGATGTTTGAGAAATAGTTTTTCAAGTGCTTCAATATTATTCAAACAAACGTTGTATCCATGCAGTATTGTATGCTGATTTCTCCCCATGAAATCTTCCACGGCCGGTAATAGTTTGTTCTCATAAATTGAAATGCTATCAACAACTGATATAATTTCATCCGTTTCCTTATCCAAACAAATGACGTCGCTAAAAATATTCCTGTCCAATGGGCAATGGGAATATTTCATCGCAATCTCAACTATGCAATCGCCACAAAATTGATGGAATTTGTAACATTTCCCAAATCCAAATTTACCGCTATCAAATGATTCGTAGCAAATTACGCAAAACTTTTTTTCATTTTCATTATTCATTTTATTTATTTCACTTTTTTATCTTGATTATTAATTCAGGTTTTGTTTAGATTTAATTACTTTTAAAAATTATTTTAAATAGTAAGGAAAAATATATAATTTATATTTTAAATAAATTTAATTGGATGATTATTTCAAAATATAAAAATGATAAATGGAAAAATTTGTTTTTAATTTGATACAATCTTAAGGTTAATGGAACATTTATTTGCATCACAGAAAGTGTATCGCCTACCTGAGTAGGTAGTTAGGAGCACACTGCAACCTAAAAAAAACATAGGGGGAGGGGGGGGGATTATTGCAGATTAAATTTCGGATTATCTTGATTACATAATGATGTAATCAACTTAATTAATTTTGTGTGTATTAAATTTTTTTTAGAGTTTTTGTGTGTATTTTTATTTCGAAATTATTTTCGAGTTTTTGGCGCGATTTTTTTTTTGAATTCAAATTTTTGGAACATTTTTCTAAATTTAAATTTTGGCGAATTTTTGAAATAAAATTGAAATATTTTTTTTTTGAATAAATTTTTTTTAATCACACTATAGTCAGGGGGTATTTTTGAAAAAGACTAAAATAAATTGGCTTGAATCTCCTACGGATAAAAAAAAAGCATAAAATTAAAATTGGCTCAAATCGCCTAAGATGTGATATAGTCAGGGATATTTTTAATTCGTAATAAAAACTAATGCAATATTTGGTCTCAATACTTTCTATAGGTAAATATAGGCATAAAATAAAAATGGCTTGAATCGCCTACTGATAAAAAAAAAATCATAAAATTAAAATTGGCTCAAATCGCCTAAGATGTGATATAGTCAGGGATATTTTTAATTCGTAATAAAAACTAATGCAATATTTGGTCTCAATACTTTCTATAGGTAAATATAGGCATAAAATAAAAATGGCTTGAATCGCCTACTGATAAAAAATTGACAGGGGTATTTTATAGGCTTGTTAAAAAAAACACTTGAAATATTTGTTCACACAATTTTCATAGGCAAATTTAGGCTCTAGATAAAAATAATTTAAAATACCTAAAGTAAATTAAGATAAATTAAAGTACATTAGGATACATTAAAGTATATTAAAGTAAATTTAGATAAATTAAAGTACATTAGAATACATTTAAGTATATTAAAGTAAATTTAGATAAATTAAAGTACATTAGAATACATTTAAGTATATTAAAGTAAATTTAGATAAATTAAAGTACATTAGAATATATTTAAGCATATTAGAGTAAATTAAGGTTCCTCTTGTAAATTAAGATACATTAGAGTACATTAATGTAAATTAAAGTAAATTAAAGGGTCGAAAGTCAATTTAAGTACATTGGGGATATTTAAGTAAATTATGGTTCATAAAGTAAATTAAGGTACATCAGAGTAATTTAAACTACGTTAGAATAAATTTAAGTAAATTAAGGTTCTTAAAGTAATCTAAGGTGCCTAGAGTAAAGTATGGTAGGTTAGGTAAGAATTTTTTTAAAATTAAATAGAGAGTCAACAGTTAAGTTACATAAGGGTAATTTTTAAAGCTGAAAATTTTAAAAGCAGTTATAGTAGGCAAATTACATAAGGTAAGAATTTTTAAAAAGTAAATAGAGGGTCAAAAGGTAAATTACATAAGGTAAGAATTTTTAAAGTTAAAGAGTCGACAATATTGCATGATAAAATTTATTAAATAAAATTTGTAGTATAGTTTTATCGATTAATTTTTATACATATTTTTAAATGATAAAATTTTTAACATAAATTTACAATGGAATTTTTTATACATGATTTTTAAAGATGAAATTTTTAGGATAATTTTATAATGAAATTTTTTATACATGATTTTTAAATAGAATTTTTTGTATAATTTTATCGATGAATTTTTTATATATAATTTTTAAAGATGAAATTTTTAGGATAATTTTACAATGAAATTTTTACACATGTTTTTAATTGAAAAATTTTGAATGTAATCTTACAATGAAATTTTTTAGTATAATTGGTACAATGACTTTTTTATACACGTTGATTACGATCAAATTTTCAAAGAAATTTTTCAAAAACTTTTTTCAAAGAATTTTATTAAATTAAATTTTTGAGTTTCAAGTTACATAGTATTGCCTAAGGTAGGTGGTAGTCATTCGCAAGAGCAACCCATCCTTAATAAAAAAAAATAATAAAATAATAATAATAAATAATAATATTAATCAAATTATAATAATAATAATAATAATAATAATAATAATAATAATAATAATAATAATAATAATTATAATTATAATTATAATAATAATAATAATACTTTCAGAAAATATAAAAAGTTAACTTACTTGGTATCAACTTCTGAATACTGATAACCCATACACAGTGAATAATTCATTAATAACTGAACAACAATCACTAGGTACTTTATACAAATAATCGAGTACTGTACAGCTCTCTATATACATATTAGGCATTGAATAATTTACTTATTTATTAAAATGACATATTTAAATAATATTTACTCTTTGAACACAGATATTGAATCAACTCAACCCACTTAAAAAATAAAAGTTTCTCTCAATCATTTCCCTTTAAAATACTTGGTTATTCACACACTCAATAACTAGTTACTTAACAAATCAATATCAAAAACTAATTACTGAATCAATAAATATTAATGTGGGTTACTGACCAACTAATTTTGAAAGAAATCACATAAAAGGTTGAACAAAATAAATACAAGTTGAAATTTTATTAACTTTTTCACTATTTTATCGATCATTGATGTGTCCAAATTTTTTGGTTGCTTAGTTACCTTGTTGTTATCAAGCGATAATTAATCAAATTCATTGAAACCATTGTTATATTTACTTGATATCAAATTCTGAATACTGATACACTGTGAATAATTCATTAATAACTGAACAACAATCACTAGGTACTGTATACAAATAACTGAGTACTGTACAACTTTCTATATACATACTAGGTATTGAATAATTTACTTATTCATTAAAATGACATATTTAAATAATATTTACTCTTTGAACACCGATATTCAACCAACTCAACTCATTTAAAAATAAAATTTTCGCTCAATCATTTCCCTTAAAATACTTGGTTATTCACACACTCACAATGTTATCATAACTAGTTATCACAATAACTAGTTACCGAACAAAACAATATCAAAAATTTTTACTGACCAAGAAATCTTTAAATAAAAGCACATATAAATTTGATCAATCAAAAGAAATACAATTTTATTAACTTCTCAACTTTTTTATCGATCATTGATGTCTCCAAATTGTTTGGTTGCTTAGTTACCCGATTACTATCAAGAAATTATTAATCATTGAAGCCCAATCAAGTGTTGTATTTTCTCTGAATAAAAATTTATTGCTTTACTGTCTTGTATGTGATTTATTGAAATTATTTTGTAAAACTTAGTTAAAAAACTTTGAAATTTTTCTACCATTTTTGTAATATTTTTAATTGCGTCCAACAATGAACAATTACTAAACGTTATTTTCAAATATGAATGCCAACCTTTTCATTTATTTTTCACACGTCCCTAAATAAATTAATTGCTAACTCATCAAATAATTACTTAAATTTATTTTTATAGATTTTCTATTCACCCCCAACTCTTATTGTTTACTGAATGATAAATTAATTAGTAACTACAAGTAGTGGTTAATCTAATTGCTAGTGAAAAGAAACTTGATGAGAAAAAGATACTTAAATTAATTTCTCAAAACATATATTACTTTCATTGTACTTGGAATAAATTTTCATATATTTATTGAAAATGATTCGACTCTTTAAATTATTAACTCAAAGATGCTAAAGGTTTGAATAAAACTGATAGAAAAAAAAGTAATATCTACAGCATTACTAAAATCAAATAACTATAATTTCTGATACCATGCTTCAATACATACATAGGTTCTTGTGTACTGATATCACTTACTGAAAACCCAAACTTATAGGAAAAATGTATGTGATTGTCTATTAGTCTTTGTAGAAATTATTTTTATTAAATTGTGGTTAGCTGGTGAATAGAATTTGATTAAAGTAGTGGGAAAGATGTAAATTTTAAATAAATTTGATTAAATTTGTTAATTCTTTAAATAAAATTTTTTAAAGAAAGCTTCAACATAGTAGCAAATTTTAAAGAGAATAGTACTTATCAATTAAAAATTAAATTAAATTAACTAAGTTGTAAGATAATTGAAAAATTTATTAGATCATTTTTTAAAATTTTATAAGGTTGTTAGGTAATTATTCTAGGTACTTGTTGAATGAAAATTAGTGTATGTTATCAACTGCTCATAGTATTTAATTCTACAATTTCCGGATAAATAATTATTAAATTCTTGATTCCTGGAAATAATCGTAAATATTTAAATTATTCAGAAAATTGTCAAAAAAACCTAAATAATGGGTAACAAAAAAGTTTTAAATACTAGTCAATTTAGTTTTTAATTTAATTGAGTTACAAATATTTTAATAAAATCAAATAAATAGTTACATGAATCATACAATTTCATAGAACTGAAATATTATCGATATATCCTGATTAACCTTAAATCAATGAAAAAAAGTAACAATTTTCCTAAGTATGTTATAAATTCAACCAACTCAATCCCTTAAAAATACTATAAATTCGACTCTCAACCAATCATTTCTCTTCAAATATCATTTTCACTCCATTATATCAACTATATTCATACTTTTCATAAAAACCTATCAAGTAGACAATATTTACCCTTTGAACACTAATATTCATTCTAGTAAATTCCTTTAAAAATATTATAAATTCCTCACTTGACCAATCATTTTCCAACAAATAACAATATTTCAAGCCATATTCAATATTTTTCATAAAAATCATAACAATACCAATTTCTATAATATTTACTCTTTAAATAACAATATTTAACTAACTCAAGCCCCTTAAAAATGACAACAAACTTGTTCTTAATCGACTATTTTTCACTAAAATAAATTCGACTCTTGACTAATCTTTTCCCATCAAATAACACTTTCCCCTACTCTACCAACTATATTCATTATTTTATAAAAATCACCTATTAAATAACGATACTTAACCAACTCAACACCTTAAAAATATCAACAAATCTGCTGTTAATCGATTATTTCCCTTTAAAAAATCATAAATTCTCTTCTTAGCCAATTGTTTTCCCCTAAAATAAAATTTATTCTCAACCAATCATTTCTCTTGAAATGAGATTAATCCCAGTTATATTCATTATTTTCATAAAAAATCACCGACATATCGATATTCAACCGAATAAATCTCTTGAAATCATCTTAAAATAAAATTCCTCTCTTGACCAATCAAATCCCCTTAAAAATATTATAAATTCGCCTCTCAACCAATCATTTCTCTTTAAATAATCCCCGCTATATTCATTATTTTCATAAAAATCACCAACATATCGATATTCAACAGGATAAATTTTTTGAAATCCATCTCGTGACCAATTATTTCCCCTTAAAAGATCATAAATTCTCTTCTTAACCAATCATTTCTCTTTAAATGACAATATTTCCAATCTCTTAAAAGATTTACACACATATTGATATCTATCTGAACAAAGCCCCTTAAAAATATTATAAATTCCTCCTCTATATTCTCCATATCACAAAATTTCCTCTTAACCAATCATTTCCCTTGAAATCACATTTTCATTCACTGCAACAACAATACACATATTTTTGGTAATAACCTACAAGGTAAAATTTCTTTAGAAATCTATATTTAACCGAATAAGATCTTTAAAAATCGGATCATATTTACTATATGTATTCAACCAATCAAATTTCCTTAAAATAAAAATCTGAATTTTACCATTAAAAATAAATTTTCTTTAAAGTATTACAAAATTGTTATCGATACCCAACATTTTCCGTTGAAAATCACCACAATTTGATTCTGGCAACAAATTCAATCAAATAAAAAATTCATCAAAAATGACTAAAATCGAATAAAGTCTATGTTTCCCACATAAATTTAATTTCACTCAATTATTGTAAAATCATAAAATATATATCATGTTGCTCAAAAAATTAAAATTAATCAGTAAATCAAGTATAAATTCAATAAAAATTACCAGTCAACCCATAGATATAATTCAACGATTTTCATATGTATATTGTTAACCACACTGAGCATCCTCTTAAAAATCTCTACAATATACTACTTTTGTGATTGATATCCACGAAATCAATAAATGGAAAATTATAATAATTATTGATCTCCTTTTTTACACTGTAAAATCAATTAAAATCTTAGGTTTCACTAAAATATTTTTAAAAATTAACTGATTTAATCAACTACTTAAATATAACATAAAATTATAATTAAAATATCATTTACAATTCAAAATCTATCAGTCAATTTGATTCTAATTCTTAAATAATTATCATAAATATGTTTCATAAACATTTTGTTCCTAAAATAAACTTTTATTTAAAATAATCCTAAAATCAAGTAAAGTTTATTAAATTATCAAGAAATTAAGTGCTTCTAAAATTATAGATTTACCCTCATTTCTTCAATATTTTCTACAAAAACATAATAGTCCCCAAATCCATTAACATTAAAATGAAAACCATAAAATTCACATAGATGATTAAAATTTACTAAAATAAATACTATATAGTTGAATATAGTTGGTAGAGTAGGGGAAAGTGTTATTTGATGGGAAAAGATTAGTCAAGAGTCGAATTTATTTTAGTGAAAAATAGTCGATTAAGAACAAGTTTGTTGTCATTTTTAAGGGGCTTGAGTTAGTTAAATATTGTTATTTAAAGAGTAAATATTATAGAAATTGGTATTGTTATGATTTTTATGAAAAATATTGAATATGGCTTGAAATATTGTTATTTGTTGGAAAATGATTGGTCAAGTGAGGAATTTATAATATTTTTAAAGGAATTTACTAGAATGAATATTAGTGTTCAAAGGGTAAATATTGTCTACTTGATAGGTTTTTATGAAAAGTATGAATATAGTTGATATAATGGAGTGAAAATGATATTTGAAGAGAAATGATTGGTTGAGAGTCGAATTTATAGTATTTTTAAGGGATTGAGTTGGTTGAATTTATAACATACTTAGGAAAATTGTTACTTTTTTTCATTGATTTAAGGTTAATCAGGATATATCGATAATATTTCAGTTCTATGAAATTGTATGATTCATGTAACTATTTATTTGATTTTATTAAAATATTTGTAACTCAATTAAATTAAAAACTAAATTGACTAGTATTTAAAACTTTTTTGTTACCCATTATTTAGGTTTTTTTGACAATTTTCTGAATAATTTAAATATTTACGATTATTTCCAGGAATCAAGAATTTAATAATTATTTATCCGGAAATTGTAGAATTAAATACTATGAGCAGTTGATAACATACACTAATTTTCATTCAACAAGTACCTAGAATAATTACCTAACAACCTTATAAAATTTTAAAAAATGATCTAATAAATTTTTCAATTATCTTACAACTTAGTTAATTTAATTTAATTTTTAATTGATAAGTACTATTCTCTTTAAAATTTGCTACTATGTTGAAGCTTTCTTTAAAAAATTTTATTTAAAGAATTAACAAATTTAATCAAATTTATTTAAAATTTACATCTTTCCCACTACTTTAATCAAATTCTATTCACCAGCTAACCACAATTTAATAAAAATAATTTCTACAAAGACTAATAGACAATCACATACATTTTTCCTATAAGTTTGGGTTTTCAGTAAGTGATATCAGTACACAAGAACCTATGTATGTATTGAAGCATGGTATCAGAAATTATAGTTATTTGATTTTAGTAATGCTGTAGATATTACTTTTTTTTCTATCAGTTTTATTCAAACCTTTAGCATCTTTGAGTTAATAATTTAAAGAGTCGAATCATTTTCAATAAATATATGAAAATTTATTCCAAGTACAATGAAAGTAATATATGTTTTGAGAAATTAATTTAAGTATCTTTTTCTCATCAAGTTTCTTTTCACTAGCAATTAGATTAACCACTACTTGTAGTTACTAATTAATTTATCATTCAGTAAACAATAAGAGTTGGGGTGAATAGAAAATCTATAAAAATAAATTTAAGTAATTATTTGATGAGTTAGCAATTAATTTATTTAGGGACGTGTGAAAAATAAATGAAAAGGTTGGCATTCATATTTGAAAATAACGTTTAGTAATTGTTCATTGTTGGACGCAATTAAAAATATTACAAAAATGGTAGAAAAATTTCAAAGTTTTTTAACTAAGTTTTACAAAATAATTTCAATAAATCACATACAAGACAGTAAAGCAATAAATTTTTATTCAGAGAAAATACAACACTTGATTGGGCTTCAATGATTAATAATTTCTTGATAGTAATCGGGTAACTAAGCAACCAAACAATTTGGAGACATCAATGATCGATAAAAAAGTTGAGAAGTTAATAAAATTGTATTTCTTTTGATTGATCAAATTTATATGTGCTTTTATTTAAAGATTTCTTGGTCAGTAAAAATTTTTGATATTGTTTTGTTCGGTAACTAGTTATTGTGATAACTAGTTATGATAACATTGTGAGTGTGTGAATAACCAAGTATTTTAAGGGAAATGATTGAGCGAAAATTTTATTTTTAAATGAGTTGAGTTGGTTGAATATCGGTGTTCAAAGAGTAAATATTATTTAAATATGTCATTTTAATGAATAAGTAAATTATTCAATACCTAGTATGTATATAGAAAGTTGTACAGTACTCAGTTATTTGTATACAGTACCTAGTGATTGTTGTTCAGTTATTAATGAATTATTCACAGTGTATCAGTATTCAGAATTTGATATCAAGTAAATATAACAATGGTTTCAATGAATTTGATTAATTATCGCTTGATAACAACAAGGTAACTAAGCAACCAAAAAATTTGGACACATCAATGATCGATAAAATAGTGAAAAAGTTAATAAAATTTCAACTTGTATTTATTTTGTTCAACCTTTTATGTGATTTCTTTCAAAATTAGTTGGTCAGTAACCCACATTAATATTTATTGATTCAGTAATTAGTTTTTGATATTGATTTGTTAAGTAACTAGTTATTGAGTGTGTGAATAACCAAGTATTTTAAAGGGAAATGATTGAGAGAAACTTTTATTTTTTAAGTGGGTTGAGTTGATTCAATATCTGTGTTCAAAGAGTAAATATTATTTAAATATGTCATTTTAATAAATAAGTAAATTATTCAATGCCTAATATGTATATAGAGAGCTGTACAGTACTCGATTATTTGTATAAAGTACCTAGTGATTGTTGTTCAGTTATTAATGAATTATTCACTGTGTATGGGTTATCAGTATTCAGAAGTTGATACCAAGTAAGTTAACTTTTTATATTTTCTGAAAGTATTATTATTATTATTATAATTATAATTATAATTATTATTATTATTATTATTATTATTATTATTATTATTATTATTATTATTATTATAATTTGATTAATATTATTATTTATTATTATTATTTTATTATTTTTTTTTATTAAGGATGGGTTGCTCTTGCGAATGACTACCACCTACCTTAGGCAATACTATGTAACTTGAAACTCAAAAATTTAATTTAATAAAATTCTTTGAAAAAAGTTTTTGAAAAATTTCTTTGAAAATTTGATCGTAATCAACGTGTATAAAAAAGTCATTGTACCAATTATACTAAAAAATTTCATTGTAAGATTACATTCAAAATTTTTTCAATTAAAAACATGTGTAAAAATTTCATTGTAAAATTATCCTAAAAATTTCATCTTTAAAAATTATATATAAAAAATTCATCGATAAAATTATACAAAAAATTCTATTTAAAAATCATGTATAAAAAATTTCATTATAAAATTATCCTAAAAATTTCATCTTTAAAAATCATGTATAAAAAATTCCATTGTAAATTTATGTTAAAAATTTTATCATTTAAAAATATGTATAAAAATTAATCGATAAAACTATACTACAAATTTTATTTAATAAATTTTATCATGCAATATTGTCGACTCTTTAACTTTAAAAATTCTTACCTTATGTAATTTACCTTTTGACCCTCTATTTACTTTTTAAAAATTCTTACCTTATGTAATTTGCCTACTATAACTGCTTTTAAAATTTTCAGCTTTAAAAATTACCCTTATGTAACTTAACTGTTGACTCTCTATTTAATTTTAAAAAAATTCTTACCTAACCTACCATACTTTACTCTAGGCACCTTAGATTACTTTAAGAACCTTAATTTACTTAAATTTATTCTAACGTAGTTTAAATTACTCTGATGTACCTTAATTTACTTTATGAACCATAATTTACTTAAATATCCCCCAATGTACTTAAATTGACTTTCGACCCTTTAATTTACTTTAATTTACATTAATGTACTCTAATGTATCTTAATTTACAAGAGGAACCTTAATTTACTCTAATATGCTTAAATATATTCTAATGTACTTTAATTTATCTAAATTTACTTTAATATACTTAAATGTATTCTAATGTACTTTAATTTATCTAAATTTACTTTAATATACTTAAATGTATTCTAATGTACTTTAATTTATCTAAATTTACTTTAATATACTTTAATGTATCCTAATGTACTTTAATTTATCTTAATTTACTTTAGGTATTTTAAATTATTTTTATCTAGAGCCTAAATTTGCCTATGAAAATTGTGTGAACAAATATTTCAAGTGTTTTTTTTAACAAGCCTATAAAATACCCCTGTCAATTTTTTATCAGTAGGCGATTCAAGCCATTTTTATTTTATGCCTATATTTACCTATAGAAAGTATTGAGACCAAATATTGCATTAGTTTTTATTACGAATTAAAAATATCCCTGACTATATCACATCTTAGGCGATTTGAGCCAATTTTAATTTTATGATTTTTTTTTTATCAGTAGGCGATTCAAGCCATTTTTATTTTAGTCTTTTTCAAAAATACCCCCTGACTATAGTGTGATTAAAAAAAAATTTTGTGAATGAAAATACCCTCTCTGACTATCTTAGGCGATTTGAGCCAATTTTAATTTTATGTTTTTTTATCGTTAGGCGATTCAAGCCAATTTATTTTAGTCTTTTTCAAAAATACCCCCTGACTATAGTGTGATTAAAAAAAATTTATTCAAAAAAAAATATTTCAATTTCATTTCAAAAATTCGCCAAAATTTGAACTTAAAAAAAATGTTCCAAAAATTTGAATTCAAAAAAAAAATCGTACCACAAACTCGAAAATAATTTCGAAAAAAAAATACACACAAAAATTTCGAAAAAAAAAATTAATACACACAAAATTAATTAAGTTGATTACATCATTATGTAATCAAGATAATCCGAAATTTAATCTGCAATAATCCCCCCCCCTCCCCCTATGTTTTTTTAGGTTGCAGTAAGCTCCTAACTACCTACTTACCTGGCACCTTTCTATGCCATTCAATCATGCAATCTAGAATATATTATGTTAATGTTGGAAATTCATCTATAGACCTAATGTTTGGTTGTATAATAACGGAATACTATGACTATCCTTGACCATCATCAATAATGATCACTGACGTTCAAATAGACCATGAACCGTCTTGGAATGATACCCTTGTTCACAATAATACGTGTAATACTTTTGTTGTAAATATCCTTTAAATGAAAATTTGTATACAGGGTTGTAAAGAAAAGATAAAATTCATAGTAAGAATGTAATATTCGCACCGTGGTCAGCCCATTCATTAACCTTAATTGCTAATTTATCGGCAGAATCCTCTTTTTAAAGCTGTTCTCTTTTTTGATTTCAGTCAGAATTTGTTTTTTCATATTCAACTAAAAGGTGGGATTTCCGCAGCATTGTTAAGTTCACATTAAAACAAATAAGTGACACTAGATGGTCCGCAAGGGCCAGTGAAGTACGCCCAGTAAAGCCTCATTTTAATTTAATAAAGGAATCATTAATGAAAATTTCAAAGGATCTTTATGAAAAGCCAATAACTAAGTTGAAAGCAAAAAATTCATCAAAGAATTTCGAAGATTATGAAGTTCTCTTTGTATTGAATTTGTGGAAAGCAACGCAGCGAAGAAATAATGTTACCAATGAAACTCTACATAAAATGAACTGGAATTCACAAACAGGTACATGTAATCTAAAATCTGACACCAATTGTAACATGTTCTTCTTCAACACACCTGATTCAGTTCATTAAAAACTTCTATAATAGAAGTTTTAATGAACAACCAATTATAATTATGGTTAAGTTTATGAATTAGACATTTTTAAAATGGCTAACAGGTAAATTTTTTAATTAAGTATATTTTAGGGCTCGGATTGTGATCTCGTATATTTATGAGATCATTATTCAAACTCTTAAATAATACTTTTAATCATCATTTATTATAAATTTTGTTTTAATTAATTTTTTTAGGTTTTTTTTAGGAATTTATGCCAATTTATGTAAATTAATGGAATTATTTTCGAATAAATGTAAGTCCGATTAATTGAAAACTAAAATTTATTAAAATTAAATTTATTATTAAAAAGTTTCTATATTCGAATAAACTATTCCTCTGTTCCTTGGAAATTCGTTTCCTTTCTCCCTGCTTTCTCTCTCTATCCTCCCCAAATCTCTTTTCTCTATTGTTGTTTCTTTGGGGGAGTCTCTAACATCCTTTATAAGACTGCTCCGACAATGTCTTCTCTTGTCAGAAGAAAATTTCTTCTTCGACTTCATCGCTTTCATTTCCTATGTATGTAACTTGTCTTTTGTTCATACCATAATGGATCGCTGTTCCCGTATCGTTTTTCTTCCTTGATAGCCAGCAAAACTATATGGGCTACCAAAAATCCATAAAGATAGTTTACCTATGAGACCAGTTTTGTCGATGGTTGGTACTGCCCAGTATAAAATAGCAAAGTTTTTTAGATGGATTATTAAAACCGTTAATGCGATCAGAGTTTGAATGTAAGGATTGCTTTGAGTTTGTGTCTTGTATTGCAAAGCTACAGAAACGATGAAAGGATTGATTTATCGTTCATGGGCTTTATCTTCTACTTTTGCTAATTCGGTAAAAAGTGTTGATAAATTGGTTGAGTTGTTGATAAAGAATGGATATTCTAAATCATTTTTATTGTTGATTATAAAAGAGATTGTTGATAAATTGATTAAAAATCCTAAGGATCCATGTTTTGGAAAGTCTGAATGTAATTTGTCGGATGGTTGTGAATTGAGTGTTGGTCTGGGTGATGGTAAAAATGGATATAAAAAAATTGAGCCTAAATATGTGTTAGTATTGCCGTACTCTGAAGGCTTTACAAATTATAAAAGGAAGTTAAGTAAACAGATGGGAAATTTAGAGTAAAAGATCGTCTCTAATTCGTGTAAGGTACGCAATATGTTTATTAATAAATCAAAAACTCCGGTTGGATTGTGTTCTGATCTCGTTTATCAATTTACATGTAATGGGTGTAATGCCACATACATTGGAGAGACTTCCCGTCATCTCTGTACTCGAGTTCTAGAGCATTGTCGATTGAAGGGTTTGACCAATATTAGTGAACACAATAGAGGCTGTAAAAGTGATATAGGAATGTCTGATTTTAGAATTTTGTTGAGAAGTTTTAATAATTATTGGGAACGCGTGATATGTGAAGCATTGCTGATAACGTCATTGGATCCAAAGATTAATGTGCAAAGTGCTGTGACTCCGAATTTTTTGAATGTTTTTAAATAGTTTACGTATGTTAAATCATGTTTGTTTTTTTAATATTATTAAAATAATTGAAAATTTTAAATTACATTAATTTTTTAAAAATTAGAATATAAATGAAAATTTTAAATTAATTAAAAGTGAATTTAATATATTTTTAAAAATATTTATTTATTAAAAAATTAAATTAATAAAAAATAATTTGTTTAAATTAAATGTTAATTCATAATATTTTTAGTTGGTTTTGAGTACCTGAAGATGATAGCTGTGCTATCGAAATATATCGTACGAAAGGTTTTTTATTGGCGTTATCTTTTAATTAAATCGTTGCCAAATTTATTTAATTATTTATGTATATTATTAACCTAACCAATCATATGCGATATAAATGAGAAATAAATAAAATATATCTCCATTTAACATGCTGACAATATATTATTAAAAACAATTATAAAATATGATTATCATTACTGATATGTACAAACACATTGAAACTCTCCTTTCATCAAAGAAAAGTATAATATATGTCGCTGAAAACTATTGTCGAGAATGTTACAAAAACAAAACTGTAGTCATTAAAAGTTATTATAAATCAAAAGTGAAGTTATTCACAAACAATCCAGATTATCCATATCCGATTCCACTTGAAATGCATTTTAATGAATTAATTAAAGATGATGAAATTTGTCCGAAAATTCTTAATTATTTTCAAAACAATGAAGAATTTGCAATTGTTATGGAACATTTGACGGGTAAATGGATAGAATTGCATAAATACATTATGACAAAAAAGCGACCTGAAAATGCAATCAAGAAAATAGTACGAAATGTAATATTAGCCATACAAAGGTTAACAGAGAAGGGAATTTATCATTTGGATATCAAACCGAAAAACATCATGGTTAATAAATCTACATATCAAGTAAAGGTCCTTGATTACGAAGATGCACTTTATGATGTTGAGAATAAAAATCCTAATTACGATTACCATGTAGGAACCACTGGATATTATTCTCCTGAAGTATTGGACGGTGTTACATATGACGTGAAGAAAAGTATTGTATTCATGTTGGGTGCTTTAACTTACTGTTGTCTCGAACAAAAAAAGCCTTTCAGATTAGAAAATGATGACTACATCCGGAAATTGTCATTTACTAAATGTTCAAAAAATATAAAAGAATTTATTAAAAAATGTGTTGTTGTTGATCCAGAACATAGAATCGAATTAAAAGAGCTTCTTAATGAAAATTGGTTTGATTAAATTTGATTAATCATAAATTTTAACATAATTAAAGTTAATGTTTGAATGCTTTGACACAAAATTCATATTTTAAATATTTTTATAAACTGAAAAACAAATCCTGATTTTTATTTGAATTTAAATTTTGTGTTTTATTTATTTATGCATTTATATTTACTATTTAAAAATAACTTGACAAAAGCAAAAAAAATTTATAATTAAAAAATCTTATTAAAAATGCTATAAAAAACTATGTAGGCCGATTTCCAAAGTGTTTTTTCACAAAATAAAATTTGTAATAAATGATTATTAATAATAATAATAATAATAATAACAATAATAATAATAATAAAGTCCTAATAACAAAATCTATTATTTTAAAATAGCTGCTCTCTGGAGCAGAGGCTTTCTTTATTTTTTGGTGAATTTTTTTAAATGATTTTTTGATTTTTAGATATAATTTTTGAGTTAATTTTTTATGAAATATATTTTTTAAGATAATGTTTTATGTGAAATTTTATAAATATATTTTTTAAGATAATGTTTTATGTGAAATTTTATAAATATATTTTTAATATATTTTTTTATGAAAAGATAATTTTAATCTTCAGAAAATTAAATTTTAAACTTAATCAGATAATAATAAATTCATCAGCGATCAAATAAAAAGTTAACTTACTGGGTATCAAAATCTGGCCCCCTCTCTTTACTAATTATTAAATATTTTAGTCAGTTACATTAATTATGATTTTCAATTTTCTATTTAAATTTATTTGAATTAATTCCTTTTATTCTTAATCATTTATTTTTAATTATTAGTTATTAATATTATTATGATTATTATTATGATTATGACATAATATTTTCTACAAAATTTGACTATGAATCAGATTTATTTAAGGTATTCACAAGTTTTTGACACACTCTTTTTCAAGTGGTTATGATTATGATTATGATTATTATTATTATTAATTGATATTAATATCTATTTTCTTACTAGAACATTTCATCTTTGTTCTTGAGTCCTTGAGCATTGTCGACTAAATGAATTGACTAACATTATTGATCATTTTAGGAAATTTACTAGTAATGAAATAGATAAGTCTGACTTCAAGAATAACTTGCGATGCGTTGTTGATAAAATCATCAAATCCTATAAATAACGTTCAAAATGTTCAGTCTACATGTATTTTGAATGTATTTAAGTAATTGAATGTAAATTGTGTATATGTATTTGATGTAATTCATTTATGACGTTTTGTAAAAATAATTTTAAAATTTAACTTTTATTTTGCAATTTTAAATTAATTTTTTTATTTAAATTTTATTAATGTTTGATTTTTTTAAATTAAATTAAAGTAAAAAATTAATTAATTTTAAAAAAAATCAAAATTTTTTAATACGAGTAGATTACAATTATTATTGATTAATTTGTTGAAATTTTCATATTATCATTTTGTTAATGTAATTTCTAGCCTGAAGAAGACTGATAAGAGGTAGAAATATATAGTGAAATCTTATATAGAATATACAGTATTATTATTATTATTGTCATTATTATTAATATAAATCCTATGAAGAAAATACGAGACAAAATGAAGAATACCTTTATTTATTATCAGACACAATGACCTGTGAGAAAAGCTCGCGTTTATTCGTAAGATATAACGATCGGGCCACCCATAGTTTTCGTTATAATATTACAATAGCTGCATCATCGAAGTATGATGTAATTCAAACTGTGTGATGTTACCTTAATAATTATATCTGACGCGTTATGGTCTTACTTCTAAAAAGATCAATTTCCGTTAGTCAATAAAAAGTTAACTTCTCACGCATACGCGCAAAGGTACACGCACACTTCACATATTTCTATGCTATAGGCCCTATGATTATTATTATGTGTTTGTTAATAATAGAATTATGTAGAGGTACAACACTAGGTTGGATTGCAGACATCCACCGAGATATCCGGCATGCTAAACTCTATGCTTATTCAGGTCAAAATTCACTTCAACAACACTTTTAGGTAATTTCGAAGTGAATAAAATATACTATATTTTTATATGATGGATTTAGGAAATAACTTTGATTACTTAAAATTTAATGGTAAAAATCTGAAAATGTGCGGATGAGACAATTAAATTATTAAAATTACTTAGGTTAATCAAAATAAGATGAATCAATATTCAAAAAAGCATTAAAACCACAATAAAACAAAATTAATTATATTAAAACAAATTTAAATTATGCATTCCAATGCATTTTTATTTTCATTTTCTATTGGCTTTAGTTTCTTTATTTACGCTTTCACAGTAATTTGTTGACCAATCAGAAGGGAATAAAAGTTCATTCCAATTAATTATATCTTCAATGTCAGAACCGTCGAAATTCGGGCCTAAGTGGTCAAGAAAGCTGTATAATTGATTCAATAAATAATTTTCGTCAATTAAATCTTCAAAAATATCTTCTTCGTTTGTTTGGCAATTGTTCATTTTTAGTATGAGAATTCACTTGGAAATTTTCATATTAATATTAATTTTTATGATTTAATTATACATTTTTCCTTATATTTAATCAATAAATTAAGGGTAAATATTATTAAATATTATTACAAAATTGAGGAAACAAAATAATTTAGGTTTACACCAAATTGCTAATTCCAAGAATTCTTATGTGAGTCTTGAAGGTTTTCAATATTTCCAAAGTTGGAGATGGATAACCAACAAAGATTTGATCATACAATAAAAACACTAACCGTAGAAACAGTTTTTAAAACTCTATATATCAAAAACATTGGATAATGAATTCTGCATTTAAAATGTTATTAAAAATATAAAATTAATTATTGACAACATTGAATTTTAAAACCTCTTAAACTAAAGTTACAATATTATTGCATCGCCCATGCAAGATTCTCATAGGTTTGTAGAATGTATCGAAAGAGGTATAGATACATGATCATTTTATCGTTTAATTTGTAGTTTAAAATGTCAAATTTATCCTCCAATTGTATTTTTTGATTATTTTATTTCTATTTTTAATATTTATTCTTTGTAGAAAAACAAATGCAAATTCTTATTGGAAAAATGTGTTTAAAAAAACCGGTGGCGGCCCTAGTGAAATATTAATTCAAAAGGATGATACAACTAATATCCAAATTAATAACGATCTCCATATTGAGTGCTCAATTATTAAATGTAATAAAAAGTTTAGCACTAGGAAAGGAATATTCGACCATCTTCAAGAGAAACACCAGATTTCAAATGCGTCATATGTATCAACTTAATCTCAAAAGATTAAATTGAAAATCATATAAAATATCAATTAAGAGAGTCATCCACAATAGTAAAGACTCCGCTGCAGGCGATGATGCAATAACAACAAGACAATGGAACGAATGAATGACCTCTGATGTTCTGACCTCTCTTTTCAACTGGATAATCGAAACCCATGAGATACCAGATTCTTGGAGGACATACTCAATCAAGCTAATAATAAAACCTGGAAAAGTGATCAATGCCAAAATCCTGCTAACTGGAGACCCATTGCTCTAATACCGACCAATTACAGGATATTCATGAAAGTACTCAATCAAAGAGAACTTAAATGGGCACATAGAAATTATTTGATCTCCCCGTGGCAGAAAGCAGTGAACAAAGCCAATGGTTGTGATGACCATAATGTGAAAGATCCAACAGGCGTAGATAAAAAACTCAAAAATGTTGTTTCGCATTTCTGGATCTCACCGATGCATTCGGCAGCATACCTACAGCATTCACTGTTTTACCCTAGAAAAATTTGAAAGAACAAGAAACCCATAATTCTGATCAGAGAGTGTTATAAAGACTGTTACACCATCTATGAATGTAGTCAAAACAAATCCAGCTGCATCAAACAGGTCAAAGGAGTCAAACAAGGATGTACACTGTCAATGACTTTGTTCAGTCTCTGTATTGAATACCTGCTGACGGCTGCTTGTAGTTGGACAACTTGTAAGCATTCTGACCTTCGCCGACGACCTAGTACTAATAAATGGATCATGCTTAGATCTCCAAAGAATGATTGAAAAACGCAAAGAAAGCAGATTTTATCTTCAATCCAAAATTATGTGGTTTCTACTACGATAAAATGAATAACAATGAGAACCACAAATGTACAGTAGACGGTGCAGAGACAGAAATCAAAACCATCGAGAAAAAAAACCTCTATACCTATTTAGGAGTCACAATTGGAGAACCCAAAAAGAATGACCTAAGAGAACTTTTTATTTTATATTCTACTGCTGGGCCAGAACACAAATAGCCTTGAGAATTGTTTAAATGCATCAGTAATAAAGCACGAAAACCCAGCACCAAGATAACTTAAAATACAATATATAACACCAACTAAACATTTTAAAATCTGATATAATATAAATAAATATAAAATTAAAAAGATAAAAAGTAAAATAAAATAAATACAAAATGCATCAAGAACCGCACGAAATCTACATAAAACATAGCATAATAACAAGAAAAATTTGACAGTAAAATGACCATTTATATAAAAGTAAAAATTAATGAATTAAATGAATAAATATAAAATATTTTTAGCTGAATAAATTTAATTAAAAATGTTAAAAATAAATTACTAATTTAAATTAAGAAATTAATAAAAATTTAATTTAGATAACACAAATAATTTCAAGGTCGAATTTTATTTAATCGCAATAAAATTAACACGCAAGGTTAAGGCCAAATTGTAGGTATAAATACTGATGTGTTTTCACAAATTTTCAGTCTTATTTTTCGGAGAAAAAATTTCATTGCAGAGAATTAGTCGGTGTGTATAACTGGTTGAGAGCCGTGCATTCAGGCAATCAACACGGGTAAGTGTTTTGCCTGAATATGACCACTCTCAACTGGTGTTATTATTAATTGAATTTTCGAAGGGAATTGATGGATGATTTTTCCAATTGAATTTATGGATGATTTTTCAAATTGGTGGGTTACAGGGTTTCGGATCTTGCTTATCCTTATGGTTGCCCTAGTAACGCCATACAAAATGATGCTAACCGCCACTTGGCACCCGTTGCTAGGCAACGTTGGTAATGTGTTCAAGTGGTGGATTGTCCGCAAAAATTGAGTACCATGTGCTAGTACTATAGTTGCTCGGACAATCCTCGGGTTCACGAGCTGTCGATAGAAGACCTATGCTCGCTTTGCTCTGTCCCTCATAACTATTCAGGATTAGTTCTTAATTGACTGTGGGAAACTGAGACATAATAAGGTTGCTTGTGACAGTACTGGCATGCAATTTCAAAAGAAAACGACTCAACTAAGGCTAAAACTACTCTATTTGAATCAATCACATGGGGAATATCTACTGTTTGACGTTTTGGAGTTGGGTTGCTCGACGTCGGGCACGCTCCTTGCGTCCCGGTCGACGATTGTTTGCTGGAGCGATGGATTGTTCCGTTAATTGGGTGCTTTTCTGCGGCATCTGGGATGGGGCGAAGACGAGCGGATATGTTACCGCCTCCCCCTCCCGGCATACTGCTAGGGCGACTTCGAGTCCCCGAATTTGAGTGCGCAGGCTCTGATTGAGCTGCCGCTCCTTTGTCCAGCCCTTCTGTGCCGCCGTGAGTCGATGGTATACAGCTCTCATTTTTGTTGGATCAACCCATGTTGCTTTTATCCGTTGAGTCTCTCGAGTTATTTGAATGATTTGGGCGAGTAACTCTGCGTTCGATTGTCTTGCGTGATCCAATTCCGCTTGTAGAAGTCGTAGGGATGACATTACTATAATAGAAGAGAGCATTTAAATTCTTTATTGCCTCAATTAAATCAAATTTTATTTAGTTAAACAAATTGTATGAAGCAAGTTTATCTATGAGATTAAATAACAAACGAAAGACATTTAATGCTTAGATCAATTTCTACAAAACTTCATCATTACTATAGTTCTTCTTCAGGGAATTGTCTCTTTAAACTTCTCTTCAGAGCCGCCACCGTGTAGGGCCGTCGGGTATCGCGGGCCGGTCGAGGTGGGTATGCCTCCGCGATACGCCCAACGCGGATGTCCTCCTCTACGTTCGTGAGGTACATCCGGGCTTTGACCACATTGAGGTCCACTTGCTCCTGCACCCTTTCCCAGTGGGTGAGGAGGTTTCTGGCGTGCTCATATATTTCTTCGGCCGGGTATTGTTGTCCGGCGAGTCCACAGGGGTCGGATTCGAGACCCAACAATCGCCAAGTGGTCGGGTATGACCACCGGGGTCGAAATTGGTCGATAGTTGCGGCATTTTGCGGTACCTTCCTTGGGTGTGGTTCACCTGCTGTTTGAACAGTCATTTGGTCGAGAGGCATGTCTAAATTATTATCGTTATCAAATTCGATTAAATCGTCTGCTTATAATAATAATCGACTAAACAACGATTAGGTTATTGCTCTTGGACTTATCAAACTCTACTAGCTTGGTTATTATTGCAACTTTTCGCGAAACGACTAGGGCTATTTATCTGTAAGTTCCTGGTGTGATGTATTCAGTTGGCTAGCTTTCTCACGGCACTCCCATATCTCTCTTTAATGATGATAATAATTAGAACACGTTAGGTGATACTCTAGTGCGATGCAAATGGGAAAGTCGAAATCCACGATCTATCAGGTATTAACGTTTGTTAAGTCAGGATTTGTCCAGTGGATGGAGTTACTACTGATTAAGGTTCATTTAAAAGTTACTAAATACTTAGTGATACTATCTGTTAAAAAAAATCGATTTCAAAACTCAAGGGATCCGCGATATTATCAGATATTGAAGTGGATTTAAGATTTACCAAACACTTAATGCTGTTTAAGATTAATTCCGAAATTTGTTAAATGTATAAGAGTTATGTTAATTAACATAGAGTTACGGTTTACTAATAGATAATATGGATGTTGATTAAATTAATTTTAAAATTCACTATTATATGATACCGATGTTTATCGAAACAGAGTTAAAATTTACATGTTGGATTAATTTGATGATGTTTAATTTAGGTCCATCCGGGAAACGTCAATCTCTCCGATCACACGAGTGTCAAATTTATTCAATTTGGGTTTCCGGCTTCCGGTTGATTCTCTCAGATAAATTTAGTTATTAATTGGCTACTTCTATTATCGACTTGTTGAAATTCGCGGTTTTGAAATGCTCGTAGACTTTCTACTAATGGGACTCTTATCCAATATCACTTCGACATTTATCATTTGATATATATTTATTCGTCGAAATTGGACTATATCGGATTTTAAGCGCGTCGTAAGCTAATTTCTCATGATTTTGTTGGTTTATTTACTAAATTTATAGTCGTTCGTTTAGTTTCTTCGGGAAAATTATTGGATTATTCTCGGGTCTAAAACGGGTGTCAGGATATTCATCAGATGTTAAAAAAAAAACCTTTCAAAGCTAGACGTTATCATCGAGTTAAATCTAATGCTATTTCGTTTCATAATAAATTAATCTGTTCACGTTTCTAATTCGGATCAGTTTCGTTTTTATCCCTACTTTTCAACAATGATATTAATTTGGATTTTTGTAACGATAATCGCAGGTTAATAAACTGTTAATTTTTATTCAATAACGGATTGGTATTTATTTGTTGGTTTATTTATTTCCATCCTAATCAGTTCTTTTAATCACAATTCCTTCATTTTAATCAAACTTTATTTTAATTTTGGTTAATGAATAATATTTTATACCCAATTTTATTCTGAATTTTTAAGCAAGGAATTAATTTATTTTAATCCATCTAATATTAACAAATTAAATCAAAAGAAAGTTTCCGTTATTTAAGCGATGAGTTTTTTTTTGGACTATTAATCAACGAATTATTTTATTTTTATTGATCGTTTTCGACATTTAACCAAATGATTACTTTATTTTTAATTCATAATTTTTTTCCTTTTATTTAATCAATGAAATGTTGGATTTTTAATCAATAGTTTTCAGCATTTAACCAAATAATTACTTTAAGATAAGTTTTTATACTTCCTAATCAATGAAATTTTGATTATTAATCAACAGATTATTTTATTTTATCAATAGTTTCAGCATTTAACCAAATAATTTCTTTATTTTTAAATAATAAATTTTTGATTAATTTTGTTTCAAAATGTCACTGGTTTTAGCTATATCAACGATTTAATTTGTTTTATCCCCGTGCCCTTTCCCTTTAATAAGCCTTAGGCGCATTTTATGTTCATGTTATATTTACTGAGTGCCCACTGGACTACTCGGTGTGGTGATTTTAAGCCGTGTGTAGTATCAATTTAAGTCGATTTTACAGAATTGAGAAACGAGGAAGCAGCCAGAGACTTCTTCCTTATTTCTCGCTTCAGCTATAAGGGTAAATATTGACGTTACGACCGCAGCGTTGCGCACGCTGAGTCTTCACGGGTACATATCATTGGCGATTTTCCACGCACTTACATGCATCTGCACTATGTAGATTTTATTTACTTGCGTTGTGTGTCGGCTGTGGGCCGGAAAAATTTCGACATTTTAATTTATAAAAACATATAAAATAAGTTATATATATCAATAATGTTTATTAATTATAAAACAACATAATTACCCATTTTTAACCATTCCATAATTCATAAAAATCATCGTAAAATAACATAAATACCACTCCCCCCACGCCGACGCCGAGCAGAGCTCCATTTGAGATGCAAGAACGTGACGTGGAAAGAGGGTTCCACCATAAATAATTCTCACCTAAAAATTCTGTTGCTGACAAATTCAAAATAAAGTTGAACAACAATTTCAAATGGTTTTCACGAAATAGTTTTAAAGTATTTAAACTAGTTCCAAATGGTTTGAAAAATGGTTTTAAATGGTTTGTTAAATGTGAAAATGGATCAGTATATATACCTAATTTTTTGGTGTGTGAAATTTGATGTAGTAAAACAAAATTCGACCTTGTTCTTTTCTAGCAAATTCTATTATTTATTTTTATTATTTTTCGATTTATTTTTATAATTTTTTATTTAGAATTTTTATTGAATTATTGCTAATTCAAATTTTTTGATTTAAATTTCACTTTAATGAACTTTAATTGATTTTTTCAATTTCGTCGAATTTGTTGTGTTTTCTTGTTGTATTTGTGTAGGTATCGTGCGGATCTTGGTGCATTTTGTTAATATTTTAATTTATTTTTATGTTTGTTATTTTATATTTAATTCTTTTATTTCTCAGATTTTATATGGTTTACTTGATGTTTCAGTGGGTTTATTTAAATTGCGTGTTATTTTTGCGTGTGTGTTTCTGATCCATCTAAACATTTTTCAAGGCCGTTTACGTTCTGGCCCAACAAAATTGAATTTATGGATGATTTTTTCAAATCGAATTTATGGATGATTTTTTCAAATCGAATTTATGGATGATTTTTCAAATTGAATTTATGGATGATTTTTCGAATTAAATTTTATGGAATGGACACAATGAATTTCAAATGGTATTTACGATAAGCTCACAAGGTTTTTATGCATTACGAATTGCCGTATGTGGCCGATGTAATATTCTGAATAAATATCTTCTATCTATACCCTTAGTGCGTCGAAACTTTTATTCAAAATACCATGGTAAAATTTATTTATTTATTTTCTTTTTAGGCCCACAGCCAAAACATACTACAAGTTAATAAAATCCAACACATGATCGTAAACGTGTAAGTGCGTGTATTATCGCCAACGATTCGTGCCGTGACGGCTCCGGCGTGAGAACGCAGGAGCTGGAACGTCAATATTATC
Organism: Schmidtea mediterranea; assembly: GCA_022537955.1. NCBI lineage: Eukaryota > Metazoa > Platyhelminthes > Tricladida > Dugesiidae > Schmidtea > Schmidtea mediterranea. Next base: position 21,912,977 of record CM039680.1, on the reverse strand, counting down.
TGTACATAGGGGAAATTGGAGGGTAAATGAGTGGTCCTTTGGCTGCTCCTTCATCATCCGTTTCCTGAAAAATTGACATAAATTTTTAACAACAATTGGCTCAAAATATCTAACACCGAGTATTCCAGTGGACACTCATTAAATATAATATGAACATACATAGAACTTAAGGACAAAGATAGGGAAAGCGTAGCGGGGAAAATAGCGAAATCGTTGCAACAGTTAAAATGAATAGCCATCGGAAAAAGAATAATCCGAACGACCAAAATCATGAAAAATAATGTTTTTAAATAAGAATTAAATAAGTTATGTTAAATTGAAACGGAAAATATGGGCAGAACGCTGCGCAAAATTTTGGAAATAGTTAAAACATTTATCATAAAAACTGTAAAATAAGGGCGGAACGCTGCTCAAATTTTCCGAAGTAATTAAAATACTTATTGAAAATAGTAAAGTAAAAGTGGAACGCATAAAATAAGGACGGAACGCTGCTCAAATTTTCCGAATCGATGAAAATACTTTATCGAAAACTACAGAACAAGGATAAAACCGTAAAATAAAGGCGGAAAGCTGCAAAATTTTTTCGAGTTAACATAAATACTTTATCTAAAACCGGAAAAATAGAGATGAATTACAGCTAAATTTTTATACAAGAAAAATATTTTATAAAGCGGAGGAATAAAAAAACTTGATAATAATAATGATAATAGTAAGGATAATGGTAATAATAATAATAATAATAATAATAATAATGATCATAATCAGGATAATAATAATAGTAATAATAATGATAATAATGATAGTAATAATGATAATAGTAGTAATATTATAAATGTAATGGTAATTATATAGTAATAAAAATAATAATAAAGGTAATAGTAGTAACAATTAATAAAGGTAATACATATAATAGTATCAATGATAAGGCAAGCAATAATACGTAATAAGTGTTGGGCCAGAACACATTCGGCCTTGAAAAATGTTTAAATGGATCGGTAACACACATGCAAACATAACAAGCAAATTTAAAATAAAACCTATTAAAACACCAATTAAACCCTACCAAATATTAGATAAAAGACAATTAAATATAAAATGATAAACATAAAAATAAATTAAAATAATAACAAAACGCAACAAGATTCGCACGATACAAACACAAATATAACACGAAAACCCAACAAATTCGACCGAGAATTAATAAATCAATAAAAGTTCATGAAAATGAAACTTAAATCAAAAAATTTGAATTAGTAATAATTCAATAAAAATTCTGAAAAAAAAATTATTAAAATAAATTGAAAAATAATAAAATTAAGGAATAGAATACACTAGAAAATAACAAGGTCGAATTTTGTTTTACTACATCAAAATTAACATGCGAGGTTAGGGACAGAAGATAGGTATAAATACCGATTCATTTTCACATTAAAGTTAACCATTTTAGAACCATTTTTCAAATCAGTTTTAACCGATTTTGAACATTAAACACTTATTTGTTTTAAACCTATTTTCATGCCAATTCTCTGAATTTTTAGGTGAGAAGTAGTTCTATTTGGAACTCTCTCTCCACGTCACATCCTTGCAACCTCGGTAGAGCTCTGCTTGGACGTCGGCGTGGGGGGAGAGGTATTTTATTTTTATTTTTACTATGAAAATTTTATTATGAAATGTATGGAATGGACTGTATGGTAATTTTATGTTTTATTTTTTTATATGCATCAATAAATATTTAAAATATTAAAAAATTGTTTTACATATTTAATAAAATTATTTTGTCGAAATTTTTCCGGCCCACAGCCGAAACACATCGCAAGTCAGTAAAATCAACATAACGCAGACTCGTGTAAGTGCGTGGAAAACCACCAATGATCTGTGTCCGTGAAGACCCAAAGTGCGGAACGCAGGGGTCGTAACGTCAATATCACCCCGTATAGAAGTACGAGAAATAATGGAAAAGTCTTTTGGCTGCTTCCTCGTTCCTCATTTCTGTAAAATCGACCTAAATTACTTTACACACGGCTCAAAATCATCACACCGAGTAGTCCAGTGGGCACTCATTAACTGTAATATAAACATAAAATGCGTCTAAGGCCTATTAAAGGGAAAGGGTACGGGGATAAATTAACTTGAAATCGTTGATATAACTAAATTGATCTAATATTATGAAATAAATTAACACTTATGGCATACGTGCGCTTAATAATTTTAATTTGACTATAATGTTTAATTAACAAAATCGCCATAGCCTAAACCACTGATAAAAACCCAACCATTGACCTTAAAACCGAGAGTCAATTCAACTAGTGCTCTATGAAATCGACGCAAAAATCAAGAGAACGACCATAAAAGTTTATAGTAATAAATCGATTAAAGCAGAGAGGAATGACCACAAAATTATATTAATATCACATAAAAGGGAACGATCATGAAGTTACATTAACATTACAAGAAGCCGAAAACTACAAGGAAGGCTTACCGCCGATATCGAAATAAAATAACTCCAACAGTATAGTTCAAATATCCCTGTAAAAAGCGATGAATAGATGTTCCTTGAAAAATCCAATAATATAGAAGCAACGAAATTCCAAATGCATTCGATTGCAAAGATTTTCCGAGAAAGATCCCACTCCACAATCCGCAGTAGAGTCTCCAAGTATTTTCTAAAACGTTGATAAAAGGTATTCAAAGTAGCTAAAATATTAACTCACTAAACCTAATACAGATTCGACATAGTAATGAACCCAAATTTCGGTGAATTTTCCTACGACAAATCTCGAAATTCTATAAATAAACTACAAATAATATAAACATAGAATATGAACTTACCCGAATTTAATTATCGCCGTTCATTTCTACATACTGAGAATCTCATCAAATCGACAAATTAACTAACAACTAAGATCAATAATCCAACCGGAAAATCGACAATCCAAAATCGTTTCCGAACATATCGACTTAATTTAAAATAAATAAATCTACGCGTCATTACGACGGAAATACACGCATCAACCTCCAACCAAGTCATTATCGATTACCAAATTTTTCTCATAACATGGATTTTTCAACCATAAGGGAGTTATCCAAAGATCCGAACTCGCAAGGAAACATTTCATAACTCTTGATTAATCTAATTTTCATAACGTTGGAAACTTTTAATTAATGACCATTATAGTCGTCATCCTTAAAGAGATTCATAAACCAAAATTAGTTAATTAATAGTTGTACCCTACCATACTAAACGTTAAGCCGTTAGATTATGAATAAACTTTTGTTAAAACCTTAAATGTTCATAACCCAATTAGTTGTAGTAATGGAGTGTCGCTTTATTTTAAAAATTTATTATAACCATTATAAAAAGGAGATATAGGAGAGTCATGAGCTAGGATAGTTAACTAAATATATTATATCATAAACTTATAGATAAACAGTCGTATTTATTTCATTTGAAAAATGCAATAATAATTAAAGTTTTAACGGAATTTGATAAGGTTTAGAGTTTGATACTTCCACTTACAGTATTACATTTATTATTTAATCGATTATAAAAATCAAGCGGACGATTTGAATAAATTAACTCTCACTCCTTTACATACAACTATCTGACCATAATGATATTTCAGAAGAAAACATGCCGCGCGATTGGATCTCTACCCAGGTAGCCGACGAACAGTGTCAGAAGAGAGCACAACCGATAACAGAAATTATCAAAGAACTTCAACCAAAGTGGCCATGTCCCACCACTTGGCAGCTATTGGGCTTCGAAAAGGACCCTTGTTGGCCCTACGGACAGCGATACCCTGCCGAAGAAACCCGCGAACACGCGCGGAACTTCCTCACTCAATGGGAAAAGGTGCAGGAGCAAGTGGACCTGAACGTGGTCAAGGCGAGGATGTATCTCGCGAATGTCGAGGAGGACATCCTCGTCGGGCGTATTGCGGAGGCTCATCCACCTCGACCGGTCCGCGATACCCGACGGCCATTCCCAGTTCCGCCTCGGAGGAAGGGCTTGAAGAGACCATTTATCGAAGAACCCTGATTTCGCGAACCCAGGGTATGAACAATAAGTTGTGTATTAATGTGATTAAGTTTTAAAAGAAAATTTTCGCTAATTGTCGTTCGTCTTAATTCCTTTGCATGAATAGATTTATTTGGATAACTATGTTTGCGATAATCATAATTTCTAATTATGTAAATCCGTAATGCAATTTAAAGATTTTTGTTCATTATAGCGATGGCAACCACCCAAATTCTACAAACTGAATGGGATCACGCGAGGAGCGCAAATGCAAATCTCCTTAACCAAATAATCCAGATAACTCGATAGGTGCAACAAATCAAGGCAACCTGGTCAGACCCGAAGAAGATGAAAGCTCTTTATCTCAGGCTCACAGCAGCTCAGAAGGGCTGGGCGGAGGAGCGACAGCTCAATCAGAGCCTGCGCACTCAGATCAGGGGATTAGAGGTCGCCCTAGCAATCTGTCGTGAGGGGGAAGCGGTAACGTACCCGCTCGTTTTCGCCCCGTCACAGATACCATGTAGAGATTCCCACAGTATCGTAACTCAACCTTCGAACCCATCCGCCCCTCCAACAAGTAATCGTCGGCCAGGGCGCAAGGAGCGTGCCCGACGTCGAGCAGCACGACCACTAATTTCATCACACTAAGTTCACGAATATCATATGTTTTCCTTGTTGATTTGAATAAATAAGTTGCATTCACTGTTAATTTAATTCCGAGTTGCGACTTGCATACAATCACCTTCATGAATACTCGTACTACGTCCTCAGATCATCGTTCCTTTTCCAACAGTCAACATAAACCGGATCTTGAACTTTTTACACAAGGGACAGAGCAAAGCGAGCATAGGTCTTCTATCGACAGCTCGTGAACCCGAGGGTTGTCCGAGCAATTACAGTACTAGCAATAATACTCAATTTTTGCGGACAATCCACCCACTCGAACAAATTTCCAACGTTGCCTAGCAACGGGTGCCGAGTGGTAGCTAGGAGTATTTTGTATGGCGTTACTAGGGCAACCACAAGACAATTTAAACAAAATAATGAAACCCTGTAACCCACCATAAGGAACATTGTGGTTATAATAGGGATAAGAGTAAGAGAGATACTGTGTGAATATTTAACATAACAAAGGGTGTACAGGTCTAAGAATAATCATAAACACGGACGACGATAAGAAGGACTATGGGAATGGACCTGACAATAAATGATATGAGAGTATAGGTTAACATTTTAAAGAGATAGGAGAATAATGGGACCTAAGAATCGAAATCGAGCACAGGCCTTCTATCGGCAGCTCGTTGGACCCATGGATCGTTCGGTCCATTATAGCATTAGTAATGACGCTCACTTTTTGCGGACGATCTACCCACTCGAACACAGTTCCAACGTTGCTTAGCAACGGGTGCCGAGCGGTAAGCGAAAGATATTTGTATGGGGTTGTCTGGGTAACAACCATATAGTCTCAAATATCAAAACCCAGAAACCCACCAGCACAATGAAATCAAAAAGCTCTAGAAGACTTATTAAGAAGTAAAAACCTCAACTTCCAGGTTGAAACCCGTCCCAAAAATACCCAAGAAATGTCGGATATCGTCGTACGAACAAAGGAGGCGATATTTATAATTGAAATCAAATGCTCCTTCGACGATAATAATAGCTCCATTGAACACGCTCGGAATCGAAACCACGATAAGTACAGAGACCTGGCATCCCAGATCCAGAAACAGATCATAATATCAACAATAGTTCAGACCTTTGTGGTCTACTTAATTGGAACAAATGAAATAAGGATTTAGTTAGAAAAATCGGCTTTAATTTCAAGGATTACTCAAATATCAAAGAATGGATGATCGAATGAGTGATACGGGCTCAAGGACAATCTATGAGCACAGTGTGGGATGATTGTGCCAGCATCCAAAAAACTGCACGCTAGAAGATTGGATCCAACCACAGACACACTTGTGGATTTGTTTTACATCTTTGCATTTTTTGTTTATGTATTATTAATAAATATTTGCCTTTCCCGATCTGACTCTGTATGTTTTGTCTTTCTCATTTTGTATATTTAAATTGATGTATTTGTTTGTATTAGTTCACTGGTTCTTAACCAGTGGTGCGAGTTTACAATTTCACTGTAATTAACAGGTGTTTATGCGCTCAAGTCCCTCCCGGTCTCGAATCCAAAAAATACAAAATACTAACCCTAACTGGATTTTTGGTACCATAACTGATCTAATCTTATACAGGCGATCCTAACCCTGTTTTATTTTATGTAATTGATTATTTTAGAATCTAAATTTTAGACAGTTAAGATTTTTAAAAAATTGTTATGCACATAATATTAATAAAAAATATATTGTGCATTGTTATTTTTTTCAATTTATATAATTCCTTATTTTTGGTAAGGGGTGTGAGAATTTTGTTTGAACACTTAAGGGGTGCTAGTAGCTAAATATGTTAAGAACCACTGTATTAGTTGGTGCAACCTCGATCTGACTTTAATTGATTTCATGGGATATCAAAATGATAAAACATCACCTAAACCGAGCGACATACAATTCCTGTTTTCCCACACGATCAATTTGATCGATATTGGAAATGTTCAATTTGTGTTACCATTTTGTGGCAATCAAAATCCGAACTGTTGTGTGTTACCGCTCAACAAAAACAAAATTCCCTACTAAACAAATATATAATCAAAAACACAACAAAGGCTACTATATATTTGTTTGTGTATTTCCAACGTTGCCCAACAACATTAGGCGAGTTCAGCGCCACTCCTGATCGGGAGAATCAGCAACAGAATCGGCACCGAACATGCAGGAAATACGAGAATTACTGAAATAAAAATACAACATAAAAGGTCATCAGTCGCCTATCAATTGCAAACTGGAGAGTAAATAATGTTACCCTTAGTTTGAATAGAATGTAAATCACAACTCATCGTGATCATTCAACTGCTCAGAAGACTTATCGCAAGCTGAAGGCGTCTCAAATTTGAAAAGGTATTCACATCTGCTCGGTTCGGAGGCCTCGGTTAACTTATTTTCTACGCCACAGTAAATCATTACCTAAATGGGCAATAATCAATAAATCATTATTTGGGTTATTGTGCCGCACTTTTGTCTGGCGGTTTGGGCCATTCCAACACGGTAACCCATTGTCATAGACCTGCATTGAATATTGGTTCTCCTCACCGCCCCAATGTCCCCATTTACCGAGCTCGGTTTCTGGACCCGAATCTTTGGACATTTGGCTCGTTTTTTTAAATGGGCATAATTTATAAATATATTCCCGGTCAGTTAGTTCGTAACACGTGTCTTCTTCGGCTAACTTATAGAAAGATGAGCTCGGTCCATAATCAATATTCAAAAGATTTTCTATAGATCTAAAATTGTAAAAAATGATTTGCGATCGATAAAAGTTTAAATTCAAACTAAAATTAATAATTTAGTAAAATCTTTAATCTCCTTCAATATCAATATTTATCCAGTTAGTTTATCTTCATTCTTCTTAGACTATCGATCAATTGATTTAAAATAAGTTTATATAGATTATCGATTTATTTATCAACAAATCAATTACCTATCTATTGCAACCAGCGCGGTATCCTATAATGGTAAGTGATTAAATAGAATAAAAAGCATTTGTTTCTTTTTAATCATTTACCGATGTGAGCCCGAAACATTACTATCATTAAAAATCGCAATGCGCACCAGTTTAAAAATTATTTTATTCAACTATCATCAAAAATTCAAAAAAATACTTATATTTTAAAGGCAACTAATAAATTAATCTATTACTAAAATAATATATGACAAATTATCAATATCTGATTGGCTAAAGAATAATTATAATTTAAAAGCTTAATGGGCAATGTTTTTTAAAAAAAAATTAGGTTCATTATTTAATAATTCATGCAGTGGTGAGGCTATACAAATTTCAGGATTATTTTTTAACAATTTTTTACCATAAAATCTTTTTATTTACCCATCTTATTTTATTTTAATAAACCAAATATAATTTTTAATTGTTTAATTTAATTTTTTTAAACCAAAAAGAATTAATCTTTCTCTAATTTTTGAGTATTATTAATTAAATTATACTAACTAAAATAAAATTTGATATCGATAAATTAAATTAGCCGACCAAAGATTATTTTTAATAATTAAAAAAATAATAACTAAGTACCCTAAAAGTTTCAACAGAGTGCTTGCTCCTAGTTTGGTAAACATAAAAATTGTATATTGATAAATTATTATAATTTAATTGATTTAATTCATATAATAATAATATAAATATCGTCAGCTTCCCTAGTATCTTTTCAAAGAAAATTTGATTTAAGTTTCATTTCTAATTTCAAAAAATCTGTTAAATATAACTGAAAAAACAAAATAAAGTCATTAAAATACCAAACGTTTTAAAAATTTATATTTCAAATTAATTTCTTAATAGATTAAAAATCGGAATCAGTCACTTGCTGACGATATAAAATTTTATAAACAACAAATCAAGAGATGTGCCACAAATATGGTAATATCCACATCATGTGTATTGGTGGATATGAAAGATAATAACTGCAGTCAGATGTAAAACATTTTTCAGAAATTATTTGTGAATGAAAACATTTTAGAAAAGATTTAAAAATCTGTATTTAAATAAAAATTTAATAAATCTTACCTTAATAAAGCAGAAATGACCTGAAATTCATAATTAATATAAATTTTAACTTTGTTGAGATTGTTGGTGAATTAAACAATACCCATTATTGATATAACTCCAAGCGTGTCTTGAATTATTAACAATTGATATTCAATTCTACCAATAATTATTGTCTATTACAATTACAATCAATTTTAATACCGAATCAAAACGATAATTTTATTATTATTATTAATATTTAAATATCATTTATTATATCAATTTATTATATCAATATCAATATCGATTTAAATTATTAAATATTTATGAATTTATATTTTTGTCATGTAATTTATGACTGTAATTGTTTTCATAATTTATATTTTGACCGTGCCAAGGATTCCGTAATGTCGGTTTGTACTCTGGTCCTCCTGAGGTTTCCTTTGGCTGTTAATTGGAGAAAACTGATTTAAATAGTTTAAAAATTTGATCACTAAGTTTTGGTTACAGCACAAAAGGTAATAAATTCATGAAATAAATTATTTATGGATTTGCCAATATGAAGATAGAATAAATCAGAAAATCGATAATTACAAGTTATTAAAAGAGAGGCGTAGTAAACCGAGAAATTTTTTGGGAGTCGAAAGACACTGTATTTTATAATATTTAGCGGCTGCTTGAATTTTGTGGGACCGATCACTTAAGCACGATGCCATTGATAGGAGATTAAAACGATAATTTTATTATTATTATTATTATTATTAATATTCAAATATCATTTATTATATCAATATCAATATGGATTTAAATTATTATATATTTATGGATGTAGCAATATGAAAGAATGAATTATAAAATCGATAATTTTAAGTTATTATAGGAGATTATTTGAAAAATCAAAAAAATTGTAATAGAATCAAACTTTTTTTCGTTCTCTAGCTTCATAAATTTCTCATTCAATTCGTTGTAACTGTTCCGGGCATCATTGGCAACTGAAAAATCACAATTGACAATAAAGAAATGATTTATCGAATCAAATTAACGCTATACTAGAAATGAGTCTATTTGTCTCGTCATCATACTCCATTTTTGCTGGCTCCTCGGGTGGGGTTTCCTCGGGCAATTTCTCCTCTTCTGGGGCTTGATCAACTGGATCAGGAACTGCACCCTCGAAATCATGTCGTAAATCGTTTTCTGTTCTTTCTTTGAATTTGAATATTTGTTTGATATTCGGCCAGACAATTTCCGTGAATTCAATCTCATTTACCGATTCCCTTTCACTCAAATACTCCTTGATAATAAGGCTCATTAGTTCAGCTTATATTCCAAATTTTAAAAATACAGTAAAAGAAAAGGAAAATAAACAATTTAAGATTATGTACGAGTTGAATTTTTATGAAAGCGGTTCCATAAGCGAGTCTTTGTCAGGAGTTTATAAACCCGGGATCACCTTATGTAACTCTTTTCCCTCAATTCTGGTGATTTTAAAGGACTTTCTGTAGCCTGGAAACGCATGTGAAGGAACTAAAATTTTTTTTGAATCTTTATAAGTGTTTCACTCTTGTTTGTTGTAAGGAATTCAGCTCTGTGGTGACCGTACTAAATTGTACTTTCCTAACCTTTTAAACACTTTGGAAAGCTATCTGGTAAGATGGCCGACAGAATGCAACACCTGCTTCGATTTTGGTTGCATGGATTTTGGTTGCAAAATTCACTGCAGTTGGACAGTACGCAATTGTGGTTGCCCAATAGTGTTGAAGCCCCTTTCCCCCTCTCATCCTGAATACGGCCTTGAATTGTACTACAGAGCTGTATTAAATTCTTAAGTTTTATAGCTAGTTCCTCCTATCATTATTTACCGACCTATCGAAATTAATCATCCCTCTTATTCCACCTGTATCCCTCGGTTCTGTTGTCAGGTGGGGAAAAATGGTTAAACCAATCAATTTATCCCAATAAATCGGTAAAAATGATCATTTTATTTTCAACTCATTAATACAATAAAGAAAAGACAACAAATTTATTTAATTGATTAAATATTTATAAAAATATTTTATTCCATTTTCATTGGTTGATTTCTAATATATGCCTTTTGCTTATTAGATACAATATGTAAGACAATTTGGATCATCGGCGAATAGAATCATAGCAAATGCATGCTTGTGTACACTGTGGTATTGATTGGTAGTTTAGGAGTGTCGATTTGTTTAGATATGAGGAAACAACAAAGAAAATTACGTCATTATCACGTAAGTCGTAATTTTTTCAAAAAATATATATAATTTTAATTACTGTAAAACAAAAAATTCCAATAAATAAAATTTACTTTTGCCTCCTCTGGTGACACATCTCCATTTTGATCGATATCGAATTCATGATGACTTTGCAATTCTTCAAATGTTACTCTGTAGAAAATATTGAATCCATCTACTTCAGTTTTAAATTAACCTTTCGTTAACATCAATATCCAATTCATTAAAAGCTTTAGATATTTTATAGCGTTCCAATTTTGTTTCATTTTCCGATTGTAATTTTTTCCAATTTTCTTCAAAAACCCGTTTGGCTTCCGATTCATTATTTTCAGAATCTGTTTTCGATCGTTCTGAAACAAGTTTTTCTTCACTGAGAACTTTAAATTGCTCATTAATTGTTTCTAGTCGAGATCTTTTTTCTGATACCGATGTTTCATACTTTAAATGTTTTTATTTTGAAATATTTATTTCTAGTAAGTTGCCTATTTTATTTACCTGCTTTATGTATTCTTGATATATTTTGTGTCCTTTTTCAGCAGCTTCTTTAACACGTTTCATTTCTTCTCTAGCAATTGCACCTAATTCCCTAAGAAAAATTTAATAACTAGTTTGAATAAAAAATTTAATTACCAGCATGTATTAGTGCAATTTATTATTCCAGAGTATTCATCTTGACCATCACAACAATCACATATACCATCATTAACGCGAGATGAAGGAATAATTTGAGGTTTGTGACCTTTGTTATCGCAATGGAAAACACCATTAGAACATGCAGATGTACCAGGTTCATCAGTTGCATCACGACAATCACAATAATCATCGTTTACTTTCATCCAACTTATTACTCCTGATCCATCAAGACACTTAAATGGACTATTAGGTTGATAAAATGATAATTCTAAAATTTTAATACTTTTAAGTTTATTAAAAAATATAATATACTTGAAAACGGTATTCCTCGAGGTTTGTCTACACATGATATGGAATTTAATATAGAAATGCATATGATAATTAATTTCAACATGTTTTGAATCTTACTTAATTATGTGTAAAATTTAAAACAAACTTCTCTTAACAATTTTGTAGTAACAATTTTTATAGTTTAAAATTCAAAATTGTAAAAATATTAAATTAATTTTATGTTTTATTTTAATAATTTATTTATTTTTAATTAAGTAATTATTAATATAATTTAGATATCAAAATGGTAAATTTCTATGTTGAATATTCAAAATGATTGTAAAAAATGATTCATAATATAAATATGAAACATTTGTTAATTTGCGATTTAAAATTGATAACAATGAATTTACGATTTTTACAAAATGTAGTTTTTAATCATTTACCGTAAATGATTTACGGCAGTTTGAATAAACATATCGGTGGTGAAGGATTAAAGAGCTTGGAGTTTACCCATCTCCTTTTGGTAAAAACACAATTGGCCTTAAAAATTTGCTTAAACTAATCTGTAAAATAATGTAAAAACTTAAGAAGAACTTGATTAAAATTTATGCTTGGTACATGATTGGGAATAACATTTCCGGGTACACACGCCCTAATGGTATTCCCATCAGATATGCGTATGGTGGGTTACAGGGTTTCGAATCTTGCTTATCCTTATGGTTGCCCTAGTAACGCCATACAAAATAATTCTAGCTGCCACTTGGCACCCGTTGCTAGGCAACGTTGGTAATGTGATCAAGTGGTGGATTGTCCGCAAAAATTGAGTATTATCGCTAGTACTATAATTGTTCGGACAACCCTCGGGTTCACGAGCTGTCGATAGAAGACCTATGCTCGCTTAGCTCTGTCCCATGTGTAAGAAAATCCATGATCGAAAGTAGAAAGATGATCTGAAGTTGCGATGCGAGTACTCATAACAACGTCTGTGTGTAAGTGCTTCTAGGAAATAATTTAACTGCAAGTACAACTACTTTATTTAAATCAACCGAAATATGTAATTATCAAGAGTCAAATGGATGGTTTTGGAGGTTGAGCTGCTCGGCGTCGGGCACGCTCCTTGCGTCCCGGCCGACGATTATTTGATTGAGTGGTGGACTGATCTGCTGGTTGAGGATTCTTCTGCGCCATCTGGGACGGGGCGAAGACGAGCGGGTATATCACCGCTTCCCCCTCCCGACAGACTGCTAAGGCGACTTCTAATCCTCTGATCTGGGTGCGCAGGCTCTGATTGAGCTATCGCTCTTCCGCCCAACCTTTCTGTGCTGCAGTTAGCCTGTGATATAATGTCTTCATTCTCCTCGGATCCGACCAAGTCGCATTGATCTGCTGTACCTCTTTGGTCATCTGGAGAATCTGATTGAGGAGATCTGCATTTGCGTTCCTTACGCGGTCTAGTTCCGCTTGCAGAATTTGGATGGTGGCCATAACTATAATGGACAAGATCGTTAAATTTGACTCTAATGATTTATATAATTTATATTTATAATTATCATAAACATATCGCTTAGAACGGGTATTCTCAGGCAAACGATCAAACGCAAAGACGGAGTAACGAATATTTTTTTTCAACAACAAAAAATCAAAGCTAGCTCATATTTATCGTTAGTGTTTTTGGAATTACTATTTTCCGTGAAACGGTTTCTTTCGGCTCCTCGGAGGAACCACGGGGTATGGGCGTTGGATATCGCGGACTGGGCGAGGTGGGCAGGCTTCTGCGATCCGCCCGGCGAGGATGTCTTCTTCCACATTTGCGAGGTACATCCTCGCCTTAGCCACCTGTAGATCCACCTGTTCCTGCACCCGTTCCCATTGGGTGAGGAGATTTCGCGCATTGATATATGTCTCTGCTGCTGGATATTGTTGTCCGGCGAGTCCACACGGGTCGCGGTTTAGGCCCAGTATCCTCCAAGTAGTGGGGTACGGCCACTGTTGTTGAATTTCCTTGAAGATTTCCGCCTTTGGGGGTGATTCTTTTCGAGATTGCTCATCGGTCATTGGAGTGTCGTTCCATTTGAGCGGCATATTCTTTTCTAAAAATACGTCAAAATCAATTACTGGCTTATAGGGGAGAAAAGCAGTTTGTTTAAATAATTCACCCGATTTTTCTTGGTACTAAACTCACTAATGACTAGGTTGTTGCTGTTGGGCTTATTAAAATCAAAACTTATCGAATGTGGGTGGCATTAATTAGTACTACAAGCCTTTGCAAAGTTAATAGGCCGGCCCTCTCTGAGTCCTTGGGGAAGTTATTTAGTGACGAATCTTTCATCATGGCACTCCTAGGTACTCTCTTTCAATGATTGTACTAATTGTAAGAAGTAAGTGTTATTTTACGACCGAGCTGAACTCTATGATCTATTAAGTATCAACGTGTATCAAGTCCGTGATAGTATCAAGGTGTTGTTAAGACCCATTTAGAAGTTGTTAACTGCCTAGCATCGACTTTTATCAACAGTGGGTGATCGTCTATGATATGTTTAGTGCCAATGTTTATTAAAATTCAATCTTTGAAAATCTAATAGGTACTAAGCGTTGTTATTCATCTGCGGGTAGTTGGGATTCGTTGGGCAGATAATGTTATTTGGTCTTGACTCAAGAGTGCTGTCTATTTGAGGGTCGCTGTCTATATGAGGTCAATATCGATTAAATGCGAAATTTCTTAAATTTCTTAATATATAATATTAGCTAAGTTTACTTTAATATTTACAATTGCGTAAGATTGACCATGATTTAGTTAAGTTTCGAATTTGTCAACTAGGATGTTTACTTTTGTGACCACATTCAATTAGTGGGAGGATATCCGCTTTTATGATGGCAACGTGGATGTTTATATTATTAGTTACGGATTTCGGATACTACGTCGACGAAGAGATCTTCGATCACGCGAATTCGCATCTTCCGGTCGGATCGCCTGACATTATCGAGGTATGTTAACTTCCAACTCCTATGTCGCATTCAGTTTATATCACTCAAGGATTATTTCAATCGTCATATCGCGAGAGATGGATTCGTCGCCGTACAATGGATCGATTTGGGTAATTTATTATTTTAGCTATCTTTAACACCTTTATCCACCAATTTTTTAGAGTCACCTATTTACGTTCATCGTGGATTTCGACGGATTACTTCTCTGTACTGGAAATTATCGTTTTGGATATTTTATTTACTGCTTCATTTGAAATCATTGTATTTTACACCCTCGACAATTTGGCCGTAAGCCTTATTCATGCTTTGTAATAAATTCCCTTTTGATTACTTGTTGTATTTTATAAAGTTTTGTCTATTACTTCTATTTATGCATTAGTCTAAATTTGTAATTCACCTCGTTTATTGCGATAATTTTTCCTATATTTCTAAGCGGGTGGTCGATTTATTTGTGCTGATTTTCTCCTTATTTTTACCTTTTAATCAACCATTCAATGGAATCATCTTATTTTTAACACCTCACTTTCAATTCCTGAATTGATTTTACGTCCAATCACTGGGTTACGGTGTTTTAGAGTTCGTTTATTTTATTTTCAGTTGATAAATTCTGTTATTCGAAGCTGATGAATTTAGTTAATGATCACTGTGATTTTAATCACCGAGTTAATTTGATTATTTTAGTTTTATCACAATAAATTACCCTAATCTTATCAATGGGTTACTTATTAAGAAATTATAATAATTAATAAATCAACTTATGAGTTCCTTCCTTTTTAATCGATGAATTTAATCGCTAAGTTAATGAATTACTTTATCTTGGATCGCCTGTTCGTAATTGATCAGTTGCTTCATTAAAGAAATTAATAATTTACTTCATTTTAAAAATTTACTTTGTTTTTATTAAAGATTTACTTTGTTTTTATTAAAGATTTACTTTAATTTTTATTAAAGATTTACTTTAATTTTACCCAAATTCCTCTAATTTTAACAAATTTAAATCATGAATTACTTTTACTCAATGTTTGCTCTGATTTTAAGCCATAAAATACTTTAATTTCTTTCTTTATTTACAATTAATGGTTGCTTTAACTTTAATTTTTATCAAATTGAATTAATGAATTCCATGATTTCTACTAATTTATTGCGAAAGGAGAATTTAATTTACTTTTAGCAATAAGTTTTATCTAATTTATCTCAAGATATTAATAGCTATATCAACGATTTCAATTTAATTTATCCCCGTACCCTTTCCCTTCAATAGACCTTAGGCGCACTTTATGTTTATATTATATTTACTGAGTGCCCACTGGACTACTCGGTGTGATGATTTTGAGCCGTGTGTAGTATGATTTTAGGTCGATTTTACAGAATTGAGAAACGAGGAAGCAGCCAGAGACTTCTTTCTTATTTCTCGTTTCATCTATAGGGATAATATTGACGTTACGACCCCTGCGTTGCGCACGCTGAGTCTTCACGGGTACATATCATTGGCGATTTTCCACGCTCTTACACAAATCTGTACTATGTAGATTTTACTTTCTTGCGTTATGTGTTGGCTGTGGGCCGGAAAAATTTCGACAAAATTATTTATTTATTAAGCATAGAAAACAGTTTATCAATATTAATAATATTTATTAATTATAAACAAATAAACATAATTACCATTCATGTCAATCCATAAAAATAAAAATCGCATAATATTGCATATAATAAAAATTACCTCTCCCCCACGCCGACATCCAAGCAGAGCTCTACCGAGGTTGCAAGGATGTGACGTGGAGAGAGGGCTCCAAAATGAACATTTCTCACCTAAAAATAAATTTTCACAGGTACTTTGAAAAATGGTTTTAAACGGTTTTATGGTTCTAAAATTGGTGTTAGAATGGTTAACTTTAATGTGAAAATGGATCAGTATTTATACCTATTTTCTGTCCCTAACCTCGCATGTTAAATTTGATGCAGTAAAACAAAATTCGACCTTGTTATTTTCTAGTGAATTCTATTCTTTAATTTTATTATTTTTTGATTTATTTTAATAATTTTTCATTTAGAATTTTTATTGAATTATTACTAATTCAAATTTTTTGATTTAAGTTTCATTTTCATGAACTTTCTTAATTTATCAATTTTTGTCGAATTTGTTGTGTTTTCTTGTTATGTTTGTGTTGGTATCGTGCAAATCTTGGTGCGTTTTGTTAATATTTTAATTTATTTTTATGTTTATTAATTTATATTTAATTCTCTTTTTTCTCATATTTGATAGGGTTTAATTGATGTTTCAATAAGTTTATTTAAATTTGCATGTTATATTTGCGTGTGTGTTACTGATCCACTTAAACATTCCTCAAGGCCGTTTACGTTCTGGCCCAACACGTATAAGACAAAGTTAATCATTGTACACCCATCACGAATGGCATTGTAATGGTATCCTAGTAGGAGCTTACAAGTTAAAACTGAGTCATTTCATCATAAATGTTAAAACACTGATTTTAAGTTCAAGTGCCACCACATAAGGTTTCATGCTAGTTTATGATTAGGGTCTCTCAATTTGTACGAATAAGCACAAATTAAAGCAATATCAAACACAAGGAAAAATTAAAAACATAAAACAAAAAACCACATTCAAAACTGTAAACAAAATTTATTGTTTAGCAGTATTGGGCCAGAACAAGGTTTTGTTTAAATTAATTGGTAATAGCACGCAAACATAACACACAGATTCAAAATCAGACCCTTAAAACATCAAATAACCACTTTAAAATACGAGAAAGAAATAATTAAAATATAAAATCGAAAACATAAAAATAAAAATTAAAATAATAACAAGATGCACCAAGATCCGCACGAAATAAACATAGAAATAACAAGAAAACACAGAAATTTGACCGAAAATTGACAATTTATTTAAAAGAACAAGATTTAATGAAAAGGGGAAGTAAAATTAAATAATTTTAATTGGAAATAATTCGATTAAAAATTAAAGAAACAAATTGTCAAATTAAATCCTGAAAATAATAAAATTAGAGTTAGATTACACAGATAATCTCAAGTCAAATTTTGTTTTACTGCACTAAATTCAACGAGCAAGTTAGGGTTACAGAACAGGTATATATACCAATTCATTTTCACAGAATTTTAACTCGTTTTAAACCAAAACATTATTTTTCACTCAAAAACTATATTTCTACTCGTGTTAATTCGAACGAATTCGGAGCAAACTTATTCAAACAGACAGATTTGAACTTTTCCATACAGTGTATAAGCACCTTAAATGTAAGAACTACTTAACGCTTGTGTGAGAAAATATTATTTATGCTATGTATGAAGATGTTATGCCAATTACGATATGCAAATATGTCATGCCAGAATAGATGCTTCAATGAAGCCATGTATTTTTGTCGAAATTTTTCTGGCCCACAGCCGACATAACACCGCAAGAAAGCAAAATCTACATACCAATTCAAGCTGTGTAAAAGGCGGTTTATCCACCAATAGTTTGTGCCCGTGAAGGTTCTGGCATGTGTAACGCAGAAACCCAAACGTCAGTATTTTTTGTCTATAGGGGAAACTGGAAGATAAGGGGGTAGTCTTTTGGCTGCTCCTTCGTCATCCATTTCCAGTAATATCGACCTAAAATTATCATTCCATATCGGCTTAAAATCATATACACCGAGTAGTCCAGTGGGCACTCGTAATATTGTAACATCAACACAGTCAACCCTAAGATCAATTAAGGGAAGGGAGAGTGGGAAAGGGTCACAAAATCGTTGTTACAAATCTTAATTTACGATGATATTCACGTTGAATTTAAAATAAACCAAATTCATTCGAACTCGAAATCGACAACCCAAAAATCTTTACGATAATATTCACGTTGAATTTAAATCAAACTAAATTAGTTAGCAATCTAATTCAATAACCAGAAAATCTGTATGGTAATATTCACGCCGAATCTAAATTTAACCAAATTAATTCAAAATCTATATTGCTAATTGGAAAATAATTAATGATAAAAATCACGCCGAAAGTGAACCAGATGAAATTAATCTAAAATCTGGATCGCCCATTCGATAAGAAATTAACGATATAAATCATGTTGAAATTAAACTCAATGATATAAACCTAAAACAGAGATCACGAGCATAGAAATCGTGATGTACATATCCATGTCGAAGTTTAAGCGAATAAAATAAACCCAAAAGTTAGAAGTCTTAATAATATGCACATCAAGGTTAAGACCAATTTAATATCCCGAACAAAATAGACCACAAAACCAAGAATTGTGGTGACGATCACATTCACGTTAGAATTAAATTGAAGTAAAAACGAACTCGAAAAGTTGGACCGGGAAATTAAGGGTTTTTAAGAAGGACGGTAGTCGAAAAGGAAATACATAATGAAAAAAAACTACGAAGCCAAATTGAGGGTATTAGTAACGATTAGACCAATTATAATTCCTAGAATTAATAACCAAAATAAAAATTATCTAGTTAATAATCCTGATTTCAATTATATTCCACTACTAATACGAACTAAGAAATATATTAAACTAATACTGTAACCCGCTAACCACTTCACCAATCGACGTCCGAACATCGACATAAAGTAAGCCAGCCCCAAACCATCCATCCTAAATTCGATGACAAACCCTCCCCAAAATATCCAATCATCACAAAACGACAACGAGTGGATAGTTTGTAATTATATTAAGGAATCTACACGCATGCAAGTCACTAAATCATCCACGAGGAAGAACATCAGGATCGTATATTAAAATCTTCTGGATAATTTCACGTTATGATTGTCGAATTCCAGTAGATTCCTGGTCAGTAATTTCCGCCCCTGTCCGACCCAATACTGAGGAAGCATGATTATCGATTACGTTCTGAAGTACTGTCCTACCAACAAAACGTGACGACTAAAGTTAATAATCAAATGAAATAACTCACCTACTGAAATTGCTCTGCAAAATAAATGATTAAAAGAATAAGATATCTTGTTTATAGTGGAAAAGATCCATAAAAATCTACAGTAATATAATTCCAAGTATTTACACCAGCAAACATGACTTAGTATGTCAATAATGAGAATTGAATAAGACAGGCACACCCACACCAACGGTGAACAAGAAATAAGCTACACCAGCTGTCACTGAGATAAATCACCTATAATATAAAAGAAAATCAATAAATTTATAGCATATAAACACACCATCTCACCTTGAAGTTGCTTGTAAAATCGTCAATGAGACAAACCCTAAACTATAGAGACACAAAAAGTGAGAGAGAAATAAAATAATGCACATTAACTCAACCTATAATAAAACATGCATGCTAATTTTTAACATGTAGCCATCCGAAGTTGAAAAAATCCCTATAATAAATAATTTTATAGACATTTTTGAGATAATTTTAGAAAGAAAAATGACGGAAAAAATTTTTAATTTAAATTTTGAGGTTTTTGCTAGGAAATTTCGAGTAAATGAGGATGTATCTTCATAAGATTTACCCTTAAAACTAAAATTAATTTAATATTTCAGATATTTCTGTAGAAAAAAGCAAAACCTGAAATCCGAAAAAAAGCATAAATTTTTAAATTATTTTTGTAAGTTTTAAAAAATAATCATAAACCAAATTATTTCGTGTACATAATCGATGATTTTTTACAAAATATTTATAAAAAATATAATTATTTAATGCACATAATAATTTTTATAAGTTCAAAAATAATTTAACTCACATTTTTTGAATAATAATATCCGAAAAAAAATACATATTTTTGGAGAATAGTTATTGTTACTAATTTTCCTAAATATTATTTATAATAATATATATGAAATAGTTGATCAAAGTTATATTTAAGAGCTTGAATTATGATCATATTTCCTTATGAAATCATAATTCAACTCTTAAAATTTAACTTTAAGTTATATAACAATATAAAAAAACAACTTACTTAGCAGCCATTTAAAAAATGGCTGAAATCCATTCACAAAAAATAAATTCCGCTAAGTTGATTTATGTATCAACTTGAATTATAGCGGAATTTATCTCAGTGACAGCTGGTGTAACATGCCACGTTGTCAGAACAGACGAGAAAATTATAGAATTCAATTGAGACATAACAGAAGAGTACAGAATAGCCACGTCACAGGGTACAGAAATTCATTGCTACCAATACGCACACGGACAGGTGACAGTGTATATATATGTAAATTTCAGAAGCGAGGATTATTAGTATAATATCCAACTAGCCGAACTATGCAAGAACAAGAAGAACAATCAACGATGATTCCTAGGAGACGAAATCGCTACAGTACACGACGAGAGGACGTCAGACCGAAGGACAATCGGAGGATAGAAGTCACCAACCGGAAGGTATGATCCTAATATTAATAACTCATCATTAATCTTTAACCAAAACGAGATACCGTAAATCGATTGGACCCAGAACCTACCTCGACATATATGAAAGTGACTCCAGAACGAAAAGACAAAAGCCAGCGATAATGGGAATTTCGCATCCGCTAACCGATTTATGCTTCAATACCCCATGAACCACGAGACGAAAGAATTCAGGTCTTCATAAGATGATAGTGGGAGACAACCAATACCCAACTAAGGAAACGAGTTATGCTAGATGTCTATGTGATTCTATTTGAGCATCTTTTATTCGAGCCAATCTGTTAAATAAAATTTAATGTGATATCTTTGTTATTGTTATCGATGAAGAAGGCAGACCGAGGATTTGTTTATATCTACCCCAACACTGGTAAATGAATGGACCAGCACCGTTACTTATGATCGAATTCTAACCAATAGTGCACATGAACCAATTAACCAGTCATTTAAAACCATTTGTTTAAAAACTAGATATAATAATTATATATTTTGTATAATTAACTTTCAACATCAAAATGAAAAGCGAAATCGCCAGTAATGATTGAAGGGTAAAGAGTAAGACCAAATAGCTAGGACCCCTTGATCAGGACTTTTCACTCAAACATAATTTAGATAACGTTTGGACCCTAACAATTATTAACGAAACTCGAAAAATGTAACGAGGTGCACCGAGAATTTCTAAATTAACGATTAATAATTTTACCGATACTACGCTTTTTGCAATTTGTTTTGCAGAAGGATCCTGGATTGATGCATCCCGGGTCACCGTGCACTTGCCAGCACGATCCACCACCAGGTGTAGGCAGTTGATGTTGGATGGCGGATTCACGATCTCCCCCGTAAGAGAATATCGAAATGGAGGTGTGGACGAATACGAAGAAATCTACCTACTCTATGTTGCCCGAAACCCAGTCCAGGAAAGTAGACAACGTGCTGAGTATATTCTAGCTAGACTCGAGCAAAGACAGGAACAAACGAACTTGCAGGTTGAAATGGCGAAGCGACACTTAGCCAGTGGATATTGCTGCGCGTAGAATCCCAAGTACAGATGGGTACGCCCCACAATACGGCGTATCGTACGAGATGGACGATCCGAGACTCCCCGAACCTACTCGCGAAATGAATGTTATAATCCCAAGGAAATTATTATCAAGAGAAACTAGATACGCAGACAGAAGTCCAACCGGAAGACAAGAGCACTCGTATGCTCGAAGACAACGCGGATTTAATATGGATTCTTATCACCGGAATCCAAATAACCAATAGAATTGTTATGATTAATAAATCTTTGAATTAAGACTTTAATTTTAACTGCTGTTTATATCCATAGTAGTAATTTTAAACGAAAATGATGCATTAAGGTAATTAAATTTAAGTACTCATTAGTAGATATCGCAGCCAAATACTCAATAGATTCAATGTATTAAATGTTAAGGGTGCCATGGAAGTGACAACTGTAAAAACGCCATAAAAAAGGTGAGATTTACTAATAAGTAGTTTAATTTTAGATATGAATATAATCGGTACGCTGACCAAGGAATTAACGAAATCACGCCGAGAAAATGAGAAGCTTTACTCTCAGTTACTTCAACTGAACCGAGAAATACAACAAATCCGAGCTTCTTGGATTGAACCAGCAAGGGTCAAGAGAATTTATCAGAGACTAACTGCCCTTCCAACGCGGGTGGGCAGACGAGAAACAGCTCGGACAATCCCAGAAAATCCAAATCTGCGGCTTAGAAGTGGCGTTATCGGCTTGTCAGGAGGGCAATACCGTAACGTACCCACTTGTTTTTGCGCCGGCTCAGCTGGCCTACAGAGAGACAACTAAGGCAACCAAGCCAGCAACGAAAGCTGCTCAGCGACGCCCAGGAAAGGCAGAACGCGCGAAACGACGAGCATTACAAATTAAGGAAATGTTCTAAGATATAATCGCGTTAATTCAATAAATGATCGTTGTTAATTTTGTTTGTTATATTGTTATTAGTAGATTTAAATCCGTTAAACTGAAACTAGAAAGGAATTCGGATGAGAATTAATGGTTAATAGTGGAAGGGACCGGAATAAGAAATCGCACACAGAACTTCTATCGGTAGTGCGTTGAACCCATCATGAGATTGGGCCTTAGTAGTTCTTTCGTAGCGCTCACCTTTGGCGATCTCATAACCAGTGGTTACAGTACCAACGTTGCTTAGCAATGGGTGACCATTGAAGGGCAAGAAAAGTTATATGCATGGGGTCAAGGTTAAACACTACTAACCCTACAGCAGTCATATTTTCTTTTAAAAGGGTAGAGACCATTTTTGAAGGTTCCCCGTCAGACAAGCAGCCTTCAATCTTTTATTTGAATCACTCGAATTTCTCAGGATGTGGTTTGGTTGTCGAGGCTCGAATACCCAGCGCTAGCGCCTTCACAACTAGTTTCGTGATGCTAGAAGATGACTCAAATCTAGCTTTGGTCTCATTTCTATGACTGACAATGGGTTTAGTTTATCGAGGCCGGTTTAAATCTCTTTTTTTAGTTCTAGCTTTTCTTAATGCTGTAATTTTCACTCTCTAATTTTTGAGGTTTCAGAACTTCTCGTATTAGTGAAAATCTCCCCCTAATCATTTTACTTTAAATATATTTTATTGCAGAGAAATATTCCAATTTCTCACAGCAATAAACATGGAACTACCTTTAACTTTGAAATAACACAAAACAAAAACCCGTGTTAAGGGCAATAAAATAACGATTTGTTTATGTTAAAGTTGTCTGATGCACCCAGTGTAACCTACACTGTGTAGATTGAGAAATAAAAATTAACCTTAATATATGATGATTGTTTTCTTATCTTATTTGTACGTATTACTTGTTTTCTGATGATTAATACTTACAGTTGTGTACACAAAAGTAAGGACGACTGTCTTATTTTGAATATTTTTAGTTCCAAGAAAGCAACTTTAAGATCTTCGTTGGGGGCGGCGCGATCGCCCCCTGGATCCATCATTGATTTATTCAGTATTGCGGCCCCAAATATATAACGAATTTATATGCTTCTCTTGGTGCATAACAAATTATGCATCACTAAATTTTTTGGGAGTTTGAAAAGATTTGGCTCTGATATTTGAAGCAATTAGAACATAGTAAATTTGGAGAATTGTGGAAGTCAGTCTTGCAAGGTTTGGATGTCAGTTTACATCAGTAATAAAATTTTATCAAAATATTTAATAAAATATAAATAAATCTGTAAAATAATGATAGCGAATTTGAAGAATTTAAATTATTCCTATGAAAATATACATATTTTTTGAATTGAGAAAACCAGTTTTTTTAATGTAAATGTTATTTTTATAATAAATAGTTGGAATAAATTAAAGGTGCATGGAAACCGACAATGTAAATAAAAATCAATTGAATGTTATTATTATTTAATTCCATTATTAATAATTTCAATAGCAAAGTTGAATTATACCACCTTAACCCTCTAATGTAGGGCTTCTTAAACCATGGGTTGCGACCCCATTTGGGGTCGCGTAGCAAAATTCTGGGGTCGCGAGAGATAAAAATACAATTTAACAGAAAATGTTTTTTAACTTGTAAAATTATTGTTACAAAGATAAAATAACAATTATCGTAGATAAATATATCATAAAATCTTCTAGTTCTGAAAGATTGTTTGTACCTGCATTTCTATTAAGAGTATTGTAATAACTTGAATAACATTTACTATGAATTAGAAGATGTTATAGGAATTTTTAAAAAATATAAATTTATTTTTCTTTTATATTTGTATGGGGTAGTCAAGAAACTCGCAATCATAAATGGGGTCGTGAATTACAAAGTTTAAGAAGCTCTGCTCTAATGCATACGCCCGCCTCAAGTCAGGCTATACGGTAGAGCTGATTTAGTGCTCCAATAAAACTTGTTTCTATTTAATGCATGACAGTGACTACAGACAAGATTACATCTATACAACGATGGATGAAAGGTTGTGACGGTATTTTTAGTTATCTTGTAACATCCAGTTGAAGTTTAAATTGGTTATAAATGCAAAAGAAATTTAGAAGTGTGGGGTTACTAGTGGTTGATATGACCTTGACCCCAATCATAATAATACTAACTATCTGCCACTGGTTACCCGTTGCTAGGCAACGTTGGTACTGTAACCAATGGTTCTGTGACCGTCAAAGGTGAGCTTTGTTTCCAAAACTGCTAATACCCGGTCTACAGCTGGTTCAGCGAGCTACCGATAGAAGGTTTATGCTCAACTTAATTTTCCTAGGTCCCTTACTCCTTCAACTTCACATTACTTCATTTTTATTCCTTATAGACCTATATTAATATGTGCATATAGAAAGATAAAAACGACAACAGGATTTTATTTACGAATTCATTTTCATTATCAATTTGAACTTTGTATTAGTTGTGATTTACATTCCTTCTGTCTCCTTCTCTCCGCGCGTCCTGGTCTTGCGCGAGACTTTGGTCTGAATGAGGGTGGAGCCGGATTAGCCATGTTCTGGTAAGCTACCTTGGCTGGTGCGAACACCAACGGGTAAGTAACGGCCTGTCCCTCCTGACATGCGGCTACAACTGCTTCTAACCCCCGTATCTGTACTTTCTGGGCGTGATTCAGGGCTCTTTCTTTTTGCCAGCCCTTCTGTGCCGCATCGAGCTTCTGGTAGAGTTTCTTTACCCTGGCCGGCTCTGACCAAGTAACTCTTACTCTCTGCATCTCGCGACTGAGATAAAAGCATTGTTGATGTAGGCTCGAGTTTTCTTTATGGATATGCCTTAATTCTTTAGAATCCTCCATAGTTTCTCCTTAATGATAAAATAATCAGGAAATTAATTCAGATAGTAATTTAGGAAAATCACTAGGTAGAATATACATGGATCATGTAACCAATAGGATAAACAATATAGGTACACAAAATTGATGCCTCAAGCACTAAGTGCTTAGACGCACAAATACCTGTTTAGCGAAATATCATCCATAACTTTTAACCTAAAACCAGTAATAATAATAATAATAATAATAATAATAATAATAATAATAATAATAATAATAATAATAATAATAATAATAATAATAATAATAATAATAATAATAATAATAATAATAATAATAATAATAATAATAATAATAATAATAATAATAATAATAATAATAATAATAATAATAATAATAATAATAATAATAATAATAATAATAATAATAATAATAATAATAATAATAATAATAATAATAATAATAATAATAATAATAATAATAATAATAATAATAATAATAATAATAATAATAATAATAATAATAATAATAATAATAATAATAATAATAATAATAATAATAATAATAATAATAATAATAATAATAATAATAAATAATAATAATAATAATAATATAGAAAGGATGATACTTCGCTAACAGGTAAATAAAACTTTAATAATGTACCTACATGTACCTAGTGGCAGATTATGCTTATTAGTGCATCCCTACAGATGAAAGAAGATAAAAAATGTTACTTGGGGTATTACATACTTCCAAGTACATTTGTAAAATAATAACAGTAACACAAGATAAGGTTGGGTTATTGAGGACATCAATAACCTTGTGATACGAATGATGTTATTAAATAAAAGTGAGGTTAGAAGCATTGGATGCTTGCTAGCCTGCAAATTCTAACAATTAATTACAAATAATTGATTAGAGACCCAGTAATTCCCAATAGAGCACTGGCACTTTGATGCCACTGCCTATTATTAGAGGACAATGTGTTGATATCTAGCCAATATCAACGCATCAGCAGGCATAACCAGTCAGAGGTATGCCTGTGAAGCATCGCATAATAATGCTCAACTAAGGCTCTGAACTGGCATGGGCTAGAGGAGGGGATTGGCGGGAGTGCTGTCAATTCGAACAAAGTGTTGTGATGGTGACAACTGATGATCCTCAAGGGGAACACAGTAATATCTTTGAACAGTAGAAAATCAAAAACCAGCTGAAACACCCACGTTTCTGCTTATCCGAATGGATTGTACCTACTCTTCGGAGAGGCTGGTAAAACCAAGCTTGGCTCACAACAGTGGTACAGTCAGCCATGACTTGGATGTCTCGGTTAATTAACTATCGATAATAAGACAAAAGAAAAAACATTTTTATGACAAATTTATTAAAAGTGTGACATACACAAAAATAACAAATCAATAGTTAGTCGGTTGGTTACTTATGAATCGGCGGCGTGAGTATGCATGTTCCTCGGTACCCCGATCCTCCAGAATATCACTTATATCGGGTTGCAAGAGACCCTTTGGTACCACCAGGTGGACTGGTGCGTCACTATTTAGGAGGGCTAGATCTCGGTGGTCATAGGCCACTCCGTACGCGGGTAAGTGACCGTCTGAACTGGGAATACGCCCGCTTGCGATATCCCGGTTAATCCTTGCCAGTTCCTCTCTTTGTAGATGTGCGAGAACTTGGTAGCGTCTCTCTGGCTGTTCTAACCGATGTAATTTAATTTCCGCCTTCTGCCGTAATTCCCGAGCTGGATTCCTGCCCGGTTCACTTTTGATAAGGATACTCGGAAATTCTACATCGGCTTCCGGTCCGTTTCCATTCCTGTTCGTCCATTCAGAGGATCCATACGTGGATATCTTATAACCCCTGTCCAATAAGGCCTGTCGGTATCTTCCAGCGAACCTCGTTGGTACCGTTAACGTTTTACGGTCCACATCCGTTCAATCTTGGGAATGAGTACCTGCTGAAAAGTGAATTTAAGAACTATTGGATTTATCATTATTCTCCCACCGTAATCAATATACGATCCGCTATTGAAATTAATTAGTTTACAAAACGCACCTCAGCCATATATAGACCTAGTTCATTTTTCGAAATTGAATGTTTCGTAGCGAATCACGGCGGTTACTTAAATTAGGCCATGATATCTGTTGGAATTACATTAGTGAGGTAAACAAAATGCTCATAACGTGAATTGAAATCTAGAACTCCAAGGGTACTAAGGGTTTTCTTTACGGATTAGTCTGGTTTTAGCCATAACGTCATCGAGTCACGACTTTGTATCTGCCGTTGATTTTAATGTTTTACTACTAGATCTCGAGAGTTAATATTCTATTGTGAGTGGCGGGTTTGGCTGATGATTTCCCGTTCCATCCTCGGGAGCTTACGCATTCCATCTATACATTCTAAAGCAACCTGATGTGATCGAATATTTAATTTAAAGAGTTTGGACTTTTTGAAAAATGCTCGCACGCGTACACGATAAACTCCCTCG
This sequence comes from Schmidtea mediterranea, assembly GCA_022537955.1. Taxonomy (NCBI): domain Eukaryota; kingdom Metazoa; phylum Platyhelminthes; order Tricladida; family Dugesiidae; genus Schmidtea; species Schmidtea mediterranea. Next base: position 21,884,496 of record CM039680.1, on the reverse strand, counting down.
GCTTATGGTGCGAATATACTCCCGCATTTTTAGCCATTCCTGTAGACTTTATTTCGAACAAATTAGAGATTCCTGATTTAATTTATTAAAGACCAATGTGACTATGACATTCATGCGTAATTATTTGAAAACAATTTCATTGTCTAGACGCTAAAATAGTATTCGTATGAGGCACTAAATAAAATTTCCTATTTAACTGAAAAAATAAAAAAAAATAAAGTAATTATATTCTAACAAATAATCGTGCTAAATTTTATTTATTGTTAACAAAAATGGCGGGTTTCTTACTCGGTCTAGAGTCCTTAATCGCTGGATGGCTTCAATCCTGATTTACATTTTTCTGAATTGACGATTTGAATCCTTCGGGCATCCGTGAGTCTGGGTTCCCGTTACGAATGGGTTTCTTCACTTCATTGAGTATGGTGATTTTATGGATTGGATTTATTGTTGTTGAATTCATTTTAGAAATTTTGTGACTGCATACGACTCTACTGGGTATTTATAGTTACTCTCAGTAGGCGTGTTGCCGCGTGGCATAGAATTATCTGCGTGGAGAATTCTCATTCGTTAGTTTCTGTTTCTACTACTGCTGTTCGTCTGTAAGTATGTCATGATCTCCCGTCACACCAACGGCGATTGTTAATTTTCTTTCTGCTATCGATCGGTTGTTCTAACCATTTCCAAGATGGTCGCTTAGAAATCGATATATATATATATATGGATTTTTGTCTATTGAAATTATCTGTGTCCAGGCATTCTCCTACGAGATGTCCTTCAATCGTAATATCCTTTATTCCTCGACATTAACTGAAAACAAGATCTCTGTTGGCCACTACTCGCCATGGAGTTTCAATCAGGTAATGTGTAATGTCATAAATTTTCCTTTCTTCCTGATCATTTCTAGAAAGATGAAACAGGGTGAATTTTCATCCTTAACTCAACAGATGGGCTTTCAAGTTTACTACTTGAAGACGGATGGACTTGCTTGCATATCTACACTCCAATAATTCCTTATGTACAATTGTATTATTGCCCGAATATTAATTTGATGTTTGTCTTGTTATCATTTAATTCGGCAGATTTTCGTTGGAACGGTCGAGGGTTGTGATTAAACCTATTCGGCCTTCTAAAATAATAAAAAATATTTTTGCTGTTACCATATAGATTACGGGTTCGGTTATTGGTAATTTAACTATTGTAATCAACCTTCAAATGAATATTAGCGTTATAGTTTTCCTCGAGAGTTACGATTTGATATCGTACTTAATGATATTTGCGCTTATTTTCTTTATCCTTAAGGTTGGTAGTTTAGGTCCAAAGTTTATCCTCGAGGTCAATGCAGTTGTGGGTGGATATAACGCTAATATTTCATGTATTTACTCTTCAATCCTTTATGACGACTGACCCGAAATTTGTTCTTATTACAGTGTCATGCTTAACTGGGTTCAAATCTCGTTACCTTATCTAATGGGTTCCCAAAATTTTTACGATAAAATTCGTTTTTTCAATAAACATTTCAGGGAAGTGAATATCCTCGTCGAACTCTCAGACTATAGTTGATTGATTAACCTTACGTTCGCTATTTAATTTATCGTCATTTTGTTTGACATGGTGTAAAATTATGGGATTTAATTCGTTATTTAATTTATCTTCATTTAGTTTAACATGGTGTAAAATTATGGGCTTTAAGTTCGATGCATCGATTTCCACTAGTCCTGTTCCCTTTAACCTCAATTTGATCCTAGGACCTTTTATGTTTATATTAGATTTTAAGAGTGCCCACTGGACTACTCTGTGTTCAAATTTTTGCCGATGAGTAAAGATATTTTAGGTCGATTTTTTTGGAGCGGGTAGAAAGGTAGGCAACCAAAAGATTGTCTCCCGATCTCACTGCTGCCGCTATAACGGTATATATGAATTGACTGTTTGAGTCCGTCGTTACCCCCGGCGAGATCTCTCACGGGCACGAGCTGTTGGTGGACTTACACTGCTCGACTTTTTATGTCGGATTTTAATAACTTGTCGGTGTGTGGCTGTGGGCCGGAAAAATTTCGACTTGAAAAAATGTCTATATCAGTTATAATATATATTTAATAAATACCAAGTTCAATTCCATTTATCATGAATAAGCATCATACATAGTTAACATCTTAGCAAGTCATTCTTGCTTACTTCGTTAGGTTCAAATCTTCTATTGGATAGAGTTTCAGTTAGAGTAAAAATACTTCTCAGTTCAAATAGATTGTTCAACGTAAATGAGCGTTTCAAAGTTAGAGTAAAATTGGAATAAAAGTGTTTAAAGTGCTCTAGTATTAAAACCGAGAAATTTTTAGCTTAGTTTGGTTTCAAAAACCGATTAAAATTATGTGAAAATGAATTGGTATATATACCTATTCTGTGACCCTAACCTTGCGTGTTAATTTTGGTATATTAAAACAAAATTTGACCCTGGGAATTTCTTTGTATTTTCTAACTTTAATTTCTTAATTTTTAATATATTTTGACAATTTATTCCTTTAACAAATAATTGAATTATTTCTAATTCAAATTATTTTATTTTAGTTCCAATTTCATGAAATTTTTGTTTCTTTGATTAAATTGTCAATTTTTGGTCAAATTTTTCGTGTTTTCGTGTTATTTTTATGTTTGTTTCGTGCGGATCTTGTTGCATTTTGTTAATAGTTTTATTTATTTTTATGTTTTTAATTTTATATTTTAATTATTTCTTTCTCATATTTTAGTATGATAAATTGGTGTTTAAAGGGTCCGATTTTAAATCTGTGTGCTGTGTTTGCGTGCTATTACCGATTCATTTAAACAAACTTGTGTTCTGGCTCAACAGAAGGTTAAATATTTATGATAAAAATTATATGCTGTTAGAATCTCTTCATGATTTCCGAGCGTATCTATGTTTCCACTAATCATCCAAAGCTCCGGATTATCAATTCTGCTTGTTATGGTTTTGTTAAGGCTTCTACATGATAAAGAATCATATTTTATTTAGATTTCACGATCTTGAGTTTGATCTTTAACATAATATAATCTCTTTCAATGTAAATTTATCTGGACAGCTGTCAGTGATTATGGAGGCCCAAAAGGAATTAGCGTTAAAAGATAGCAGAAATTCTATTCGACATCAGTAAGTGTTATTGGATGATGGAGTATAAAAAGGAAGCTCAATTGAAATCAAAGACACAAAAAATAAGACAAAAATTGCAGAAGACAAAGAAAGATAAAAAAGAAATTAAACAGAAATTTGAAACAGAAATTAAGCAAGATCAAAGCAAAGCAAAGCAACTAAATCAGAGTTACCGATCTCAGAAACCCACCGCAGTTGTCAAGAGATTGTAAAGCCAATTGATCCTAAAAGTGCTATTCTTCCCAAATGGTCGTACAAAATTGTGATTGATAGATAATTTGTTGTGTCATTTTAAAGTGGAGATAAAGTGTATTAATCAATAAAGTTTATATCGTTTGGAGTTTGTTACTGTTGTTTAAAACCACGCTTGGAGTCACATTGGCAATAATTCCTATTCAAATTCATCGACAAAACCCCAACAGTATAAAGTTGGATTTATCTGATACGCATTGTCGATGGAGGTGCCATATACGCACGTGTAGAATGACTGTTGCTTTAAGACAAGGTACTTGGCTTGAAGGTTCAAAACTTTCATTTCGGAAAGTTATTCTGATTATTTACTGCTGGGCTCATGAAATGACTTCTGCTGAATTTTGTGAAAGAGAGTTGGAAATAAATCACAGCAATATAGTGGATTTGAATAACTATCTCCGAGAAATCTGTGCATATACTATAATGCAAACACCAATTATGCTTGGTGACTCAGGTTCTGTAGTTGAAATTGGCAAAGGCCTATTTACAAGAAGAAAAAATCATGTGGGTCGTATACTTCCTCAGCAATTGATATTTGGTGGCATAGACCGTGATAGAAAAGAATGTTTTATGTATGCAGTAGAAGACCGTTTGGCTCAAACGCTCTTGTCAATCATTCAACGCTCAATACGACAAGCACCACAATAATGTCTGGCCAGTGGTCAGCATACAACCAAATTCAAAGTCTTGGTTATCAGCATCAGAGAGTTAACCATTTATATAACTTTGTGGATCCTGTTACTGGTGCTCATACCCAAACAATAGAGTCTACCTGGTGTTCTGCAAAACGAAGAAATAAAAAACAAAATGGCACTCATAGGGGAATATTAGACTCGTAAATGTGTGAGTTTATGTGGCGTCGTCGTTTGAGTGGGCGAGATACTTTTGAGACTATCCTGATGAATATTGCTGCACATTAGCCTTTAGAATGACATTAAAATGTATTGATTATTATTTTGATTAAAAATAATAAAATTTAATTTTTTATTTTAAGGATGGCGGTCGTATAACCGAAAAGATCCAAATATTCTCATATTTTAATGACATAAGCATGCATACAAGTAATCTAAATGATTTATGACCGTAGGGACATAATTTCAGTGAATCGGATGAAAGGCAAGCATGAGATGGTAGTTTAACGGCCCAGATCCTTCATCAGAATCCCCGACACCAGACTATCAGTAGATTATCAGCTGGTGTCGGCCTAGATAAATTATATATCAAGAAAAATATGTAAAAGGAACACCTAAGAAAAAGAAGTAAAATGGTAAAGAGAAGCAGTGAATCGAAGATAAATGAAAATGATGTAATAGAAAAATAATAAAATTTGTTAGCCAGTTTCATCTTATTTATTTATATAAAATACCAAGTTGAGATTCTGGGAACCTCAACAGTAAAATCAAAACAAAATCTATTTTTTCTCTTTACTTTAATATCGCTTCTAGCTCCTTTGAATACTTCTTACTGAAGTTCAGTAAAAATAAAGATGCAAAAATTTCGCAAGTTCTAATGTACACCGGATTTTATCGAAGAGGTGATAGTGGTTTCTAGTGTATTCTAATCCTCCTCCTAGCTACCTTGCTTGTGGGCTCGATCGACCCTTTCTAAATTCTTCCGCTTCGCGATCGTGGTGTTGGTATGGAAGATATTCTTAATTGAATCATACGTTAGGCCACTTAGGCGGATGTAAACCATATTTGGTAGGAAACCTTCTTCTACTTATTTTTATTTTTATTTTATTTTTTATGTAAATTTCGTGTGGTTCTTGATACATTTTGTATTTATTTTATTTATTTTTGTGTTTTTTGATTTTATATTTATTTATGTTCTCTCAAATTTTAGGGTGTTTAGTTGTGTTGTATGTTGTATTTTAAGTTATCTTGGTGCTAGGTTTTCGTGTTATATTACTGATACAACAAGATTTATTTAATCCGTTGCTTCAGAAAGCCAATGCTCCTAAGAGCCGCTATCTATCATTACTTCAAGTAATTTTAAAATAATAGATTTTGTTATTTGGATTTTATTATTATTAATATTATTATTATTATTATTATTATTATTATTATTATTATTATTATTATTATTATTATTATTATTATTATTATTATTATTATTATTATTATTATTATTATTATTATTATTATTATTATTATTATTATTATTATTATTATTATTAAAATTGTGGGGTTAGTGGGATTCGTGACCTTGACCCCATAACATACAAACATTTCAGGCCCGCCAATGGTTACCCGTTGCTGGGCAACGTTGGAACTGCAACCATTGGTCGCAGGACCTCCAAAGGTGAGTTCCGATGTCAGAACTGCTAAGGATTAGTCCTATGTCGGGTTCAGCGGACTGCCGTTAGAAGGCCTCTGTCCGCCTTATCTTTTAGGTCCCAAAAATATTTCCTCCTTATTTTACTCGTGCACGTTAATCATTGTAAAGGAACAAATTATCAAAAACACAATTTTATTTCATTATCATTTGACGTTGAGTTTATCAATCATTTATTTTCGTCTTGGGCACGTCTTCGTAAGCGCTCCGTCCTGCCTGGCCTGGCATGCAGACGATTTTGTTTGTTGGGATGTTTTGGTTTATCCTGGTCGCGATACGCCAGCTGTGACGGTGCAAAGACTAAGGGGTATGTCACCGCACTCCCCTCCTGGCACGCTGACAGAGCGACTTCCAAGCCCTTTATTTGCATCCGTTGGGCTTGATTTAACAATTTTTCATCCTTCCAGCCTTGTTGAGTCGCAGTAAGTTTGTGATATACGCTCTTCATTTTAGCCGGTTCCGCCCAGGTGGCTTTTATTTCTTGGAGTTCACGGCTTTGCTGGAGGAGTTGCCGATGGAGATGCATATTTTTGTGTCGAAGCTCTTTCAGTTCTTGGCTGAGAATTCTTGTCGCTTCCATCTCTAAATAAAAAATTATTTGATTAATTTTCATTAACATCTTTGATTTCAACACATTAATTAATTTCCTTTGCCCTTGTCCCAAGTATATTAGTGAACAGCGTCAGTTCCATCGAATTAATTCGATATGGATCTCGCGACAAATTAGTCATTTAATTTAATTCATTGTTATCTAATTGAGCTTTAAAAATTCCCTTCTTCGTGGTAACTAAGTTCTATGGTATGAAGACACGTTCTTAGATAGAGTAGTTAGAACTCGTTTTGCTCTTTATCACATTAGAATTTATTTCCGTTTATTAACAAATGAAATCAAACAGTCAAATTGATTAATAATATTTATTTCATGATACAAGCTTATTCGTTTTTAAAATCCGTTTTGGTCCTTGAAATAAGCGTTTCGGCGAACACACCTGGAGAATTCCCATTGCGGGTGCCGGCTGTCATAAGCATGTTCTCCTGTTGTCCTGGCCCAAGTCGGTTGCGAAGAGCTGGCTGGATCAATTCCTCCGGCAAGATCAGCTTTGTTGGGGCGGTCATTTGTAGTAACCTTGGGTCGTCTAGTTCGAATGAGACCCCATAGTCCGGAGGAAATCCGTCGGTGCTAAGAATATCCTGATTCACTCGTGATACTTCTTTTCCATTTCTTCCATCTTCATCGCTGTGTATTCTGCTCGTTGACGGGCTTCCCGTGCCCGATTTCTACCCGGTTCCCGCTTGATGGCGATGCTAGGTAATTCAATTTCGTCTCGACGATCATTGGGTCGACGAGGCCAACTGGATTCTCCATAAGTAGCCAAGGTGTACCCTTAGTCCCATAACGCTTGCCTATATCGAGCGGCGGAATTACTCGGTATTTGTAGAGTCAATCAGGAGTCATCACTCCATGTTCACGACAATCTATTCTACCGTCGCCGTCTTATGAAGGGATATAATTTATATTTACTTAGTAGGTTAACAATTATAACCATAAAAAATACCTCGTGAAAGTTCAATGGGGTGTTTCGTAACTGCGTCATTGGACGATAGCCGATTTTGTGTACGGTCTCCTAGTCGTTTCTTTGGATCGCGTCTGTTGTCAGCATATGGTTGACGTGGATTAGACATGCTTGATGGTTATGAATTTTTAAGTTTTTTGACTTCGTATTTATATCTGTTGTGTTGACTCGTATTCGCTTGACTAGGCGAAAACCCCTTCATTATTCATGGTTGATCATTTTCAGAATTTGGTGAAATTGGTTTTATATTTATTACGAAAATGAATGTAATCTATTTTGTATTATTCTGTTTTTGTTTATTAATATTTCAATATTCTCTTTCTATTTTAGAGCACTAATTTCTTTATCTAATTGATTATATTTTACGGTTGGGCGAAGAAACCGTTATCTAATCTATTTTCTGAGCGTTGTATTATATTTTTAATGATTTTTTTTACCTCTTTTATCGCCTTATTTTTAGGTCGATTTTCTGGGTGGTTGGGCGATCTTGTTATAAATATGTCGGGTGAATGTATATGATTTTCTTCGTTCTAATAGTGACTCGTGGCATTTCCCTAGCTATTGACATTTGTCAAAATAAATTGGATCTTCTATCTTCTCTGGTATCGGTGAATTGCACGTATTCGTTCCGGATCCATAGTAACTTTCAGGGAATCAGCTCGAACAGGTTACAATTGTCCCCATATATTGGTGAGCTCGCAACTGGGGTCCCTTGCCATCTCTATATCCAACAACGATTCGCTCTCCTATCAGTCAGGGTTCGAAGGTACACTATACTGGGCACTCGTACTACGCCATGTTTTAATAGATTTCACTACAGCGTCAAATTTACTATTGGGCGTCTATACTGGATGGACTGACGACTACCATCACACTTGACTTGTCGAGGTTTATCAAATGCGTTCATGGATCTCACTCGTGCGTTCTCGGAAATTAATGTATCTTCCATGGTTGGGTTCCCAATCGTGATATATATATTCTTATTCTGTGTAATTTCCGTCAAGAGAACTGTTCTCGCTGTTCCCTCTCATTCACTGTTAACTTCTCATGATTTATGATGGAGAAACTATTTCATTCATCCTTGTTGTCTTATGTTCGAAGAGAGATGCGTGCACTTCCACTTAAAGGTTCAACCGCCTATTTCTCTTGTCATTTTGTCTTACAAACCGGTTATCCCTGCGAACAAGGATATCTCGACTTCATCGTACATGGTTGTATGCTAATTAATTTATTTTTGTAATTGATTAATCAAATTTTATTTCCATACGAATATCATACCGATTTGTTATTTTCTGTTATGGTTTTATTAATTTTATTTAAAGGTATTCTTGTGTTAATAATCATCTAAATGGGTTTTGAGTTTATCGAACTTAGATTCATCCTTCAGTCAGCTACCGTGCGTTATCTCCGAGTTAAATTGTCTGAATATCGTTGCGTCGCTACGATTTGTCGCTTTTGATCATCTTAGTTACCTTTGATACTTTTATCTACCTTTTGTTGTATTTAGTTAACTTTCACTAAGTCTAGTTACATCAAACCTTTATATTTATTTACTTTCATTATATTTCGTCACCTTTATTTATATTTATTATTTGTCAGTATATTTTAGTGGCTGATCATTATAGTGGATCGTTGGTTGTTATATTGAGTTACTTTTGATTTCGTTTAGTTAAATTGTTAGTTACGTATAGTTTCGTTTAGTTACGTTTACTCTAAGCGTTTTTAATTTCATCTAATTATATTACATTTAATCACATCTAATTTGCAGTTAATCACATCCAGTTATGTTCGATTTAATTATAGTTACTCATAGCTATTACATTTAATTGATTTATTTACATTTTAATTACCGTTCATCGCATCTAGTTATTTCGTCTAGATTAATACATTTCATTATTTTCGTCCGATTTGATACATTTACTTATTTCGTCCGATTTAATACTTTTAATTATTTCGTCAGCATTAACATTTTTAATTACTTTCATTAACTTTAATATATCTAATTATTTTCGTTAGTTTTACTTTCGCTATATTATTCAAGTATTTCTCGTCACACCTAGGATATTTGGTTACTTTTCGTTACATCGATATCGAGTGTCCACCTCCCAAACCTCTCAATTTGATCCTAAGGAATTTGTGTTCATATTAGATTTTACGAGTGCCCACTTGGACTACTCGGTGTGATCAGTTTAGCCGATTTGTAAACTTGATTTTAGGTCTATTTTTCGGGAGATGGATGAAAGAGAGCCAGCCAAAAGACTAATTTTCGATCTTCCCACCGCCCCTATGAGTGAATATAGTATTTACGTTTGAGGCCGTCGTTACGCATGACGGAACTCTCCCGGGCACACGCTATAGGCGGAGAAACCGCACTTACACAGCGTGACTAGTTATGTATGATTTTGATAACTTGTATGTTGTGTGGCTGTGGGCCAGAAAAATTTCGACATTGAAGACTCATTCGTTAGAAATATATATTTTTAAATCAACATATTATTCATAGATTCATCCTTGGTCATTCATTCATACACACGGCAAAAGTATCCCCACACATACGATCAAGTAGGGCTTACAAATAAGGTGCTTGATTTCGTATTGTGGAAATTATTGCCGAGAGTTGCTCCTCGAAAAGTGGCTTGCTCACTAAGTGAAAAATTGACTAAAGTGATTGGGATTAAAGTGGTTAAAATTCTGTGAAAATGGATTGGTATATATACCTATTCTGTGACCCTAACCTTGTGTGTTAATTTTCATGCGATAAAACAAATTTTGACCTTGATATTACTTGTCTAATCTAATTCTAATTTTTATTATTTTCTCAATTTTATTTGACAATTTATTCGTTAACTTTTATTTTAATTATTTCTGATTAGAATTATTTTATTTTTATTCAATTTATTCATTAACTCTTTTCTTTTTCGTAAATTGTCAATTTTCGGTCAAATCTTTTGTTATTATGCTATTTTTATGTCAATTCGTGTAGATCTTGGTGCATTTGTTAATATTTTAATTTACTTTTATGTTTTTTCATTTTATGTGTTTCTCGCATTTTTAGGTGGTTATCAGATGTTTATGGGTCCGATTTTAAATCTGCATGTTGTGTTTGCGTGATATTTCCAATCCATTTAAACAAAACCTTGTACTAGCCTAACATTATTATTATTATTAATAATAATAATAATAATTAATAATTTATTACAAATTTTATTTTCAAATAGAAAATAGAAAAATAAAAGTGAAATGCGACTCAACGGTTGGTATAAGATTATTATGAAACTGAAAAATAAGGGCAGAATGCTGCTCAAATTTTCCGAATTAACTCAAATACTTAACAAAAATAGTAAAGTAAAAATGAAACTGTAAAATAAGGGCGGATCGCTGCCCAAATTTTCTGAATTGATGAAAATACTTATTGAAAATAGTAAAGTAAAAGTGGAACGCATAAAATAAGGACGGAACGCTGCTCAAATTTTCAGAATCGATGAAAATACTTTATCGAAAACTACAGAATAAGGATAAAACCGTAAAATAAGGGCGGAAAGCTGCAAAAATTTTCGAATTAACATAAATACTTTATCGAAAACCGGAAAGATACAGATGGATTACAACTAAATTTTTATACAAGAAAAATATTTTATAAAGCTGAGGAATAATGAAGGATCCCTAGTAAAAACTTGATAATAATAATGATAATATTAAGGATAATGGTAATAATAATAATAATAATAATAATAATAATAATAATAATAATAATAATAATAATAATAATAATAATAATAATAATAATAATAATAATAATAATAATAATAATAATAATAATAATAATAATAATAATAATAATAATGATCATAATCAGGATAATAATAATAGTAATAATAATGATAATAATAATAGCAATAATGATAATAGTAGTAATATAATAAATGTAATGATAATTATATAGTAATAAAAATAATAATAAAGGTAATAGTAGTAACAATTAATAAAGGTAATACATATAATAGTATCAATGATAAGGCAAGCAATAATACGTAATAGGGAACATTGTAGTTATGATAGGGATAAGAGTAAGAGAGCTAGTGTGTGAATATTTAACATAACAAAGGGTGTACAGGCCAAAGAATAATCATCAACACGGACAACGATAAGAAGGACTATGGGATTGGACATAACAATGAATGATATGAGAGTATAGGTTAACCTTTGAAAGAGATAGGAGAATAATGGGACCTAAAAGTCGAAATCGAGCACAGGCCTTCTATCGGCAGCTCGTTGAACCCATGGATCGTTCGGTCAATTATAGCATTAGTAATAGCGCTCACTTTTTGCGGACGATCTACCAACTCGAACACAATTCCAACGTTGCTTAGCAACCGGTGCCGAGTGGTAAGCGAAAGAATATTTGTATGGGGTTGTCTGGATAACAACCATATAGTTTCAAAATATCAACACCTAGAAACCCACCAATAGTTTTTATAAACATTCACATAAAATATTATCTTTAAAGATATATTTCATAAAAATTTAACTCAAAAATTATATCTAAAAATCAAAAAATCATTTAAAAAAATTCACCAAAAAATAAAGAAAGCCTCTGCTCCAGAGAGCAGCTATTTTAAAATAATAGATTTTGTTATTAGGATTATATTGTTATTATTATTATTATTATTATTAATAATAATAATAATTAATAATTTATTACAAATTTTATTTTGTGAAAAAACACTTTGGAAATCGGCCTACATAGTTTTTTATAGCATTTTTAATAAGATTTTTTAATTATAAATTGTTTTTGCTTTTGTCAAGTCATTTTTAAATAGTAAATATAAATGCATAAATAAATAAAACACAAAATTTAAATTCAAATAAAAATCAGGATTTGTTTTTTAGTTTATAAAAATATTTAAAATATGAATTTTGTGTCAAAGCATTCAAACATTAACTTTAATTATGTTAAAATTTATGATTAATCAAACTTTATCAAACCAATTTTCACTAAGAAGCTCTTTTAATTCGATTCTATGTTCTGGATCAACAACAACACATTTTTTAATAAATTCTTTTACATTTTTTGAACATTTAGTAAATGACAATTTCCGGATGTAGTCATCATTTTCTAATCTGAAAGGCTTTTTTTGTTCGAGACAACAGTAAGTTAAAGCACCCAACATGAATACAATACTTTTCTTCACGTCATATGTTATACCGTCCAATACTTCAGGAGAATAATAACCAGCGGTTCCTACATGATAATCGTAATTAGGATTTTGATTCTCAACATCATAAAGTGCATCTTCGTAATCAAGGACCTTTACTTGATATGTAGATTTATTAACCATGATGTTTTTCGGTTTGATATCCAAATGATAAATTCCCTTCTCTGTTAACCTTTGTATGGCTAATATTACATTTCGTACTATTTTCTTGATTGCATTTTCAGGTCGCTTTTTTGTCATAATGTATTTATGCAATTCTATCCATTTACCCGTCAAATGTTCCATAACAATTGCAAATTCTTCATTGTTTTGAAAATAATTAAGAATTTTCGGACAAATTTCATCATCTTTAATTAATTCATTAAAATGCATTTCAAGTGGAATAGGATATGGATAATCTGGATTGTTTGTGAATAACTTCACTTTTGATTTATAATAACTTTTAATGACTACAGTTTTGTTTTTGTAACATTCTCGACAATAGTTTTCAGCGACATATATTGTACTTTTCTTTGATGAAAGGAGAGTTTCAATGTGTTTGTACATATCAGTAATGATAATCATATTTTATAATTGTTTTTAATAATATATTGTCAGCATGTTAAATGGAGATATATTTTATTTATTTCTCATTTATATCGCATATGATTGGTTACGTTAATATTATACGTTAATATTATAACTAAATATATAATAATTAAAAATACGAAGGCAAATGCAAATTAATAAATTAATTATTAAGTTATTACGTATTTTAATCCGTTGTTTCAGAAAGTCGTTATATATCCGTGAGGATATTTAAGCATAAATATCAACGGACATAAAATTAAGTTTTAAAATTGGTGGGTTTCTGGGTGTTGCTATTTTGAAACTATATGGTTGTTACCCAGACAATCCCATACAAATATCTTTCTCTTACCACTCAGCACCCGTTGGTAAGCAACGTTGGAACTGTGTTCGAGTGGGTAGATCGTCCGCAAAAAGTGAGCGTTATTGCTAATGCTATAATTGACCGAACGATCCATGGGTTCAACGAGCTGCCGATAGAAGGCCTGTGCTCGATTTCGATTTTTAGGTCCCATTATTCTCCTATCTCCTTCAAATGTTAGCCTATACTCTCATATCATTTATCTTCATGTCCATGCGCTTATCGTTGTCCGTGTTGGTGATTTTCCTATGGCCTGTAAACCATTTGTTATGTTAAATATCCACACAGTATCTCTATACCCTTATCCCTATTATAACCACAATGTTCCTATTATTATTACTAGCATTATCATGGTTACTATGTATTATATGTATTATTTTCATTAATTGTTACTGCTATTACATTTATTATTATTCTTTTTACTACCATTACCATTATATTTATTATTATTATTATTATTATTATTATTATTATTATTATTATTATTATTATTATTATTATTATTATTATTATTATTATTATTATTATTATTATTATTATTATTATTATTATTATTATCATTATTATTATTAAGTTTTGTAGTGATTCGTCCTTATTCCTCAGCTTTATGAAAATATTTTACATATACAAAACTTTAGCCGTACTCCATTCCTATTCTACATTTTTCGAGTTTTAAATGAAGTATTTTCATTGCCTTGGAAAATTTGAGCAGCGTTCCGCCCTTATTTTACAGTTTTATAAGAATATTATACTATTTTCGATAAGTATTTTAATTAATTCGGAAAATTTGAGCAGCGATCCGCCTTTATTTTATAGTTTCATGATAAGTATTTTAGTTATTTCAGAAAATTTGCGCAGCGTTCTGCCCATATTTTCCGTCTCAATTCGACATAATTTATTTAATTCTTAAATATTATTTACAACATTATTTTCCATAATTTTGGTCGTTCGGATTAATCTTTTTCCGATGGCTATTCATTTTAACTGTTGCAACGATTTCACTTCTTTCCCTGCTACCCTTTCCCTTTCTTTGTCCTTATAATCTATTTATGTTCATATTATAGTTAATGAGTGCCCACTGGACTACTAGGTGTTAGTGATTTTGAGCCGATTGTTGTTTAAAATTTTATTTTGATTTTATCGAAATTGAGTGCAAGAAAGTTGAGCCAAAAGACGCACTCTCAAGCTACTCTTTTTCGCTATTTAGGTTCAATGATTTGACGTTCGAGCCCGTCGTTGCGCACGAGGAACCCTCACGGACACACGCTATAGGCGGAGAGACCGCACTTACACAGCGTGACTAGTTATGTCTTATTTTAATCTCTTGTATGTTGTGTGGCTGTGGGCCAGAAAAGATGAATAAATAAATAAATGTTACCATACCAATTGGATAGAAGCTTCGATACAATAAAATATTTATTCATAAAATCGTCAGTATATATTGGTAATTTGCAATAGCATAATTCATAACATTTCAATTCATAGCATTAGTTATCAATTAATCAGTTCATAGTCACCCATGCGTTTAGCTGCAACGCACACCACTAAAATAAAATTGCTCAAAACAAGTCTCAAAGTGAGACTGAAAATCAATACTGAAAAAACAAGATTGTACAAATAAGACTGAAACATAAGATTGAAACGTAAGATTAAAAATTTGTCAAAACACATCAGTATATATACCTATAATTTGACCTTAACCTTGCGTGTTATTTTTAATTTGCGATTAAACAAAATTTGACCTTGAAATTATTTGTGTTATCTAAATTTAATTTTTATTAATTTCTTAATTTAAATTGGCAATTTATTTTTAACATTTTTAATTAAATTTATTCAACCAAAAATATTTTATTTTCACTCTTTTAATTCATTAAATTTTTACTTTTACATAAATGGTTATTTTACGATTAAATTTTCTTGTTATTATGTTATTTTTTATGTAAATCTTTGTGCGGTTCTTGATGCATTTTGTATTAATTTTATTTTACTTTTATGTTTTTGATTTTATATTTATTTATATTCTCTCAAATTATTAAGTGTTTAGTTGATGTTGTATATTGTATTTTAAGTTATCTTGGTGCTGGGTTTTCGTGCTGTATAACTGATGCATTCAAACAATTTTCAAGGCCGTTTGTGTTCTGGCCCAACAAAATGATTAAAATTAAAAATAAGATTTAAATTAACTTTTGATAATTTAGATAAAGATATTTTAAAATAACTGATAATAAATTATTATATTAATTATTAAATATTAATTATTAAAATATTAAATAATATTAATTATTAAATAAAATAAAATTTAAATTATTTTAATTGTTTAAATTTATATTTTTTGAATGATATTAAATTTTAAAATAAAAATAAACGCAGTTGTTAATTTTGTTTAAATACTCGGAAATATGGAAGATATAATTTTTGATTTGAATAGATTTCAAACTTTTAATGAATACAAATTTTGAATTAAATGAAGATGTTTTCACAGCATCTAACATGGCGACCACGTCAATGAAACTTTTATTAAAGAAGTTGACACCAGAAGAATTAACAAAGGATGGAGATGTGGGAAATATTTCCGGGTCGAAAAATTAACGAATTTTCGTCGAGAGATGATGGTTGAACTCTGTATTAGTAAGGAGATTAAAGGAAAGTATTTAGACGTTGATCATTCGATTAAAAATTATCGCGAAAAACTGCAGAAAGCGTTTAGTAAGAATACCACACTAATTCAAGATATTAAAGCTGTATTCGAATACAGGCAGACAAATGAAGAGCCAGATGTATATTTTACAAAAATTAAGAGTCTGGTGGACAAGCTGATGAGCTATGGATGTAGAGTGGAAGGACACACAAGGAGATATTGCAACCAAGTAAGATGCCCAAGATGTGGATTAGGAGGCTATCGAGAAGAATGCTATACAAATTTTAATAAGATTAAGATAACATCGGTAAATACAGATAACGGAGGACAAGGTGGAAATTACGAAAGGAAGACCAACTATCAAGGAAGAAGAAACGATGCGGGAACAAGGATCCATTGCGAGGCTAAAAAAAGACAAGTTACATACATAGGA